>CM060067.1:542500-817500 GCA_030533445.1 Cyprinodon diabolis | reverse complement strand
ATGCAGCTGTGAGGAAGACAGACCCTCAGCAGGAACAACAGCTCCATCGTTTCCCTTCGTCTGATGGCTGTTTGTCACCATGAGGATGTCCCAGAAGAGGAGGCATGAGCACCGTTTCCATGGAAACAACCTTTCCATTTGATGCTAACTGTACAGTAGCAGCCATTCGAACTTTCCCCACTTTCCTTGGCTGGTCCCTTATAATTCTTTTTTAAACATCAATATTTGTAGTAAAATATTCTTTCTGTCATGACTTATGGATTAAGATCTAAAGAGAAGCGCCATCTCCTGGTCAGACCCTGTAATTCAGTGAAAGGGTGGAGTCAGAGTAAAAAAATATGCAAGAAAGGGTCAGTGCAGTGGCTGGAGGTTGGAGGGAAGTGGGCCGCCATTCGGCTGGCGCTTGACTGGGAGCGGTCATTTTGAATGGCTGCTACTGTAGGTGTTACCCAGAGTTGGCGACATGTAAGGAAAACAAACAGAGCTAATATTAGAGGACTGCAAGAAGAAGAGGAAACGTCCAGAAGTCTTTGAATGCAGCGTGATAGCGCCATCAGGGCACGGAGTGGCCCCTCCCCCGCTGTGGATCCAGTCAACTCATCTCTAGCTAACGGCTGATTAACCAACTACAGGATGGAAAAGCTTCCAGGCTAAATCTTATCCAGATGTCATCTCAAACATCCCAGCAGGTTTATTCCATCCTGAATGAGACTCTTCTTTACAGACACGTGTGCTAGGCTAATCAGTCCATTAGCCAGATGGGCCAAAGATGGCCGCCGCTCTGGTTTAGCTCTTGTCACTAGCCGGTCCGTCCTGGAAGCACGATCCGTACCATCAGCTCATTTGCAAATCCAGATATACATCCAGGTCACCGCGATCTTTACAAGAAATGGGATCCGACGCTACTTCCAGGAGCTAACTTTATCAGCTTTGGATTTAAATATAAATCTAGTCTTTTTGAGTTCTGTTTTCCTTTTGTGCTAACATTAGGGTATATAGTGCTTAATCTAAAGAAAGAAATAACTAAAATGCAGATAAAGATGGTTTAATCAGATTCGCTGCTCTGAACGTGTCCCATGATGATGTCAGACAAAAGGTTTAACAGAGAAAATGTAAAAAACTGTCTCACAAAAGTCCTAAAACATTTTTAAAGAAGTGTATTAGCAATTTTTAGTAAGTTATGGATAGAAATAAATAATTATAGTACCATAATTACATTATTTATGGCGCGCTGGATGTTTATCTGTTCGTGCATGCGCAGGACGGATTGTGGTTCCACGATGAATCGTGCTTCCGGGACGGATCGGGTGGTGAAAGCTCTCTCCCTTTGTTTTCCCGTCAGGAAGGCTGGCGTCTGGAAGAGCATGTGAATATGGCTGAATAGAGGATTTCCAGTCTCTCTGCACGTCACCATGAGGTGTGAGCGGCAACACACGGACCACCGGGGTGAGACGTCCGGGATCAGGAAAGGAGGAAGCTTATCGTCCTCATCCCAGAATCACATTGTTTGGGTTTATATCCAACATCTCTGACAGAAATGTCCTCCACCTCTTCCCTGCTTCAGGTTGAAATGAAACGGATCATTTGACCTAATAGTTTTTAATTCTGATGAAAGAAGCAGTGATTGAGCCTGGATCAGGGGGAGATTATAATCTACACGACACACTATGAAGAAGCAGACCAGCGGGATGCTAATCCAGCCTCTGAGACTCATCAGACAATCACAGTTACAAGGTTATTCCTCTGTCTATATACATGTCTGGATCTCCAGCGTCTCTCTATGAGACACTGCTGCTAATTACAGATTCTGGTATCTGCATATCTAATCCAGTGATTCTGGTTGCTTTTTACATTTCCCTTTATCTGTTTATCGGACTAAAGCTGAGTAAATCCAGATCAGCAGTAATTAACTGGGATGCATCGACTTGTGTGACTCCTCCATAATGTCCTCCTCCTCTCCACCATCCAACGTCTTCTTATTAATGAATTTTAAACCATCTTTTCCTCATTTCTCCAATCTTCTTTCCTGGTTTTTCTTGGCTTTGGTAGAAGATGAAGCAGACGCAGCAGAGCTCACTTCAGGTCGATTCCCCCAGAGGTGGCCTTCTCTTTGTTCTGAAACAGAGACAGTAAATCCTTTTAAAACTCGGTGTCTACCCTACATGGCCACAGCAGGCTGCAAAAACGAGTGAACGAACAGAAGCTGAGCTCCATCTACCACCAACATGAGATGCTTTCATAGCTCTGCACTGCAGACAAGCTTCAGCTGATCATATAACAGCTACTACCGAGCCCTATAGAGAATAAGGTGCTGTTAGCTCCTTGCAGTTAGCCTAGCACAGAGAATGCAGAGGATCCAAATTCCTGGAGGAAAAGCGAAACTCATGATGATGGCTGTGTGGATTTTAAGGTCATTTAATAATCCTTAAGAACTCTCCAACATGCAGGGCTCCATGGAGACGTAAGTCATGCGCCCTCTGGTGGATGCAGACTGACTGACAGCTGTCTCGTTCCTCATTTCTTAGCTCTAACTTTTGATCCTTTCCTCATCTGTACAGCCGTTTAGCTGCATCAAAGTTATCTTTCATTTAGCGGCTCTCCTAAATAGAAACCAACTGTAGTGCTAATGCAAAGCATTTATATTCTATAGAACCAAGTGGGCCTTCTATCAACATGTCCAGGTTTAAAGGATAAATGTCTCAGCAGGACCTTCCTACTTCGTTCATCTTTAGCAGAATTGATTCCTGCAGCGGCGTCTCTAAAGCTCTGCATGGAGAGCGGATCAGACAGCAGCTGATCCAGAACGCTGCTGCCTTTTCTACAGCTCCAATTCACATCATGTCATTTGTGGTCGGAACATTTAGTGTCTCTTATTTCAATTCAATTCAATTCAGTTTATTTATATAGCGCCAAATTCACAACACATGTCATCTCAAGGCACTTTACAGTTCAACCAGATCATACAGTCAAATTGATACAAAGTTTTCTATCTAAGGAAAACCAGTTGATTGCATTGACTCATTGACTCAAATACAATCCCTCACACTAAGCATGCTTGTAGCGACAGTGGAGAGGAAAAACTCCCTTTTAACAGGAAGAAACCTCCAGCAGAACCAGGCTCAGTGCGAGCGGCCATCTGCTGAGGCCCACTGGGGTTCAAGGAGACAGAAGCAGACATAGAAAAAGAAGCATAGATACAAAAGGCAGCTGTAAAAGGCGGCCCCGTCCAGGAAACACACAGCCAGGCAGACGAGCTCCAAGGCAGCTCCCATGCCAGAGGATGAAGAGAGCACATCCACCCAGCCACGGCCAGAGAAACAGGACCACACTGGAAAACAGGCCAATCTCCAACATCTACAAACAAGGGTGTTGATGGAAGCAGCACAGCTGATGTTTCTTTCCTGGATGACGTCACAGCCAAACAGGAACAGACGAGGCAAAGCTACTCTGAGGAAAAGCAGAGAGAGCAGAACGTTAGAGATTGAACAAACAGATTCTGCAGAATAGGAGAACAGAGAGAGAATGAAGCAGAATGATGAAATGGGGGTCCCTATGTCCTCCAAAAGTCTAAGCCTATAGCAGCAGAACTATAGAGATAGATCAGGATAAGCTGAGCCACCCTAACTATAAGCTTTATCAAAAAGGAAAGTTTTAAGCCTAGCCTTAAAAGTAGACAGGGTGTCTGCCTCACGGACTAAAACTGGTAGTTGGTTCCACAGGAGAGGAGCCTGATAACTAAAAGATCTGCCTCCCATTCTACTTTTAGAAATTCTAGGAACCACTAGTAAACCTGCAGATTGAGAGCGAAGTGCTCTGTTAGGAACATAAGGAACAATCAGATCTCTGATATCAGATGGAGCTTGGCCATTTAAGGCTTTATATGTGAGAAGGAGGATTTTAAATCCTATTCTGGATTTAACAGGAAGCCAATGAAGAGAAGCCAGGATAGGAGAGATATGATCTCTCTTTTTAATTTTCAGAACTCTGGCTGCAGCATTTTGGATCAGCTGAAGGCTTTTAACTACAGTTTGTGGACTTCCTGATAGTAAAGAATTACAATAGTCCAGCCTTGAAGTAACAAATGCATGGACTAGTTTCTCAGCATCACCCCTGGACAGGAGATTTCTAATTTTTGCAATATTCCTCAGATGAAAGAAGGAAATTCTAGAAACCTCTTTGATCTGGGATTTAAATGACAGGTCCTGATCAAAAATAACACCAAGATTTTTTACTTTATTATCTGAAATCAGTTTAATCCCATCCAAATGAAGTGACTGGCTAATCAGCTTCTTTTTCAGAGACTCTGGTCCAAAGACTATAACTTCTGTTTTGTCTGCATTCAGAAGCAGAAAGTTAAGAGTCATCCAGGTTTTTATGTCTTCAGACATGCCTGTAATCTATGTAATGGGTTAGCTTCATCTGGATTATAGACAGATATAGCTGGGTATCATCAGCATAACAGTGGAAATTAATCCCATGCTGTCTAATAACTCTACCAATTGGGAGCATGTATAAAGTAAAGAGAATTGGTCCTAGCACTGATCCCTGTGGTACTCCACAGGTAACCTTTGAGCGTGTTGAAGATCTATCATTAACATAAACAAACTGAATTTGATCAGATAGATAAGATTTAAACCAGTCTAGTGCTGTTCCTTTAATTCCAACAAAATATTCAAGTCTTTCTAAAAGAATATTATGGTCAACTGTATCAAATGCAGCACTAAGATCCAACAGGACGAGCACAGATACAAGTCCATTATCTGAGGCCATGAGAATATCATTAGTGACTTTCACCAGAGCTGTTTCAGTGCTATGATGAGCTCTAAAGCCAGACTGAAACTCTTCATTATGGTGGAAGTGATCTCACACTTGTTTGGCAACTACTTTCTCAAGAATTTTGGATAAGAAAGGAAGATTGGATATAGGTCTATAATTAACCAAGTCATCTGGGTCAAGAGACGGTTTCTTAAGCAGAGGTTTAATTACAGCAACCTTAAAAGCTTTAGGTACATATCCCTGTAACAGAGATAGATTAATCACATCTAAAATGGAGGAGGAGATCAAAGGGAATACCTCCTTAAATAACCTGGTTGGAACTGGATCTAACATACAAGTTGAAGGCTTAGATGAAGACAATAATTTTGCTAATTCAGAAAGTTCAACTGGATCAAAGCAGTCTAAACCCGGTTCAGATTCCATGACTACCTCAGGTACAATCGCAGATAGAGGAGTGCTTATGATCTTATTTTTAATAAGATCAATCTTATTTATAAAGAATCCCATAAAATCATTGCTGATAAGAGCAGGTGGAATGGACGGTTCAACAGAGCTATGGCTCTGGGTGAGTTTGGCAACTGTATTAAAAAGAAATCTAGGATTATTCTTATTCTCCTCTATTAATGAGGAGAAGTATGCTGCTCTTGCTTTACATTTCACATATTAATTTATCCTATTTACTCACTATAAACTTTTTACTCAGCCTGTTTCACCTGCAGGGCCAAACAATTCCGCTGTGTGAGGATGTTTATGGAGCAGACGTACCTTCTTCCATAACAAACCAGATTCTTTCTCAGGTTTATTCATAACATGTTACTGTTTAACCAAAGTGTCTGTAATTAGTTTAGACTCTGACTACTTTCCATTATTGGGGGAACGAACGCTTCCCAGATCAGAACAGGTCTGATTACCATGCAATAAGGGCCATATGATGAACTGTTCTCTCTTTGCAAAGATAGAAATAAAGTGCTGACTGAGAGAAACCCATCAACCTCCGTTTATATAACTGGGGTAAATAGTTGAATACTTTTTTCCACTACAATTTGGCGTCACAAACAGGATCTCCTAAACGGATTTTTTTCTGGGAGCAGTTATGACGGAGGTGTCTGATCAAACTGGGATTAATTCCTGGCTTCAACCCTTACAGATGGAGGATGGAGGACTTCTGACTTAATGTTTCCAGGGTCAGCAGGTGATTACCTACTGATGTTTTTGAAACAGCGAGAAATCTTCAGTCGGCATGGCTCAAATAAATTTACACTAAAAGTTATAGAGGTAACAGTTTCTACTGGGGAGAAAAGGATGGATGGGTGATGGATGGATGGATGATGGATGATGGATGATGGATGGATGGATGGATGGATGGATGGATGCATGGATGGATGATGGATGGATGGATGCATGGATGGATGATGGATGGATGCATGGATGGATGATGGATGGATGATGGATGGATGGATGATGGATGATGGATGGATGGATGGATGGATGGATGGATGCATGGATGGATGATGGATGGATGCATGGATGGATGATGGATGGATGGATGCATGGATGGATGATGGATGGATGCATGGATGGATGATGGATGGATGCATGGATGGATGCATGGATGGATGATGGATGGATGCATGGATGGATGATGGATGGATGGATGATGGATGGATGGATGCATGGATGGATGATGGATGGATGCATGGATGGATGCATGGATGGATGATGGATGCATGGATGGATGGATGCATGGATGGATGATGGATGGATGCATGGATGGATGATGGATGGATGCATGGATGGATGGATGGATGGATTGATGATTGGATGGATGATGGGTGGATGGATGGATGGATGGATGATGGATGGATGCATGGATGGATGATGGATGGATGGATGATGGATGGATGGATGGATGCATGGATGGATGATGGATGGATGGATGGATGATGGATGGATGGATGGATGCATGGATGGATGATGGATGGATGGATCATGGATGATGGATGGATGGATGATGGATGGATGATGGATGGATGATGGATGGATGGATGATGGATGGATGGATGGATGCATGGATGGATGATGGATGGATGATGGATGGATGGATGGATGGATGATTGATGGATGCATGGATGGATGATGGATGGATGCATGGATGGATGATGGATGGATGGATGGATGGATGATGGATGCATGGATGGATGGATGCATGGATGGATGGATGCATGCATGCATGCATGGATGGATGGATGCATGCATGCATGGATGGATGATGGATGGATGGATGGATGGATGCATGGATGGATGATGGATGGATGGATGGATGATGGATGGATGGATGGATGATGGATGGATGGATGGATGGATGGATGGATGGATGGATGGATTGATTGATGATTGGATGGATGATGGATGGATGCATGGATGATGGATGGATGGATGATGGATGGATGCATGGATGGATGATGGATGGATGGATGATGGATGGATGGATGGATGCATGGATGGATGATGGATGGATGGATGATGGATGGATGGATGATGGATGATGGATGGATGGATGGATGGATGGATGGATGGATGGATGGATGGATGGATTGATTGATGATTGGATGGATGATGGATGGATGCATGGATGATGGATGGATGGATGATGGATGGATGCATGGATGGATGATGGATGGATGGATGATGGATGGATGGATGGATGCATGGATGGATGATGGATGGATGGATGATGGATGGATGGATGATGGATGATGGATGGATGGATGGATGGATGGATGATGGATGGATGATGGATGGATGGATGCACGGATGGATGATGGATGGATGGATGATGGATGGATGGATGGATGCATGGATGGATGATGGATGGATGATGGATGGATGGATGATTGATGGATGCATGGATGATGGATGGATGGATGATGGATGCATGGATGGATGGATGATGGATGGATGGATGGATGATGGATGCATGATGGATGGATGCATGGATGGATGGATGCATGGATGGATGATGGATGGATGGATGATGGATGGATGGATGATGGATGCATGGATGGATGGATGCATGGATGATGGATGGATGGATGATGGATGGATGGATGCATGGATGGATGATGGATGGATGGATGGATGATTGGATGGATGATGGATGGATGCATGGATGATGGATGGATGATGGATGGATGCATGGATGGATGATGGATGATGGATGGATGGATGCATGGATGGATGATGGATGGATGCATGGATGGATGATGGATGGATGCATGGATGGATGGATGGATGGATGATTGGATGGATGATGGATGATGGATGGATGATGGATGGATGCATGGATGGATGAATGGATGATGGGTGGATGGATGCATGGATGGATGGATGGATGGATGGATGATGGGTGGATGGATGCATGGATGGATGGATGGATGATGGGTGGATGGATGGATGGATGAATGGATGGATGATGGATGGATGGATGATGGATGGATGATGGATGGATGGATGATGGATGGATGATGGATGGATGGATGGATGGATGGATGGATGGATGGATGGATGATGGGTGGATGGATGCATGGATGGATGGATGGATGGATGGATGATGGGTGGATGGATGCATGGATGGATGGATGGATGATGGGTGGATGGATGGATGGATGAATGGATGGATGATGGATGGATGGATGATGGATGGATGATGGGTGGATGGATGGATGGATGATGGGTGGATGGATGGATGATGGGTGGATGGATGCATGGATGGATGGATGGATGGATGATGGGTGGATGGATGGATGGATGAATGATGGGTGGATGATGGATGGATGGATGGATGGATGGATTGATTGATGATTGGATGGATGATGGATGGATGCATGGATGGATGATGGATGGATGGATGATGGATGGATGGATGGATGATGGATGGATGATTGGATGGATGATGGATGGATGATGGATGGATGCATGGATGGATGAATGGATGATGGGTGGATGGATGCATGGATGGATGGATGATGGGTGGATGGATGGATGGATGGATGCATGGATGGATGGATGATGGGTGGATGGATGCATGGATGGATGGATGGATGATGGGTGGATGGATGGATGGATGGATGATGGGTGGATGGATGGATGGATGATGGGTGGATGGATGGATGGATGGATGGATGATGGGTGGATGGATGGATGGATGAATGATGGGTGGATGGATGGATGGATGATTGATGGATGGATGGATGATGGGTGGATGGATGAATGGATGGATGATGGATGGATGGATGGATGGATGATGGGTGGATGGATGGATGGATGGATGGATGGATGGATGGATGATGGATGGATGGATGGATGGATGGATGATGGATGGATGGATGGATGGATGGATGATGGGTGGATGGATGAATGGATGGATGGATGGATGGATGGATGGATGGATGGATGATGGGTGGATGGATGGATGAATGGATGGATGATGGATGGATGGATGATGGATGGATGGATGGATGGATGATGGGTGGATGGATGGATGGATGGATGATGGGTGGATGGATGAATGGATGGATGGATGGATGGATGGATGGATGATGGATGGAGGGATGGATGATGGGTGGATGGATGGATGGATGATGGGTGGATGGATGGATGATGGGTGGATGGATGGATGGATGATGGATGGATGGATGATGGGTGGATGGATGGATGATGGATGGATGGATGGATGGATGATGGATGGATGGATGGATGATGGGTGGATGGATGGATGGATGGATGGATGGATGGATGGATGGATGATGGGTGGATGGATGGATGGATGGATGGATGGATGATGGATGGATGGATGATGGATGGATGGATGGATGGATGGATGATGGTGGATGGATGGATGGATGGATGATGGATGGATGATGGGTGGATGGATGGATGGATGATGGGATGATGGATGATGGGTGGATGGATGGATGATGGATGATGGGTGGATGGATGATGGGTGGATGGATGGATGATGGATGATGGGTGGATGGATGGATGATGGATGATGGGTGGATGATGGATCGATGGATGCATGGATGGATGATGGATGGATGCATGGACGGATGGATGGATGGATGGATTGATTGATGATTGGATGGATGATGGATGGATGCATGGATGATGGATGGATGATGGATGGATGCATGGATGGATGATGGATGGATGGATGATGGATGGATGGATGCATGGATGGATGATGGATGGATGCATGGATGGATGATGGATGGATGCATGGATGGATGGATGGATGGATGATTGGATGGATGATGGATGGATACATGGATGGATGAATGGATGATGGGTGGATGGATGGATGATGGGTGGATGGATGGATGATGGGTGGATGGATGGATGATGGGTGGATGAATGGATGATGGGTGGATGGATGGATGATGGGTGGATGGATGGATGATGGATGATGGGTGGATGGATGGATGATGGATGATGGGTGGATGGATGGATGATGGATGATGGGTGGATGGATGGATGATGGGTGGATGGATGGACCAGCGGATCAGTGTGCATATTGGGAAGAGTTAAATTATCTGTAGATAATGGAACAGGTTTGCAGTTCTTAAGCCATAGAACAAAGGCAAGTTTCTAAGAAATCACCTCAGCAACAGAGAGAAACGGGTTAAAATTAGAAAGCAGAAAGGCAGCATTTAAACTTTACACTACTCATACTTAAACTGTACTATATTTTACACTATATATAAGTAATAATAATTAATTCTTATTTCAGTGGTGAATGGTAAAATAAACAAAACTTTAAACTCTTACAGGAAATCAATAACTCATAGGTAAAAACTATTAAACTATAAAAGAAAGAAAGAAAGTAGGGCATAAAATAAGGTGAAACTAATTACAACTTTTAATTCTACCTTATTTTATGCCCTACTTACTTTCTTTCTTTAAAAACTGGGGTGAGCCTTAATATTTTCTATGGCAGTGGTTCTCCATCATGGTCCTAAAGTAGCGCTGTGCGGCGAGGTCTAACTTTTTCCTCACTTCCTTAGCTGCCCTCTAGTGCTGCAAAAGCCTGTTAGTAGTGATGGTTAATGAGGCATCTTGAAGCCAAACTGAATTGATCCTGCATTGATACTGTCTCATAGAATACTGACATCTGCTGGACATATAAAGACACTACAGGCAGCCTATTGGACAGACTGAATAGATTTGATGACCCGGAACAATGATAGCATTGAAATTATTGGAGGTTATATTGTATTATTTCCTATCTATGTTTAAATTGAAAATATCTTTGATATGCAGCCAATAAATAATGTGAACATATATCATAACATGAAAATTTAGGAAAAATGTGACTGAGGATGCTTGTGGACTAGGATTTTAAATGATATTTTAAAACAATGAAAATAGTAAAAACAGCAAAAAAACAAAATTCTGATAAGTTGAGTGATAACTGAGAGGAAAAGTATGAGACTCACTGAGTCTGATTGAATTCTCAACTAAAGCAGTCTGTGGTCTGGTGGTTTGTCTAAATTTGGTGAACATCAACATTTTTAAACTCAGTTGGTGAAAATGCAAGAAACAGCTTTGTTAAGAAAATACCAACAACTCTAAACATGAAATCACAACTTTAAGACTTCAAACTGACCTTAAGAGATGGTCTAGGTGGCCTAACAGGTCTTCTTGGTTGTACCAGATCCGGTGCGGATCTTGGCGGGGGCGTTTCTTGACACCTGTTCAGAGGCTCCAGGTCATCGGCTACATCCGGACATGCTACGTATCCTCCAGCTTCAAACACGGCTCCAAGATCCGCTCCAAAGAGCATCTGAGTGTTTGGGGATTCTGATGGCCTGGAGTCCTGCGTGGTGGACCTGCTGCTGATGGCCTGCTGAAGCGCATACGTTGAAGCAGCGATTATACTGTTGACAGAACTCACATTTGTGTTGCAGGGTTCCGGCCTTTGTACATTGTTGGATGCTAGCTCGCTGTCTGAGCTGTTACTGGACAAACTGCGATTTAGGTCTGTTTCAACAATGCCTTGATATCTTTTCACGCCAGCTGCACTATCATGACCAAACATGTCTAGTGTCTCTTGGTTGTCATGGCTACATAGATTTTCAAATTTCTGATTTTCAGTGACGCCAAGATCCTGTGGTTCGTCAAGATGGACATCTGAGATGAGCGTTGTTTTGTTTTCCGTTTCATGAAATCGCAGAAGCTCTTGATTTCCATAATTATCTAAATCCAAAACTTCCTGGTTTTCAGGATATGAAAATTCTTGCAGTTCATTACTGCCAGAGTTATTTGGTTCCACCCACTCTTGGTTGTTATAGTTCAGAGGTTCTGGTAGCACCTCCTTGTTGATAATGGGACAGGTCTCCACAACCTCTTGGTTTTCATAAGCACTGTAATCTGTGAGTTCCTTTTGTTCAGAGGTGAGCAGCTCATTGTTCAAAGATGGCTCCAACACCTCTTGGTTTCCAAAACTTTCATAATTAGGGACTTCCTTGAAGGTGTAGTCATACTCTTCAAGAACTTCTAGGTTTTCATATGTCTGAGGTTTCAGTACTTCCTGGTTTGCATAGTTAAAGTTTTCCAACTCTTCGTCGTTTTCATGGGTAGTGAGAACCATTTCCTCCAGGTCATGATCATCACAAAGGTCTAAATCCACCTGGTTCTCCTCATCGGGGCTGAGTTTAAAGCCATAAGGGTCTGAGTCACGTACAATTTGACAGGCGGTGATGTCAAACCTATAGGGATCAAAAGTTATCTCATATGGCGGAGGAGATGTGGGTTCATCATCGAAGATGGTAGCATTTTCTGCCTGTTCTGGGCTCAGCTCAGCTTCATCAGGGTCTACTAGGGTATGGCTGGAGTTCTCTGGGCTGAGTTTAAACCCATAAGGATCAAAGGAAGCAGGACAGGCTGAGCTGTAGCTCAAATCTAAATCATTCTGCTCAGAATCAGATTGAAGTATAACTTGCTTTAAAGGGTCCAGCGTATTGAGGGGCGACTCTGCATTTCTGGCTTCCTCTGCATCGATTTTAATCTCTTCTGTTACCAACATGGAAGTCAGATCATGAGGAACAGGTTGCTTTTTGTCACTCATCCATTCTGGTTCTGGCATCGTGCCGTCACTGTGATGATGATGATGATGATGACGATGACGATGATGAGCTGAAACATAGCTTGAACCTAGCAGAAAAAGGAACAAAATTACTATGGAATGTTTATTAAACGTTTTTTTATGCAACCTTGAAGGTAGCAACCTTCAAGGTAGGAGAGATAAGAATGAATGTTCTGAGTGAATATTTAGATTAGTCTGGTCTTTATAGAAACTGAGCGAAAAAAGCAATAAGGCATTCTTTATTTTGAGGCCTAGCAGTCTTAATACCAATGACTGCATGTTTTCCTTCAATCAGAAGTTGTTTAGCATAAACATTCCCAAACATATTGTTTTTTTTTGAAGAAGCAGATGAAAATGAGAAGTTGAAGCCTTCTTCTGGTACCTTGATCTGCTGTGTCTTCAACTGAAGCCTCCTCAGCTCCAGGTCCATGTTGGTGTTCATCCATCTTAGAGGGTGAAGAGACGGGACAGAGGTCCAGTTCGTAGCCACTTGGGTCGGATTCTACAGAACACTGACCTGGACACCTCCTGTCCTTCACCGGCTCTGGCATGAGCTCCTCTGATGAGCTCTGGATGGGTTTAAAACCACTGGAATCTTCTCCCACAGCGATGGCGTTCAGGTCTTCTCTGCTGTAGCTGATTTCTATGTCACTGTCTTCATCTGGGAATTCAGACTCAAAGCACTGGGTTCCAGTTGAAGCTTTGTTTTCAGCACATGACAAGCTGGTGTCTGCCTCATCGCAGGCGTTTTCCGCTTCCCCATTAGCGCTGGGAAAGAAAATGTCCTTCGCGAAAGGATCACTGCCTTTGAACGGGTCTGAAGCAAATCCATCTGAAAAAGCAAGGGAGAGGATTTTTCTTATCAGCGTGGACCAGAGATGGGAAATGTGGAGTTAACAAGTCATCTCCATGTCATGTATTTAATCTACCCAGCCAATTAACCAGGTGAGTCCAATCTGCACAGGTTGATTCACAGTGAAGATTGGACTCACCTGCTTCACTGGGTGGGTAGAACAAATACATGACATTTAGGGGACTGCCGGCCTAGTGGTTAGGGTATAGGGCTTTGAATCCTGAGGTTGTGAGTTCGATCCCCAGGTCCCACAGACTGCCACTCTGGGTCCCTGAGCAAGACCCTGCTTGCATCCCCAAGGGGATGGGTTAAATGCAGAGAAGTAATTTCCCTCTGGGATTATTAGAGTATATAATATCGTCTGAAACCTTTAGCATCGATCAGACTGCAAGCAGCAGAGGCAGTTGGTTTACATGCAAAGCCAATGGTTGATCATCAAGCATCAAGGTGCAGCAAAAGTTCCTGTAGTGTGTTTTGAGCAGCAGGAGCCTGATGAGAAGAATCTTCAGAAGCAGCAGCTGCTGGATGCGCCGCATCAACCAATGAGAGAAGCTGATCTGGGAGCTGGCAGGGAGTCAGACTCAGCACTGCTGATGCAGAGCGCTATGATCACTCCTCTGAAACAGTTTATTAACGTCAAATGTAGAAACCTCCCGGCAGAATATGTTGGCTTTTATTATCCTGCTGCCTGCAGTTTGTAGCACAGACCTGAAAAACGCTAACATCTACTTCCAGCCGCCACCAACAGGAGGGGAAAACCCCCAAGAGGCGAGCGGGCCTGAGGCAGCTGCTGCTGGGGATTCCCAGTGACAGCGCAGCGCCGGTATGTGGGGGTCTGAGCGGCTCCCACAGAGAAATAATCTTTGAAGGCAGGATGGTAATCTGGATGAACTGACTGCACAGACCATGTTTTCAGGAGGACTTTCTCACTTCAACATAGATTCTAACTACTTTCTACCCGCTGATCACAGCTAATATAGCAAAGCTGCTCTCTGGCATCGAACACAGGAGCAGCAGAAACATCTGGACTCACTTTACTGGACTTCACCAGGACATTACAACTCTTCTTATGCACTTTTGTACTATATACACTCTTTTATATTGTCCGTTGTATTTTATCTCTAATGGCATCTTGCTTTAACTCTTTGTTCTCTATATAAGCTACTGGAACCAGAATTTCCCTGAAGGAGTACTCCCAAGGGATTAATAAATTGGAGTCTATGTCTGACCTTAATGTGGTCAAGCATAAAAAATGAAGCAGCAGACGCTTTTTTTGATGCTGAAATCAGGTTTGGTGTGAACGTAATATGAGCGCTGAGTTAGTATAATTATCATTGATGATGTGTGAGTTTATTACACCTTAATATTAGCTGCCTGTTGCACGTCTGAACTGATGTTTTCGCCAGTAGTTAATCTAATTAGGCCAGTTCCTCTGCCCGGATATAGATTTATATTCTTCATCCTGTACGTGGTAAAGATTTCAGTCGTTCAGCTGAGAACAAAGTGTGATATTTTGTTAATGCTTGAACCATGGATGTCTTCTCATCTGTGTTTGATGATGATGTGATGATGTGGCAGACTAAAGTATAAAATGCTTCTCTGCTTGTTTGTCAGGGCTGCTTCACGAGAAGGGAGCCCGGTTGGTGAGCAGCTGCCTTCTGTAACTCTGAGCAACTTCTCTGATCTGAGTTAGATTATAATTTCTATCAGAATCTGTTGTCATGTCTCCTGGTTATACATTATGAAGTGAGATTAGAATGTCTGTAAAAAACTGCTGCCGTGTCTCATAGTCATGTAAAAGATAAACATTATGAAGGGTTATTTAAAAGAATACAGCAAATAGTTGCAGGATACTGGCCCTCAGGAACTGGAATTGACCACCCCTGATGAAGATGATCAGTATCTATCACATGCAGCTCTAGGTTGTTTCCCAACAAACATCCTCTCCTCATCCTCCTATAGTTGCTGTGGTGTAGAAAGGTATATATTTTTTGAGTTTTATGTCTCTATTGAATCTAGTTTCATTGTATTTCCAGAATGTATATATATTTTTTTACTGTGTAGATTTGAAGTCTAATCGTTAATGAATAACGACCGTTCTGTTCTAAGGATGGTTCCTTACCAGATGAGTCCGTTTTAGGAAACAGATCTTCATTGAAGAGATCGTCTGCAAATCGGGAGAGAAATCGGATAAAAAATGCATTCTAACTCAGGTTATCCTGATCTATCTCTATAGTTCTGCTGCTATAGGCTTAGACTGCTGGAGGACATAGGGACACCTTTTTCATCATTCTGCTTCTTTCTATCTCTATTCTCCCACTCTGCAGAATCTGTTAGTTCAATCTCTAACGTTCTGCTCTCTCTGCTTTTTCTCATAGTAGCTTCATCTGGTCTGTTCCTGTTTGGCTGTGACTCCATCCTGGAGAGAAATATCAGCTGTGCTGCTGCCATCAACACCTTTGTTTCTAGATGTTGGAGCTTGGCCTGTTTTCCAGTGTAGTCCTGTTTCTCTGACTGTGGATGGGGTAGCCTTTTACAGTTGCCTTTGTATCTATGCTTCTTTTTCTATGTCTGCTTCTGTCTCCTTGAACCCCAGTGGGCCTCAGCAGATGGCCGCTCACACTGAGCCTGGTTCTGCTGGAGGTTTCTTCCTGTTCAAAGGGAGTTTTTCCTCTCCACTGTCGCTACAAGCATGCTTAGTGTGAGGGATTGCTGAAGAGTCAATGAGTCGATGCAATCAGCTGGTTTTCCTTACATAGAAAACTTTGAATCAATCTGACTGGATGATCTGGTGACCTGGAAAGTGACCTGAGATGACATGATGTGAATTGGAGCTGTAGAAATAAACTGATAGAATTGAATCATCTTTAGCTTCTGGAAACGTATATCTATCTTTATATTTCTGTCTAGTGATGTTCGCAGTCTGCTGGTATGTTTGTAGTATCCCGTGTGAATCAGAAAAGCAGCATTCTGCTTTTATTTCTGCGTGAACTAGCTGATTGGTTCTCTCCTCCTGGATGAGCTGAGATAGACAGGAGATATTGACTTTTCAGCAATCCCTCACACCGAGCATGCTTGGAAACAAAGTCCAGTGGATTGTTTTTAACTTTTTTGGATGTCCCTAAAAGCTAAAGTTTGGATCAGAGCTGTGAGGGAGACACGTACTATCAGTCTGGCCATAAGTGAACAGGTTGACTTGGTAGAAGTCCAGCTGACTCAGGGGGGTCGGACTCGGAGCAGAATCGTTCTGCTGCTGGTTATCTCTGCCATTCTCTTGATCCTCTTCAATGTCTGATCGATCTATTTCCTGTTGACAAATACCCAGAGGTATTGTTAGAATGAAGTCTCATTATTGGAGTGTTATGAAAAATAATACAGTATATTCATGAAATGTCACATTTAAAAGAAAAGTCGCTCATATTCAGAATTCAAACTTCTGAAAGTTCTTTAAATCTGAAATGATTCCATCCTGTTCAATAAATTATCAGTGTTTTTAATTCAGAGTCATTTTCATGTGAATGTGCTTTACTGGAGGCATCCATGTTTGTCAAAGAACACTACTGCCACCTACTGGTTAGTGACATTGTCACGGTGCGGTATCGGCTGTTGATCAAGTCCCAGTGCTGTATCTGGTGTTTGTCACAACGCGCTATTATCCAAGTCATCTTGAAAACATTCTTCTTCCAAATGTTGGCTACATATTACGGGTTTTTTCTCTGGCCAGAAGTTCGATGGCAAATCCTCCCTCTTCAAGTTGGCGATCCAACGACCAACCCGTCCGTGGAGGATCAGGAATCAGAAAGGTGGAATAACTCTTTTTTTCACTTTTACCCGATGTATTCCAGCATCCAGCTGCCATGCACGTGGGCATTGTCAGTTTCACTATAGCTCTGGTGAATTTCAATGGTGAAGTCCTCTGGAAATCTTCAATAATTGTTGTTGATTGCAGATGTGTCTAGTAGTTCCCATTGATTTAGCTTGTAAAGCGGGGAGAATGGCGCTAGGCTAACCGTACCGTGACGTCACTGCTGGAAGATGGCAGGAGGGAGGGGCTACTATATCTGGGCAAAAATGGCCGCTCCCAGAATCAGTGATCGAGACGAAAATAATAACTTTTTTACTGATTTCCTTTAAAAGCTTTTATTTCTATCAATCAGGCGGTTTGAGGCGTCCTGCTCCATGATTGGACAGATTGGAAAGTTTGAATTTGTGCTTTGCGGTTAGCGTCCCACCTTTGTAGAGCTGCTCCCACTTTCGTCGTCCTCTCTTGTACCTGCTAGGTTATTGCAGAAGGATAAATCTCCAGCCCCCTTATTGAGTCAATCAGAGAAATAGAAAGTAGGAGACGGTTCAAAAAATGCACGACAAAATGAAGCAAAGTGACATAAAAATGAAAAACAGGCATGTATAAAGTCATGCTTGTTAATATGTAGTAGTTTTTAATGCACAGTGAAGTACTCTGCTACTCAGGATTGTTTAAGTCACAGTTTTCTCCAAAGGTGGCTGATCTGAGGTTCTATTGAACCTCTGAAATGACAGGCTGGACAGGGGATATAGCAGCTCCGGACCCCCTTCAGGTTACATCGTCCTCTATTAGCTGCACTTTGCCCAGATTTAGGAAATGTGCCTCATAACGGTGTAACCCCCCCCGTTACACCGTGGCTCACCATTATAAGGTCGGCATACGCGGGCAGTGATTGGCTCCTCCCCCACGGCTTCATAGGAAGCGGATCATCTTCAGTGGTGTCTGCAGGAGACGTGGACTCCCCCAGCTGGCTGTCAGGTGTCACTACACCTCCTGATAAAGAATACAGCGTCTGCTCTTCCTACAAACAGACAACAGAGCAGAGTCATCAATAAACTCTAATCAAACTAACATCAGATGTGAACGCCTCCTGGTTATGCAGCCTTCTTTTTGTCCATCTTGAAGGATGGATCCGCTGTACCCTCCGTAGGCTCATGTATCCCATGATGCATTGCGAGTCCAAGTAACCCGCAATTAGTAAAGGACTTTTATTTTTATTTTTTTTATTTTTATTTTCAGAATGACTTTTTTTGTCAGACTTATTTTCTGGAGCTAAGGTCACCAAATGTTTTAAATACAAACATTTTTGACTGTTTAAAAAGCAGCGGAGTGCTACAGACGGATGTAAACAGAACGACAGAACAAACGGAGGAAGAAGATGTGCGAGACGGAAAAGGCGAGGATGCAGAGGGGGGCTAACTGCGAAGCTAAAGAGAAATCCCCACAGAGCTCCGCTTCCATCAATCCTGCTCTCTAACGTCCGCTCGTTGCTCCAGCAGGACGGTGCTGTTGGCCTGGGGGGGGGGGGGGGGGGGGGGCTGATGCTGCACCGTGTCGATAGAAACAAAGAGCTCTCCATGAATGGAGGCTCCTCTGAGACTGTTCCGAGGAAATCTTCAGCATCTAGAGGGGAAGCACTGCCCTCTGCAGGTGAAAATGAGGACAGCACTCTAGATGCTTCCCTGCCAAATGCTGAAACATCCCCAGCCGGCTCCTCCTGCCCCCCCCCCCCCGGCTTCCACACCTTCTCCAGCATCGTCTGTCGCTGCTAAACCTGCCGATGGCTCCACTGCTGCTTCAACCACCTCAGCCTCTTCAACCCAGGGGGGCTACCACCCTCATCATCATCGTCCTCTTCCTCCCCTGAGCCAGGAGAAGCGAGCGCTGGTAGCAGCTCAACAACAACTGCTGCTGACCTGATCAAGGCTGCACTTTAAAAAATGAAATGGTCTAGAGAGATGTTCTAGACGATGTTCTAGACGATGTTCTAGACTATTTATTTTGTTTACACAAGTGTAAACAAAATAAATCTAAGTCTGTAAATCTTATTAGAGTCAGAATTCTGATTTTTTTCCCATATTAAACTGAAATAAAATAAAAAAATTAGTTAACTTTATTTACCTATTTTTTCAGTGGACCTAATCCTCCTCCGTACTGCTTGAGTATTTGATAATTATCTTATTTTTCTTGATCGATATTTGGAACTGCACTTTAAACTTAAATTGATTAGCTTGAAATATTATACTTCTTTTTTTTACTTTATTGAAATTAGAGTTAATTTAACCTGATTAAAATGTTTATATCTAATTATTACGAATCTAATTATTGCAATTGCATTTGATATGCATGAACTAAATACTTAAATTTAATAGTTATTTCCTTTGTATTTGTACATAATTGTTGTTTTAGATGAAACTCTTAATGGGTTTTCTGACCTTTTAGGTCTTTTTTTCTGGATCAGAAGATGGCGAGCTAGAAACTGACCGTGGACTTTATGATTTTGGAATCAATTAATTCTGAGTCATTTTTCTTCTTCTCATTTTTTTTCTGTAATTGTCTGTTTTTTAATGCAAATTACTGAATATATATTCACCGAAACTGAAGCACTCCCTGGTTTTTTCCACACCTCCTTTAAAGGACAGCCATGGCTGCTGCTTCTGTAGCTGCAGCTAGCTGCCTAGCCCATAACTGTTACATTCAAAAACAATAAACCACCGTCCAAATAATACCTGATGAAATAAAAGCGCCCATAGCCCAGGACTTGTGAGGGTTTGATTTCTGTGTGTGTTCAGTTGATCTGTAATAGTTAAATGTATTTCCAGAAGGACCTCCTCCTCACCTGCAGGATCTCCTCATAGGACTGTCTGATGGAGTCTTGGAGGGGAGTGTCCCTTTCCCCGGCCTCCTCCACCTTCCTTTTGGCTTTCTTCACCTCCTCTCTGAGCTTCTTCAGCCTCCACCGAGCTCGGGCCAGTTCCCGTTCATACTCCTCTACCTGGCTCTCCTTTTGTGCCTCCTCTGCTTGTAGAGACAGGATCTGGGAGGAAACCAACCAACTCATTGAAACAAAAACATCTCAAACTGATTTTTAAGGTCAGGTTCAAAGGAAGTTTGGATCATTTACCTATTTAATCATAAATGAAAGACACCAGCCATTCATATTGTCTAAAGAATGCGAGGCCTTCTGACCATAACAGGCATGTGGACCAGGAGTCCATATGCAGGGCTGGAACTATAGGAACTAGAACTATATAAAGAGGAACTATAGGAACAGGAACTATAGGAAGAGGAACTTTAGGAAGATGAACTATATAAAGAGGAACTATAGGAACAGGAACTATAGGAAGAGGAACTTTAGGAAGATGAACTATAGGAAGAAGAACTATAGGAAGAGGAACTATAGGAACAGGAACTATAGGAACAGGAACTATAGGAAGAGGAACTATAGGAAGAGGAACTTTAGGAAGATGAACTATAGGAAGAGGAACTATAGGAAGAGGAACTATAGGAAGAGGAACTATAGGAACAGGAACTATAGGAAGAGGAACTATAGGAAGAGGAACTTTAGGAAGATGAACTATAGGAAGAAGAACTATAGGAAGAGGAACTATAGGAACAGGAACTATAGGAACAGGAACTATAGGAACAGGAACTATAGGAAACGGAACTATAGGAAGGTTAACTATAGGAAGAGGAACTATAGGAAGAGGAACTATAGGAACAGGAACTATAGGAACAGGAACTATAGGAAGAGGAACTATAGGAAGAGGAACTTTAGGAAGATGAACTATAGGAAGAGGAACTATAGGAAGAGGAACTATAGGAACAGGAACTATAGGAAGAGGAACTATAGGAAGAGGAACTTTAGGAAGATGAACTATAGGAAGAAGAACTATAGGAAGAGGAACTATAGGAACAGGAACTATAGGAAACGGAACTATAGGAAGGTTAACTATAGGAAGAGGAACTATAGGAACAATAGGAACAGGAACTATAGTAAGAGGAACTATAGGAAGATGAACTATAGGAACAATAGGAACAGGAACTATAGGAAGAGGAACTATAGTAAGATGAACTATAGGAACAGGCACTATAGGAGCAGGAACTATAGGAAGAGGAACTATAGGAACAGGCACTATAGGAGCAGGCACTATAGGAAGAGGAACTATAGGAAGATGAACTATAGGAAGATGAACTATAGGAAGAGGAACTATAGGAAGAGGAACTATAGGAACAGGCACTATAGGAGCAGGCACTATAGGAAGAGGAACTATAGGAAGATGAACTATAGGAAGATGAACTGTAGGATCATTTACCTATTTAATCATAAATGAAAGACACCAGCCAATCATATTGTCTAAAGAATGCGAGGCCTTCTGACCATAACAGGCATGTGGACCAGGAGTCCATATGCAGGGCTGGAACTATAGGAACTAGAACTATATAAAGAGGAACTATAGGAACAGGAACTATAGGAACAGGAACTATAGGAAGAGGAACTATAGGAAGAGGAACTTTAGGAAGAGGAACTATAGGAAGAGGAACTATAGGAAGAGGAACTATAGGAACAGGAACTATAGGAAGAGGAACTATAGGAAGAGGAACTTTAGGAAGATGAACTATAGGAAGAAGAACTATAGGAAGAGGAACTATAGGAACAGGAACTATAGGAAGAGGAACTATAGGAACAGGAACTATAGGAACAGGAACTATAGGAAACGGAACTATAGGAAGGTTAACTATAGGAAGAGGAACTATAGGAAGAGGAACTATAGGAACAATAGGAACAGGAACTATAGGAAGAGGAACTATAGGAAGATGAACTATAGGAACAATAGGAACAGGAACTATAGGAAGAGGAACTATAGTAAGATGAACTATAGGAACAGGCACTATAGGAGCAGGAACTATAGGAAGAGGAACTATAGGAACAGGCACTATAGGAGCAGGCACTATAGGAAGAGGAACTATAGGAAGATGAACTATAGGAAGATGAACTATAGGAACAGGCACTATAGGAGCAGGAACTATAGGAAGAGGAACTATAGGAACAGGCACTATAGGAGCAGGCACTATAGGAAGAGGAACTATAGGAAGATGAACTATAGGAAGAGGAACTATAGGAAGAGGAACTATAAGAAGAGGAACTATAGGAACAGGCACTATAGGAGCAGGCACTATAGGAAGAGGAACTATAGGAAGATGAACTATAGGAAGATGAACTATAGGAACAGGCACTATAGGAACAGGAACTATAGGAAGAGGAACTATAGGAACAAGCACTATAGGAGCAGGCACTATAGGAAGAGGAACTATAGTAAGATGAACTATAGTAAGATGAACTATAGGAACAGGCACTATAGGAACAGGAACTATAGGAAGAGGAACTATAGGAACAGGCACTATAGGAGCAGGCACTATAGGAAGAGGAACTATAGTAAGATGAACTATAGGAAGAGGATCTATAGGAAGATTAACTATAGGAAGATGAACTATAGGAAGAGGAACTATAGGAAGAGGAACTATAGGAAGATGAACTATAGGAAGAGGATCTATAGGAAGATTAACTATAGGAAGAGGAACTATAGGAAGATAGGAAAATTAACTATAGGAAGAGGAACTGTAGGAAGAGGAACTATAGGAAGAGGAACTATAGGAAGATTAACTATAGGAAGAGGAACTATAGGAAGAGGAACTATAGGAAGATGAACTATAGGAACTGGAACTATAGGAACAGGAACTATAGGAAGAGGAGCTATAGGAAGAGGAACTATAGGAACTGGAACTATAGGAACAGGAACTATAGGAACTGGAACTATAGGAACTGGAACTATAGGAACAGGAACTATAGGAAGAGGAACTATAGGAAGAGGAGCTATAGGAAGAGGAACTATAGGAAGAGGAGCTATAGGAAGAGGAACTTATTGAATAGGAACTGTGGGAATCGGAGGCATGTGCATCCTTTTACGGTTCAGGTCTGAGTGTCAGTGGGTTTAGGTTTCGCTTACTGGTGGCGTCGTTCCTTTACCTTTATCAATGTGGGCTGGTCCCACTTCAAGGACCACAGGACCTGCAGTTTAAAATACTGCCAAACAGGATCACCATGGGTCAGCGGTCGGCTGTAGAGGCGACCCGTTACAGTGACCCTCAGAAGAAGCCGAGTCCTTCATTAGGACCATAGCGTCTACAGACGACCTTCAGCCATTATTAGCTCCTAAAGCTAAGTTGGTCTCTGAGGAAGAATGAAACCAATCGTCTTCTTCATGGGTTTAAGGTTCTACTGCTCAGCTGTGAGTTTTGGGTTTTCATGCTTTTTGATGATCAGTTTACCTCAGAAATAAAAAAAATATATTTTTTAATTAAACTTAGAAGAGTGAACAGCCTCTGTTGGACTGAAAGGCTGAAAGCGACATGGCTGGTTATGGATGATCTGAGGTCAAACAAAAGCAGCGCTACATAAAAACCAACGTTACCTTCTGACTTTCTTCGTAGCAGAGCTGTCTGGTCGCCTTTATCTGCTGGATCAGTTTCTCCTTGTGCTCCTCAAACTTCACCAGGGTCTCCTCTAAGTCCTTACAGTCTGATTGCTGCTCCTGAAGCTCCAGGTTCTCCACGGCCAAAGCGTTTTCCAGCTCCTATGAGATCCCACAACAAACAGACATCAACAGGAGAAGGTCATCATGTCCTCAGGTCAAATTCTTCTCCCGGCTCCACGCTCCAGGAAAACCTGTTTCAGGATTTCCAGGAACGACATGTAGCCTGTTGGCTAAAGGCTGAATGGATCTACAGAAGCTGATCACAGCAAATATAGCTGCCATTGTTCCAGGCAAAGAAAGGATAGGGTAGCTCCGCCCACCGCGCATCAGACCCACTTTACCACCGCGCAGCTAGAGCAGCAAAGACGCTTCAGAACTAAACTGGTACAAGCATCAGAAATAAAGCAGCAGGTGTGTTTTAGCTGCTCCTGGTGTGTGCCGTCTGAACGTAGCGGTAGCGTGAAGGGTCTTGCCTCAGGACTGTTGAGTAAAAAATGTTGAGGTTTGTCTGTTCTTAGCCTCCCAGGCTCCAAATGAAGGTCATGAGAGATAAGAATGAGCCACAGCCTCCTTCATGGGATGAAGAGGAGGACTGCTGTTATAAGGAGATCCATCTGACCAGTGGAAGATAGATTAACCTGACAGAGAACGGCCTTGATCAACTCAAGCTGTTCCCTCTGACTTAGTACCATGAAGGATCCCTCAGCCTTTAAACGGTCGGTGACTCCTGCTGTAGAGTCAGTATCTACTGTCTCTACCTGCTCAGCCGCTAAAGTCAATGGCTGCATAGAACCTTTCATCTGACTGGAGGATCTGATCGATCTGGATCTACAAAGTGCCTTGAGACGACGCAAGTTGTTAGTTGGTGCAATATTAATAAAGTGAATTGAAGTTAAACATAAATATTAACATCTATTAGTGATTAAACAGAGCCGAGTCATGTGTTGGTAAATTCAGTTATTATAATTGAACTAAGTCAGGCCTAACTAAATGCTAGAAGCCCAATAAGCACAGTTTAAGTTTAGTTTCTTGCTAACAATGTCGGATGCTGTGACAGGAATCTTATAGGATAAAGATAAGACGTATTTAGGCTAGTACTAAATCATCACCACACTGGTGTCATTTCAGCTTGTCACCAGAGGGGGCAGACTTCTGCAAAATGCTATGCTGACAGCAGGTGTGAGAATTGAGCTAACCGAGGGGATCGGCTGTGAAATAAACCAATGAACCGAATATTGGAGAGGGATGAGTAACAGAGTGATGCATAGACGATAACTGAACCGTAAAATGTTCTTCAATGTAAAATCAAAACAAATCACTAAAGAACAAAATTTAATGACATATAGAAAATATATAAAGGAAGACAGAATCCCGGATCTAACGACAAACCAGAGTCAAAGACTTTCCACAGCTTTAGGAACAAAATCCAATTTACCAACATGAACTCATAACACAGCTTAGCTTATACTGGTCTCTCTCCTATAGTTTAAACACAAACCGAGTCCTGCCTATCCTTAGTCTCTATCAATCCATGATTAAATTAATTGACTTCTAGAAACGTGCAACTTAGAGTGGCTGATATTTTGTTCTGATCATCTGAAACCATTTTTGGACCAAAGCTTATTTTTTTGGTGATTTTCTCATTGGAAGTTGGATACTGTCCAGCTAAAATAAGTGCTAAATAGTTTTTAACATCTGATAACAGCTCATTATCATCTCAGATGAGTAAAACAGAGATGCTGAAAATGTAGAGCAGGAGCAAAGAGGAGAGAGAGGAACAGGAAATTCTTCCTTCAGTCATCATGGGCAATGTGGGATCTTAGGAAACTAGTTAGAAGAACTTCAAGCCTTAGCAAGGACCCAGCCACAATATCAGCAATACAGCATGAAGTGTTTTACTGAAACCTGGCTGCAGGATCATATCTCAGACTCCAGCGTCTCTCTGCCAGGCTTTCTGACCAAACCAGCAGACAGAGATTCAAAGAGGACTGGAAAACTCAACGGAGGTTGTTGGCAGTGCTTGAGATCAACAGATGGTGTCATCTAGGCAGAGCATGTGAGCGAGTGGTGGAGCGGAGCGGAGGAAATATGGTGGAGGGAGGATTTCGCTCCGCTCCAGCTCGCTCCGATGCGCTCACAATGTCCATTAACAATGTTGGATTATAAAATTTGTAAAATAACATTTATTTAAGTGGGATTTTCTTGACAATTAATAATTAAATAGGAAACGTGGGGTAACATGAATTGAGCGAGGTGTTACGTTCCCACCTGGGAAACAGTGCGATAATTTAACAGCCAGATAAAGGAGACAATCCACGGTCACATCATTAAATCAAACCCAGAACCCTGGCATCAATACAGGAAGGAAAAGTGTCAGAAAATAACATCCCCTGAAAATCTAAGCAGGCGTGGAGCGATTTCGCTGGAGCAGCAGGAAAAAAAAGGTGACGTGGAGCGGATTTGGAGTGGAGCGTCATGCCGCAACTTTGAGCGGCGGAGCGAATGAGAGAACATCCTCCTCAGCCGGGAGCCCGAATTGCGCGGCGCTCCGCTCACATGCTCTGCATCCACGACATGTTTCTGTGAAGATCCATCCCTGCAGCCCAGATATTGAACTGATGGCCGCTGGTTTTCAGCCATATTTAATTTTGGATTTTCTTTATTTTTGAACTTGTTTGCTTGTTTTCAATTTTGTGTGTTGCATGTTTTTTCGGATTTTGTTTGGAGGCCACATTACCACTCACACCTGGACACGCCCACAGCAACGGCACAGGTGTTTCCCATCAACCAAGCGTGCCGACTGGGACGCTGATTAAAAAGGCAGCTGTTTGGTTGGAGAGAGACGCTCTGGACATGGGAAGGCCGTGGCCGGACTTTCAGGAGAGCCAAACTGAGCGGGTGAGGGAGAAGCATCAGGACATTTCTAGCGACCGGTTACCGCAGGCGCACTGGAGCAGGCGTACTGGACCGAGGCGCTGATCCGCCCTGGAGCGGGGCGCACGGGAGCGGGGCGCTGAGGCAGGATTGAGACCGGCGCACTGGAGAGCGGCGCGATGGAGAGCGGCACAGAGGCACGCTGGCGAGAGGACCGCGTGTTGGAGGAGACCTCACTGGTGCTAGCTATGCTGGCGAGACCCACACGCGCAGCATGCTGGCGAGAGCACCGCGTGTTGGAGGAAGGACTGCGCCCTTGTGCCAGCTGGAGCGCATCTCAGGGCTATTTCATTGACTCTGCTGCTCCGATGCCCTGCGTTTTTATCTTTTTATTTTCTTTTAATCCCTTCTTTTTTAGCTCTTCCTTTTAACGCATTTTATTCAACAAACATTTTTAGTGAGTTCGTCTTTTAAGTAAATTATTGAACTTTTAGAACCAATAAAACTTTTTGGAGCTCTGCTCACAATTGCCGCAGTCTGTTTAGTTTTATGTTTTTTTTTTTTTTTTACATGATCGCACCTCTCGGGTGCCACATCAGCAGTGTTCTGCTAGTAACCGTTTATACTCCACCTTCTGCTGTTGCCAACACTGCATGTGATGTCATCAGTTCCGCTGTTGCTAAGCTACAGACACAACAGCCAAATACATTAGTGGGAATAACTGGAGATTTTAATCACATCTCTCTCTGCTCCGCTGCCAATGTTCCAACAGTCTGTTAGCTGCTGCATCAGAGAAAACTAAAAGCTGGACTTGTTTTATGCAAATGTCAAGGATTCCTACATCTATGAAGTTAGACATCCTCTTGGGAAATCAGATTAAAATCTATTTTTTATTTGTTCACATAATAAACCAATTTATAAGAAACAACCTGCATTAAAAAGAACAAGGAGATGGTCACAGGAAGCTGAAGAAGCCCTGCAAGGTTGTTCTGAGGCTACAGACTGGGATGCTCTGTCAGCCACATGGAGAGGACGTCATGCAATGACTGAGTGACTGACTGCATCAACTCCTGTGTAGATAACAGCATCCCTACCAGAACAGGGAAACGCTTCCCAAATAATAAACCAAGGATCACAGATGATCTGGAGGAGCAGCTCAACAAGAACAAACAACCTTTAAGAAGGAAGACGGGAAATTAATGAGGAGAAAACAGAAGAAATCTAAAGTCGCAGGGAAGCGGCTGTTCAAACAGTCGCATTTCCGAATTCTCCCGAGTGGTGCCCGACTTTACAGGAGTGAATAAAGCGAATGTGATTGGTCGATTATCAAGGGGGTGGGATTGTTGTGGCCGGTTTGTGGGAAGCATCTTGCTAACCAGTTAGCATCTTAGTGCTAGCAGGTTCCCAATGGGAAATTCCATTGGGACCAAGTAGCACTAAATTGGTGACTTAGAAACGACGCTGTCAAGGAACGCTATGGACAGCGGAAACATGCAAGAGGAGGAGAGTTTAGTGTCGGAGGTCGTGGATGAGTCTCCTCCGTCATCCATTTTTTATTTAGAGGAGGAAAGCGGGGACGAAGAGGTTGTGGAAGAGGACGCCAGGGCGGCAGAAGCTTGGTTTGGTGTAGAAGGCTTCCAGCCGTACATGTTTGAGCCCTTGCCTCGCAACGCTGCCAGTTCTGTTAGCTCTACGCCTGCCGAAGACACAGACGTCCATCCCCGTGGACACTGGGACGCAACTCAATGGGAAAGGAAAGGATTCTGGTTTCAACCGACATATGGATCAAGATGCTATGACCGAAAACATTTGATTGACAGATGACCGTTGATATATGATTGGCCGAATTTAGGTGTTCAGGCTGACGTAGATCTAACTGGCCTGCAGAAGATAACGGAAAGAACAGATTTCTTTTTTGAAACAGAAATGTTCTAACTTTTGGGACAATATGGTCTGATAAAGAGAACATTTATATACATGTTTAAGCCTGAATGATTTGACATTGAAATATGATTTCCCTTTGACTTTAAGAATTGCAGTGAACGATGTCGCACTAAAAAACTAAAATCTTAAAATCACAAAATTACCACATTTAAAATTTTAATTAATCTAAGTTTAACTGATTATTTTTTCAGTGTAAAAGACATTCAACATTGTTCACAACACCTTAAAAAAAGAATTAAACAGAAACTGTATTTCTACCCCCCCCATCATAGAATGCCCTTGAATCACAGGATCTGTCCAGCCGCTGGTTCCTGGGATCAGAGATGAACATCTGATCTCTGATAGGAGCCCAGAGGGAGATCCAGTGATGGAGGAACATTCTCAGACTGGAAGCATCTTCCTTTGACTCCACTGCTGCAAATCATGCAAACAAGCAGGCTAGTCTATGAGGCAGGCAGAATAAACACAGACAGGCGCACACACCAGAGGCAGGTGCTGCGGTCTTACTCTGATCTCGGCTGCCTTGGCCAGGACTCGCTCATCCATTTCTATCACGTCTGTGTCTCCAGGAGAAGACCAACATATGAAGCAAGAATGTTTCAGCAGGTTGGAGAAGGAGCATTCGTTTTTCCAGCCTGCCTTTCCTGCATCCTCCCCTGGTTCCTGGGATTTCTCTATTTTCTCCTGCTGCACTGCTGGCTCCTCCATTGCTGCACTCCCTCAGTGTGGCTTCACTGCAGAGGAGGCGGAGCCCCCCTCAGCCTGTGCGTAGATGTGTCTCTGATGAGTGGCTCAGTGGCTTCAGACAGACGGACAGGAAGCAGCAGCTCCAACCTGCTAGAAACAGAAAGCTGGAGTCCAACGGATGGAGCAGCATCTTCTGGGCTTTCATGGGTTCATGTCATTTGTCTTCCACCCCTCTCCCTCCAACCGTTGGGCTGTTCTGTCTCACACCCCCATCCGGCTCTCCCTCCCCCACCGTTCATGGCTCTCACTGGCCTCTGCAGTATGCGTCAGTCTGCTCACAGCATCCCATCATTCATAAAAAACACAAGAATCATTGAAACGCTGAGAATTACTCTGGTCAGCAGAAACCTTCATTTTTATCACTTTAACTCACATCTTGATCTCAGCTCATGCTGTAAAATTTCACCTTTTTTTGAATAACTGAACAGCATTGAATTGTCTTAAACATCAAACATCGAGCATTTATGGAGGTCGCTGGGAATTATTTTAGTCATGAACAGGGGCGGATTTAGGAAATGTGGGGCCCTGGGCAAAGACAGGCAGGGGCCCTCTGAATGGAGAAGACAGCCCATAAAACAGCCCCATTCTCCAGATAGAGAAATGTTAATAGAATAGACATCCATGATCTGTTCTAGGTTGTGTCCCTCTCTTCTTGTCCCTTTTCTTCTTGTTTTCCTCTCTATGTTTTGTACTCAGCTGACTTTTCATGCTGTCTCTAAAGGAATGAAAGATTTTTTCCAAGCACTAAGCTCACTTAGCTGATTGCTCCTTCCTGTGTTTCCAAAAAGGCCAAAGTAAATAACCCAGTCCTTCTTTTCACTGTAGACAAGCCATGATCTGCTTATCTGTTCTCCATTTTTCATTTGGATGAAATAATAGCTGCATGAATCATGACAGCAGACAAGATAGAGGAGAGCAGGAGGCGGGGTTACCAATCTACTTGCTCTGGAGAGCAGAGTTCGCTGCTTTTAGATGTTGTCTCCAAAGTCTCCAGTAGCAGAAAAAAATCTCTAGATTTGGCGCTAGGAGCTTTTTAGAAATCAAAGTGCTAGAGGGGTCTGAAAAGTGGCTAAATATAGCGACTAAAGCGCTAAGTTGGCAACGCTGCTCTTTGCATGGTTTGTTTTCAAATGGTTTGCTGCTGTCTGTTTGGACCTTTCTGAACATGTGCAGCAAATGGACTGATCCAATATGGTGGACACTGAAGGGGGGGGCTGAGACACACTTAATATTATCAGCGTTCTGATGGCATTTTAGCCAAAGGATTTTTATCAAAAACATAATTAATGTGCAGAAATAAGGAATAGTTGCATTAACCATACATGGAAACAGAGTTTAATGGGGCCCCCAGGAACTCGGGGCCCTAGGATCACCTCTTGGGGCACTATTGATCAGGAGTAAGGTAAGGGATCCACCCAGAACGACAGCAGAGGCCTGAACCATAGAACAGCATCACTGGGTGAGCCAGATAACTTCAGGTTTAACCCTCACTTTCCTGTACTGATACAGGTTTTTACTGGCCGGACTGGCAGATATAAGACATCCTAGAACCGCGTATCGGATCGCGTATCCCAGCGGGAGCGTGTTCCTCACTGTGTCACAGACTGGATGGATGGCCGTCAGATATTATGCAACTGAAGCTGAGCCACTGCATGGATACAGTCTGTTAAGAAAGAGTTACCAGTCAATACCTGGATTTCTGTGAAATTTTATATTCTTGAAATCATAAAGATCAGGCAGCTAAATATACAAGTTGGCATTTATATATATATATATAAATATATATATATATATATAAATGCCAACATGTTGAACACTTTTTCTCAGAAAGAGGATCCAGGATATTTTTCCTGCTAGTATCCTGGATCACAAATCATTTCAGGTAATTTCTTTAGCTCCAGTTCAGAAAGGTCACTTTATAGAAACATTTCAACCAGATCATCCAGTCAGATTTGCACAAAGTTTTCTATCGACTCATTGACTCTTCAGCAATCCCTCACACTAAGCATGCTTGTAGCGACAGTGGAGAGGAAAAACTCCCTTTGAACAGGAAGAAACCTCCAGCAGAACCAGGCTCAGTGTGAGCGGCCATCTGCTGAGGCTGACTGGGGTTCAAGGAGACAGAAGCAGAACTCCAAGGCCCCTAGTGGCAAAACAAAGAATTACAAAACCAAAGACATAATTAACCTTAAAAGGACCCGCCTGCTGACTAATCCGGACCCGACCTGATTTAAAACATTTATAAATTACCGCATGTTGTCCAACGACAGTGTGTAACTTCTCTTGCTCCTCTTCTCCTGTTAATACGGTAAAGCCCTGTGGAGCGTCCGGCTCCAGGCTGCACGTGATCCAAATGAGCCAATGAGCTGTCAGTCTGGGTTGCTGCTGCTGCTACTTTTAGACACAGCAGGCAAACCTGTGGCAAGCCGGGCGATGGGAAAGAAGGAGAAGACGATGAGAAAAAGAGAGCAGAGAAAGTGTGGACTGCTGGAAGAACTGCGGTGAACTGGTGAAAGAAAAGTGAAATGGCGTGCTCAAAGATGACCCTGCACATTTAGAGGATGTTTGGCTCAACCTGCTGCTGTGAAGCAGGATTCTCCACCATGAACAGAATCAACAATAAATCTGGATCCAGGCTCAGAATGAGCTCCTTGATATGTGCTTGAGAATGGCTTAGTCTCTGGTTAAACCCAGGTTTAAAGCCTTGCAGGGCAGCCTAAAGCCCACTGCCAACATTAAGACAGAAAAAAGAAAGAAAATAACAAACCATCAGTTCAGGGGTTTGAGAAAATATGGGAATCAGGAAATTGTCTATAAACCAAACTGACAGATTATTGTTCTCTACTTCAAAAAACACTTTAGATTATTTTTCAAATATTTTTTTATTTAAAAATTCAATGTATAACATTGACGCATAAACACCTCATTATATTTCAGGGTTAAATTCTGTTTAAAGTAACAGATTATAATTAAAAATGTCTCCAGACCTTTACTGGTTGATGATTTTCTGCTGATGCCTGTTTTTGGCCTTCGGTCCCTAAAAGGGCAGTGAAGCGTTTCCTCTGTCCTGCCAGCAGAGGGCGGTGAAGCGCTGCCTATGCGCGGCTCTCCTCAGGCTGAAGGAGAGGAGGGGGGGGGGGGGGGGGGGGGGACTGATTGGAGCTGCTGCATTCAGGAGGTTTGGAGGAAATGAAGAGAAACTTTCATGCAACCAACTTTTGCTTTGATGACGTCATTAAATCAGTTTCCCCTTTATTTCATCAGAACCTGAACAGTTTCTAACTTAGATGTAAGAACTCCTCATCTGCAGGGATCTAGACTGACGCATGTTTACCCCCCACCCCCCCACAGATTAGGGTGGTCTGCTGAGTGCCATTGATCCTCCATTCATTGTCAACCAGCCCAGCTGTCAGTCACTTCCATGTCACTGCGTCTCTAACGGCTACATTTCCACAGCAGAGCTCCACTCAGAGTGGGCTGACTGATGCTATCTACACCCAGGAAAACACAACCTTTGTCCCTTCATGAGGATTCGCTCCAAGCTAGAGGAAAAGACAATGAGAAAGAAAAAGAGAGATGGCTCCTAAATAATAACAGACAACATTTGCAGCAATATTTTACACCAAACTTAAAAAAAATAAAGGAAAACTGGAGGAAAATTAGGGTAAAGAAAGGAGTGGTTAAGATGTAGAGTATGATGATGAAGTGGAAATAAGGCAATAATCATGACTCGTCTGAGACAGACAAGATCTGAATAAGTAAAACTAGGAACATATTGTTTAGCCCCCAGGGCAGACTCATACAGTGGAGAAGCTACGCCAGAGGGGGGGTGGGGGTCACAAATCCAGCCGCCAACAGACACCCAATAAAGGTGGAGGGGCTGGGATTACGCAGCTCAGTCAGACTGGGGAAGATTAACCACAACAGACTCCACTGGAGAAGCAGATTAACAACTATTTCCAGATAGTTTTGTTGGGTGAAAACAATCAGCTCTGTGATTAAAAGCCGGCTTTAAATGGCCCACAGATGCAAAAGCCATGAGACCCAAACATAGATTTGCTGCAAATCCCTTCATAGAAATTGGTTTAAACTAGAAGCTATGAGCCGTCTTATTTTAATTGGCTTAAGTTTTAGTTATTAAGAAAGGGTTTGATTGATTATTAGAAGAATTAAACATGCTGCTTCAAAAATCACTAACAATTGTGAAAGACTGAGGGGAAAGTAGCTCCGCAAAGGAAGATTACAGTTTATTCTGTTTTCTTTAGCAGATGATTTCATTAGTGATGATGGGAGAACATCAAGTTCTCAGGCGCTCCTCTTCACCATCTGACACCCGAGACGATGCAAGGCGTCAAAGGTTAATAAAATAAAGTCCCACCAGGTGTCTGCTCTGGTTTGGAGAAAAGTCTCTGTACAGATTTTGACTCCATTGTTATAAAAATGCTAAATATTTAAACATTCTTGAATTTCTCTAAACCTGTTCTGTTGAAATATTCCAACATAACTTCAAAAAGAGAAATAAGTAAATACGTTTCTGCTGCGAAAAACACATTTTACCAAATGGAAGAAATGTTTCAGTGGGTTACGGCCGATGTTGCCATGGTTACTGAGGTCAGACACACCTGAATTAATCAGTCTGTCCAGTAATGAAGGACAGGAAACAAAGGAGCTGGCTAAATTTCAGTTTGTACTGGCGTTAAGCATTCCGCCCGTTAAACCGATATTTTAGAAACCGTCTCTTGACCCCGATGACTTGGTCAATTATAGACCTATATCCAATCTTCCTTTCTGATCTGAAATTCTTCAGAAAGTAGTTGACAGCTTACATCATAATTCCAAAAAAATAAAATAAAATCAATCCACTGGACTTTTTTTCCAAGTCTGAAGACGTTTCTCTTCCATCCAGGAAGATTTTCAATTCAAAATGTCAGAAATAGCGTTTAGTTCCAGGTTTTATAAAACCTGGAACTCAATGCTATTCCAGGATTTTCTTTGTGTTGCTATGGGTGTGTGTGGGGCGAGGGGGTTCAGGTAAGAGGTAAGGCTGGAGTTACCTTGGATTTTCTAAATATAGATTGATGGTAAATAAAAAAAGAATCCTATATGTGGACAGTTAAACAGAAAACCTTATGAGATGATGTTCTTAGTTTCGATTTAATGTGTTCAAAATGAACAACAAAGGACAGAAATCTATAAAAAGCTTTCTGACTGGTTGTGCAGAGGAAATATTTTCTTCTCCTTATATCTAATGCTGTCACACTTCAGCGACGTTTACGGCATACGCTGGAAAAACTGGTGCCGTACATTGGATAAGTTACAGCTACGTTTATTTATAAGTTACTATAAGTAACGAGCCGAAGCATATATGGAAGTACAGCGCTGCCAACTTTTCACCAAAACTTCAAGTGAGATTTAAAATAGTTTGGACAAGCAACCCTTGTCAGGCTTAGATGAGGACAGGTCGAGGTGTAGGTTGGAGGTTTTCTGAGAATTTAACTGAAACAAAGTAGAAAAATGTGATTTTTTTATAGCACAGTAAGTAGAAACAATAACTGATCTCTAGTTATGTGAAAACAATTTGCACAATATTCATTATTTTCTATATTCTGGTGATTTTCAAGGATCTGAAATAAAGAAGAATGGGTCCTTCTAAAATACTTGCATCTTAAATATACTGTAAACTAAGAATTTCACAACTTTGTTTATTAATTATTCTCTGCAGTTCAAGTAAAATAAACAATGGGGAATTAATAAGTTCAAATCCTGTGCAAACTACACTGTGTATGAATTCTGCCTCCATTCTACTTCCTAAAAGTTATTTAATTCTCAGGCTCCTCTCCTGTGGAACCAACTACCAGTTTTAGTCCGTGAGGCAGACACCCTGTCTACTTTTAAGACTAGGCTTAAAACTTTCCTTTTTGATAAAGCTTCTAGTTAGAGTGGCTCAGGTTATCCTGATCTATCTCTATAGTTCTGCTGCTATAGGCTTAGACTGCTGGAGGACATAGGGACCCCTTTTTCATCATTCTGCTTCATTCTATCTCTATTCTCCCACTCTGCAGAATCTGTTAGTTCAATCTCTAACGTTCTGCTCTCTCTGCTTTTTCTCATAGTAGCTTCATCTGGTCTGTTCCTGTTTGGCTGTGACTCCATCCTGGAGAGAAATATCAGCTGTGCTGCTGCCATCAACACCTTTGTTTCTAGATGTTGGAGCTTGGCCTGTTTTCCAGTGTAGTCCTGTTTCTCTGACTGTGACTAACTGGATGTGCTCTCTTCATCCTCTGACATGGGAGCTGGCTCGGAGCTCGTCTGCCTGGCTGTGTGTTTCCTGGACGGGGCCGCCTGTGGAGCTGGTTGACAGTTGCCTTTTGTATCTATGCTTCTTTTTCTATGTCTGCTTCTGTTTCCTTGAACCCCAGTGGGCCTCAGCAGATGGCCGCTCACACTGAGCCTGGTTCTGCTGGAGGTTTCTTCCTGTTCAAAGGGAGTTTTTCCTCTCCACTGTCGCTACAAGCATGCTTAGTGTGAGGGATTGCTGAAGAGTCAATGAGTCGATGCAATCAGCTGGTTTTCCTGAGATAGAAAACTTTGAATCAATCTGACTGGAGGATCTGGTGAACTGGAAAGTGACCTGAGATGACATGATGTGGATTGGAGCTATAGAAATAAACTGAATAGAATTGAATATTTGGTAATAGGCTGAGGATTAAAATTCTTAACTCATGATCTGGTTAGTTGTTTTTTCAACTAACACAACAGCTAAACAATTCAGACCTTTAAGGAGACTGTAGTCTTAAAAACTTAACATGACACACGTCTCTTCTTGGGTGGCTGAATTTTTGAAAAATAAACTGCAATGCTTCTCTTTCTTTTTTTTGTGGACCTCCTATGGGTTTGTGAGGCAAACCTGGAGGCTTTAATAATTTAGATATTTCTGTTGGTTTTATTAGTGCTAAATTCCAACGGTAGATTATTCAACGAGCCTGAGCAATAATTATTTAACTTGTGAGCAAAACATGGACTAAAACTGGAACTAAATCAGGAGGATAAATTAGAGCAAACAAGGAATAAAGCTCAATAAATAAAACTAGATTCACGAGCCTACGGAAACCGCGGCAGACCAAACCAGATGAAAGTGCGCATTCAGCGTCTGCTCTGCCGATAATGCAAGCGTAGAAGAAGAAATGTGCTGTTTACCTGTGCAAAGAAAGAAACAACGAAAGAAAAATGTCTGAGGACTTCAGTGTTGAGGAAGAGCATGAGTTCTTTGCCGAGCTGAATGCGCACTTTCATCTGGTTTGGTCTGCCGCGGTTTCCGTAGACTCGTGAACGCGCTTCTAGGAAATCCTATACACTACTGTTTATGCTCTAAAAACATTCTAAATGACTTCGTTTCGAGTAAATTATGGACGCTACCCACTCAGGACACTTGGAATACATTGGACGAGCAGTATGGAGGAATATTGACACGTTTTTTGTGGACTTTTATGGACCTTTCTGCCTCGGGCGCCATAGACCTCCATTATTTGAATGTCAGCAGACAGCAAGAAGCCTCCCAGATCTCCAGATGCATTTGAGATATCAAAAAAGTACTCCAGAGTGTTGTTCAGCATGGGGGTGAGTAGAAAATGAAGGCTAATCATGTTTTGGGTGTACTATTCCTTTAAGCAATTGTCATATTTGTAACAACACTAGTCTTTCCTGTGACATGCACCTTTTATTTATTTATATACACACACACACACACACACACACACACACACACATATATATATATATGAGGGAGAGATTATTTCCTCCGAGTTACAGTGACACAGACAAACTTGAAGATACATGACATCCTCAAATTTCTCTTCTATTAAAATTTCTCTATCTGTATAATGGGTCTGTTCTATATGTTGTTTTCTCAATTCAGAGGGCCCCATGCCTGTCTTTGCCTAGGGCCCCAAATTTCCTAAATCCGCCCTTGCCTAGCAGACATGACGCTCAATCTGCTGACACCAAAAACCTCCTTTCTTTCTTTTTTTTTCCTTTTGGCGGGCGGTAAACAGCAGCTAGGTTAATGCCGCGATCAAAGAATCTTTTCCTGCAGGCCGGGCACCTCCAGGCGCATTGCTGCCCCCCTCAGGACACTGTGCATCATTTACTGGGCATTACGCTGCTGTGCGTTATGCAGAAGTTAGGCTGTCGTTGGACAGAAGTTCTGGAATCGTTATGAATCCTCTATGTTTACGCCCAGAATAGAGAAAATCCATAGAAAGTTCAGCGTCTGCCAGAGTTTAGGAGATTCTGGGACGTCAGGCAGACGCTGGAGAAATCCTTAAAGGTGCAGTAGGAGATCTTTTCTGACGCATTTTTTTTTTACCATGTGGCTTAAAGATCTCCCCACAGCCGCGTAGCAAGCATTGAAATAGAAGCTCTGGAAGTGAAACGAAAAGAAATGGTCCCCGCTACGTGGAGAAATGAGCAACGTCCACCAATCACAGTCCGTGGTCCACCATTGGTTCCTGACACGTCAATCATGGTTGTCTGCTTGTCCCTCCTCCTTGTGCACGTACCCTGACACATGAACGAATCGATCCCCTCAATGCTTGTGCAGGACGCCATGGCTGGAAGCTAGCCACTGTCATGCTACGTTCACACCTAAAGCAGCAGGAGCAGCTAAAACTGCTTCATTATTGATGCTTGTACCAGTTTAATTCTGAAACGCGGCTGAAGCATCTTTGCTGCTCTAGCTGCGCGGTGGTATAGTGGGTCTGATGTGCGGTGGGCAGAGCTACTCTATCCTTTCTCTGCCTGGAACAATGGCGGCTATATTAGCTGTGATCAGCGGGTAGAAAGTAGTTAGAATCTATGTTGAAGTGAGAAAGTCCTCCTGAAAACATGGTCTGTGCAGTCAGTTCATCCAGATTACCATCCTGCCTTCAAAGATTATTTCTCTGTGGGAGCCGCTCAGACCCCCACATACCGGCGCTGCGCTGTCACTGGGAATCCCCAGCAGCAGCTGCCTCAGGCCCGCTCGCCTCTTGGGGGTTTTCCCCTCCTGTTGGTGGCGGCTGGAAGTAGATGTTAGCGTTTTTCAGGTCTGTGCTACAAACTGCAGGCAGCAGGATAATAAAAGCCAACATATTCTGCCGGCAGGTTTCTACATTTGAAGTTAATTTAGGCGTTAATAAACTGTTTCAGAGGAGTGATCATAGCGCTCTGCATCAGCAGTGCTGCGTCTGACTCCCTGCCGGCTCCCAGATCAGCGATGCGCTGCTCCTGCTGCTATAAACGTGCCGCGGGACCTTTTGTTGCACCGTAATGCGTGTCAACCGTTGACTTTGCACATCAACAACTACTTCTGCTGCTTTAGGTGTGAACGTAGCCTAATGTTGTTGTTAGCTCGTGTCACGAGCGCTCGGTCTCGGCTTGTTTCGTTCTCGATCTCGAAAACATGTGAACACCTCGACAGACAGAAAGTGCGTTCATGTGTTTTGAAGGTTTCGAGGGGAGGTCTGAAGGGAGAATCATGGTTGTGTATTTTCAAAACTGTAGTTTGCTGGAACCATTTTTTCCAAGATCTCCTACTGCACCTTTAAGGTGTGAGCAGATGACACAAGAGAAATCTGTCTTTTGCTCCTGTTTGGTCATTTATAAAAACTTTTTTATATAAACACTGAAATGCAAAATTCAAAGAATGCCTGTAAAGATTTTCTTACATTTTAACCATGGGCTCTTTCCTGCTAAATGAGTAAGGTGCTGTTTACCAGAATAGTGTTACTGTAGACATTAGGATTGCATGGTGAATAACAATAACACCAACATTCAATTCAATGACATCAGGCTTTTCATTCTATTGGATCTAAATTCCTTTAACCGGATCTCTAAATAGATGGGCCCCAAGTCTGGGCTGTCCCCTGCAGGGAGGGCAAATGGGCTGCTTTGTTGCAAAGAAGGGAGTGTGTGTGCAGAGTTCACCAATCACTCGCTTACCCATGGAGTTAAACAAATTGATTGGCAGGCTAGTGCTCCTCTCATCACTGTGGTCTGCTTTGTTCCATATGGGGCTTAGAAAGTTCTGTGAAATCTATACTAAAAGAATATACATATATGGAGCATATTTTATAAAGTCTAATCTAAATGTCCTTGAGTAAAAAAATCACTGTAGTCCGAATGTCAGGAATGAAGATTTCACCTATAGCCCACATCAGAGTATTCTGGATGTATTTTACCATCAATAAACATTTGCTATACTTGTGAAAAACTGAATCCAATCTCCCACGTTGCTTCAAATAGATTTACAGTTGGTAGAAAACACCAAACAAAAGTAATAAAAAAATCATGAATGACTGAAGAAGTTTCCTTAAACTGGAAAAATCTTATAAATCTTATATTTAGACTGGATGTTGGGAATTATTCACCTTAGATATAGAGCTTTCAAGAATAATTAGATATAATATTTTTATGAGGTATTTTAGAAATCCAGACTGAAACTCTTTAAAAAGTTCATTATGGTGGAAGTGATCGCAAACCTGTTTGGCAACTACTTTCTCAAGAATTTTAGATCAGAAAGGAAGATTGGATATAGGTCTATAATTGACCAAGTCATCTGGGTCAAGAGACGGTTTCTTAAGCAGAGGTTTAATTCCAGAAACCTTAAAAGCCTTTGGTACATATCCCTGTAACAAAGATAGATTAATCACATCTAGAATGGAGGAGGAGATCAAAGGGAATACCTCCTTAAATAACCTGATCGAAGGGAATACCTCCTTAAATAACCTGGTTGGAACTGGATCTAACATCCAAGTTGAAGGCTTAGATGAAGACAATAGTTTTGCTAACTCTGAAAGTTCAACTGGATCAAAGCAGTCTAAACCCGGTTCAGATTCCATGACTACCTCAGATGCTGCCCCCCCCCCCCCCCCCCCCTCCACAGACAAACCAATTGTAGATAGAGGAGTGGTAATGATCTTATTTTTAATAAGATCAATCTTATTTATATAGAATCCCATAAAATCATTGCTGCTAAGAGCAGGTGGAATGGACGGTTCAACAGAGCTATGGCTCTGGGTGAGTTTGGCAACTGTATTAAAAAGAAATCTAGGATTATTCTTATTCTCCTCAATTAATGAGGAGAAGTATGCTGCTCTTGCTTTATGAAGGGTCCTCTTATACAGCAGGAAACTATTTTTCCAGACTAGGAAGGACTCCCCCAGGCCTGTGGAGCGATATTTTCTCTCCAGTTTCCTAGCATTTTGCTTCAAAGTACGCAGCTCTGCATTAAACCAAGGAGCCAGCTTTCTATTTTTAACATTTTTCTTTTTCAAAGGGGCTGAATTGTCTAAAGTCGGGCATAAACTGTGCAATCTTTTTTCCAGTCGTTGCAGGCAGCTACAGCTCACACCGTATGATGAAACCACAGGGTCTAAAAGTTCACAGCTCACAATGTTTGTTCTCCCGCTGTGCGACCCGACGCTCTGATGCGATCTACCTGCCTTACCTCACATTTAACTGCTGAAATATTGATCCAAGAATTATTTAAAGAGAAGAATCCTTCAGGTTGGAGGAGTTCCAGTATTCTGGGGTCCTGTCCATCAGCGAGGGGAGAATGGAGGTGGACGTCTATAGATCCATCTATAGACGGATCTATAGATGGATCTATAGACGGATCTATAGACGGATCTATAGATGGATCTATAGACGGATCGGTTCTGCTGCTATAATGCAGATACTGCTCCGTCTGCTGTGGTTCAGAGAGCAGATAGAAAAGGTAAAGCCCTGATTTAGCGCTCACTCTACCTTCCTCCCCTCACCTCTGGTCATTAACCTGGATCAGGACCCAAAGAACCAGATCCTGGATCCAAGCTTCCTCTGCAGGGAGGCTGGACTCTCCCTCAGAGAGAGGGTGAGGAGCTCAGTCATCAGAGTAGAGCTGCTTCTCCTCCAGAGAACTCAGCTGAGGAGGATCAGACATTTTATCTGATGGACGCCTCCCTCTGAGGGGTTCCAGGGACGTCCCACCAGGAGGAGGACCAGGACACAATGGAGGGACTAAGTCTCTATGGTGGGAGCGCCTAAGGCTAGGAGGAGTCTGGGTAGAATGAAGTCTGGGAGTCTCTGGTGAGGCTGCTGCCCTTCCAACTCCGTTCAGGATAAAGTGTCTCTTTGCTATTGTAACAGGTGGCTAGCCTGATAAACTGTCATGGTTGGTTTAGGAATCAAACCCACATGCAGAACACCACTTGGAGACTGATGAAAGGTTTAACAGAGTTTATTAAAGGTTAGCACAATGTTAACAAGAACTGGATTCTGGAAACTGGTCCGGGCAGGATTCTCAGGCGTCTGCAGAGACGGATAGTTTGATTAGCCAGGTTTACAGATTAGTTGTTGGGTTTTCAGATGTTTCAGAAAATACCTTGAAGAGGTCCAGGCTTTCTTTCTGAGAGAGGGAACCGGTTGGGTCCAGAGACTGTTGGTTCAGCAGAGTGCTCAGCAGCAGCAGCGTCTAGCTTCTGACTTTCTAGTGACAGACCTTGGTTTGAGGGATTAGCTCTTTCTTTAAGAGCAGCAGGTGGATTCCAGAGTGAGATCTTCAGGTTTGGCTCTCTAGGGCAGGCAGGCAGGTAACAGGCTAAGCTCATCCGGAGCTTCACACGAGAGACAGGTTTCCTAGGAGCGAGAAGACAGAGGCAGGTTAGAATAGGGTTTCTATTTAGAGACCAAGATACTAGTAGTAACAGAGGCTCAGGTTCGCTAACCAAACTTGGTCAACACTGCGGCGTTGAAGGAAGGTCTGGCTGCTGGTTATATAGGCAGGTCTCCTGATGGGCTGATGAACGTCAGCTGTGCTGGAGGGCTCCAGCCCAGGAGATCCACAGCGCACTCTGCTGGAGAAGGTGGAGAATCTCCAGATCCTAACAGTACCCCCCTCTCAACGACCGCCAAGAGGATGTGGACGGGAGGGATCTCTCGTAATCCTCGATCAGGGACGGATCGAGGATAAATGAGCCAGGAACCCAGGTGCGGTCCTCCCGACCGTAGCCCTCCCAGTCGACGAGGTACTGCCAACCGCGACCTCGCCGACAGGAGTCCACGATCCAGCGAACCGTGTAAGCCGGATGACCATCAATGTCCAGGGCGGGTGGAGGGGAGTCGGAAGGCGGGCACAAAGGGCTTGAGACGACAGGCTTTATCTGCGAAACATGGAATGTAGGATGGATGCGCAGAGAAGGTCTATATCTGGACTATATGTGAGATTAAATGTGTAATTTAGTCTGGCCCCGATGACTAAGATTGTTGATGAGAACAACCCGTTGTTTTCAAACCATGTCTGTGCCTATTGGCCAATGCTCTGACCAATGAGCAACTGAGTACAGTGCAAACAAAGCTGCAGGTGTGTCTCCATGGATCCCAAAGGGAAATAAGGAAGATAGCTGATGAGAAAAGAGGATTCAAAGAATGGAGCGAATCATTTGCTTTCACTATCAATGAGGAAGGATTGCCTGTATTCCTGCTTTGCAATGAGAGGTTGTCAAGAAATAAAAAATAAAATTTGGAAAAGCTTTTCCAGCGAAGGCTAAATATGCAGCCGACCACCAAGCTGGGAGGGAGAGAACAAGTGAGATTGCAGAACTTCTGGATAAATTAGAGGAGAGCAAAGATGGATTTAAGAAGCACATTGCATCTCCAAACTCCACTACTGCTGCTGGTTTGGTTGCAAGGATGGAAAACCATCCACAAATCCAACAGGTGGCGCTCTGATGCAGGCATGAGAACTTTCTAACATTTTTTCACCAAATCCTAAAAATCTAAATCCCACAGAGGAACGCTGGGATGGGGGATTTTCAGGGTTAGAGAGCTCTGCTCTGATGATGTCACTTCCTGCTTGGTTCCTCCATCAGCTCCTCCCAACAGAAACACGTCCACCATAGAAAGGTTCCTTTATCCTGTTTCTATCATTTCATCAATGCAACCAAACCTAAACGGCGTTCACTGCCCCTCCCTCACCTCATGCTGCTATATGACATCATGAATGTTTATTATATATTTAAGCCCAGATAGTTCTTTTCTATAGTGGGATAAAACACTTAGAGCCTGTGTTGCCAGACGAGGCTTATTAAAGACTTTTAGATATTTGCGGCTCCTGACAGATTATTTTTTCGGGTTTTTTGGCCCAGTATGGCTCTTTGAGCAGTTTAGGTTGCTGACCCCTGAGTTAGGAGATCTTTGTAGCTCGTTGCAGTCAATTGGCAGAAAGCTTTCTTTGTTTTTATTTTGCCTTGATAATCGGAAATCACATTTCAGTTCATTAATAATGCTAATCTTGTCATGCTTTGCTCTGATGACTGGATTACTGATTCATCGACCTCCTTAACTCAGCCCAGTTTTTAATCTCACTCATTAGATTTACCTCTTCCACTTCCTATTTAAACTGTTTGCTCTCAGCCATCAGTGCGAGATTATTCGAGTAAAGTGTGTTTATTCTGATTACCTGATGCTAGCTAGTTTCTGGTCCTGGACTTCTGAGTTTGCCTGCCCCTGTTCTGACCTGTTTGTCTGACCGGTCTTTGGACTTCTGCTGGATTCTGCCTGCTAACGACCTTAGATCTGTCTCCTGACCCTGGCTTAGATTTCCCCTTGGTACCTCTTCAGTTCTATGATTCACTGGCCTGAACTTCTGCTTCCTCTTCAACACAGGCTTTGGATTCTCCTTCCGGATACTTCTCCTCGTCTGCTGGCATCTGCTCATTGGTCGGCTATGCAGTACCTTTGGCTTCTACTCCTGAAAACCTCTGGGCGGCTTCCGCCTCATGCTGTGGGACGTCATCCGGCTGGATTCCACTCCTTCCTCTGGGGGCGGACTGAACTTAGAGTTGTAAGGAAATCATATTTAAATATCAAATCATTCTAGCTTAAACATGTATACAAATCTATTCTTTATCAGACGATATCGTCCCAAAAGTTAGAAAATCTCTATTTAAAAAAAAAAAATCCTGCCTGAAAATCTGTGTGGTTTTTTCTTTCCGTTATCTTCTGCAGGCCAGTTAGTTCTACGTCAGCCTGAACACCTAAATTCAGCCAATCATATATCAACGCTCATCTGTCAATCAAATGTTTTCGGTCATAGCATCTTGATTCATATGTCGCAGCTAATATACGCAACGGTTGAAATCTGATCACTTTCTAAAATCTGAGAATAAGATGCTGTTCTTCAGCTACAGTAGAGAGGGATGCATTTAGTGTTTGACAAAGAACCCAAATAAATATTAATAATGGCCCAAATCTTCCATTAAAGCAGAAACTTCATAAGAAAAAAGCAGCGAATTTGCTGGAGGGGTTGTTCCTTGAACTGAACGTGGAAAAAGGTTTTTATCACTGAGATATCATAAAGGCGTGCACACCAACCTAATGCCCATATGTGTATGAATGTTTGGTGGGGGTGGGGGTTGGGATGACCAGCTGCTAATGTTGGCATTCTGCAGAGCTCTGACCTGAGTGACAGCAAGCACCAGCATGAGGCACATTATCCAGCGCCACAAACAGCCCGCTCGATTATTCTCTTTGTTGGTGCGTTCTGCGCTCGTTTCAGACTGTCACGCAGATAAACAGGCGAGGCCAGGAGTTTTTTATTCATTAGAAAACAAAAATCAAGCCGTTCTGCTGCTTTTCCCAGGAAAGGACAACATGTTTGCCTTTGATCCAGAACGTTCAGAGACTCTGGGAAGACCTCTGCTCTGCGTTACTCCTGTCCGCCAGTCCAGCTCAGTTCCTTTTAGCTTTCTCTCATTTCTATTTTCCAGTTCTATATTCACTTTCCTTTCCTCCACCCCTGCCGCCTCACATCTTCCTGTCACCACTAACATTACAAAAAGTGGCTGACATACCGTATTCCGGCTGAAAGCATTTACAAGGATAAAAAACAAGTTAAATGTCCCCAAAAAGGGCTTCTATATCTGCCAAGGCCGATGGCTTTCCAAAATTAATACTAAATACATTTTTCACCTCAATGAAAAGATGAAAAGTTGGACCGAAAATAAAAGGAAAAAAAAAAGAAAAGTTATACAGGTAAATAAAAATATAAACGAGTGAATGGATTTTTCAGCCACTAGTTAAGTGAAATCCTAACTTAACTGAAATTGTTGTCCCTGTTTTGGTCCAAACTTGATTGATTCCATATTTTCCTGAGTTTGTCTTTTGATCGCTTCATTGTGAATTTAATCTTTTCTCATTTCAGATTTGACGTTACCACCCTTATCCAATTAGAAAATGAGTGTGAGACAACGTCTTTCCACCTTAAAAAAATCAGACAAAGTGTTAAAAGAGAACAGCAGCTAGATTAACTTGCCTCTCCTTGCTAATCCCTCCTGAACTACTCCTAACATCGACGCAGTGGGATTAGGCTCTGCTCTAAAAGGCAAGTATCAAAGATATTTCCTCCAATCTGGGACAGAGACAAAGCATATGAATAAAGGTTGTTCTGCATCTGCCACATTCAGGGTTAACCTGTGAAACATGTTTAGCTAAAACATTCACATCTAAAACTTCAGACTACAGAGAATAAAGCTGCTTTATTGGCACTGGGTCCAATCGACCAGAGTTCAGCTGCTCTTTATGAACGTCTGCTGTGGATCAAGGTAACAGAAAGGCTTCAGCATCATCCGTTGTTCCAGGCAGATGGCCTGATTGTTTGAACAGGCCACCATTTTCTCAGTAAATATATTTAAATCTGAAAAACTCACATGGAGAGAAAAGAAAATTAGAAGAATTTTATTGATACAATAACTTTAGCCTTTGGCGCTCAGACCACGGCAGGAAACATAGCGCTTAATTGTGATAGAAACTGGTGGTGGAGTGGAGATAGATGGAGGTGGTCAGTCTGTAGACTGCTGGTTGGAGAGACGGTCTGCTGAGCTTTATGGGGAGATCCAGTGGACTGCGTGAGCTGATACTAGAGCTTCACTCAGGGACCTGGAAGATGGAAGTCCAGCTGGATAACACAGGATGAGAGAACCTGTCCATGATGAGCAAGCATAGAGCGACAGTGGAGAGGAAAAACTCCCCTGTTGGGAAGAAACCTCTGGCAGAACCAGGCTCAACATGTTGCTATGGTGTTTTTGGGCTGACGTACAGTTCCCTTTGACCTCCAAATGTGATGTGTATTACAGCGTCAGCAGAGATCAATGCTGGTCTCATCTAATCTGGTCTCATCTGATATTTGCTGTTTTTAGGGACTGCGGGAAAACACCTGACAGAAGGGACGTGTTTATTATCTGAGTCAAATCAGACGCTATGACAGGCAAAACTTTCTTAAAGAAAGCTGTGGGTTGAACATCAAGGCAGCCGGAGGAGGAACTGAGCTGCTGAATGATTTCCTCTAAGCTTTTATAGTTTATTTGGCTGAATTGGGACATTTGGTCAAGATTAATTCCAGTTGGAGACAACTTTGGTACTGAACTTGATATGGATTTATAAACTGGTCCTCTGATCTTTAGGATTTTCTCAGTAAAGAAATTAGCAAATTCATTGCAGGCCCTGGTGGAGTGGAGTTCAGGAGCCACGGACACTGGAGGATTTGTTAACTTGTCGGCTGTGGCAAATAACGCACGAGTATTATTAATGTTCTTGCTAATGATTTCAGAGAAGAAAGATTCTCTTGCATTTTTCAGTTGTAAGCTATATCTGTAAAGTCTCTCTTTATAGATGTCATAGTGAACCAGGAGTTTCGTCTTTCTCCACCTGCGTTCAGCTTTTCGACACTCCCTTTTTTAACTTCTATCCAAGGAGATTTTTTCTTTCCGGAAAAGACTTTCACTTTAATTGGAGCAATGCAGCTAATGATGTCTGAGACTTTAGACTGAAAGTTATCTACTACACTGGAAAACTATCTATAAATAAGTAAAAAATGTCTTTAATGAAGTGTATTTACCCTTAATTTGAGTAGGTAAATGAGATAGTTTGCCAATTGAATGAGTATTTTTACTCTTAAAATAAGATAATTAGATAATATGCACTTAAAATAAGACAATGCAATTGTGTTTTCTTATTGTAAGTGTATTTTTTCTTGTTCCACTGGCAAAATGTCTCTTTTACCTCCTCAATCTAGGAACAACTGCACTTATATTAAGAGAAAATGACTTATCTAGATTCCGTTTTTTCCCAGTGTAGCTCATCTACTGAGTTGCAGCCCAAGGTTGAAGTAGCAGAGTTAGCTTGAATAAATGTTTCTGTGGCATTTTCCTTAAAGGTGCGTTTTCTTATGATGTCCCTTTGGCTAAACGAGTCACTGGAAATAATAATAATAATAATAATAATAATAATAATAATAATAATAATAATAATAAAAGCACTACACACACTAGATGCTGTTTATCAATGTTTAAAGCATCAGTGGCTCTGATCAATGTGGAATTAGGACTTTTTTACACTTTAAAAATGTTTGCATTTAAACTTACCAGCAACTAAGACAGTGTCTATTTAAGCAAATATAGTCTAAATATTCCTGCTATATCTGGATTTATCCTGTTTTCTTTTGAAGATATAGAATTGTGCAGAGGTAAACAGGTAAACCCCACTATTATTTTTTTTTTTTATCTAATATGCTCTCTCTGTGTCATGCAAAATAATAATTAAAGGGACGGCAAATAAATGTATTTTATTTACATTTTCACTGGAGCTATAAGAGGAACCGACACTGAGCATTTGTGTTGCTCATTTCATGTATTTTATCTATGGATGAAACAATTAATCATCTTAATCGATTATTTAAATAATCATCAACTAATTTAGTAATTGATTAATCATTAACTGGAGTATAGCTATAGAAAACATCATTTGTAAACAGATACTTTTTGAGCCAAGGTTGTTTGTGTTCGGATTATTCCCTGAAAAACATATTTACACAAAAAATGAACGAGTGTTCATAAACTTAAGTTTGCTTATTGCAAAGAAATGTATATCTATATTTTGGAAAAAGACTCACGGAGCGAGCATAAACCAACGGCTGCAGCAGATGTTATCTGTCCTCCCTTTAGAAAAAATCATGTATATATTAAAGGACAAACAGGACCTGTTTGAATCTATTTGGAACATTAATTATGTTAAGATTCTGAATATTTAAAAAAAAGTGGAAGTGATTGAAGAACAAGTGAACCGCAGTTTCCAAAGACAATTTAATGGAGTACAAATACTGTCAACTTTTAATTCTCATTATACACTCACCGGCCAGAGGTCAGAGGAGAATGGCCAGACTGGTTGGAGCTGATAGAAGGGCAACAGTGACTCAAATAACCACCCGTTACAACCAAGGTGGGAAGAAGAGCATCTCTGAACGCACAGTACGTGGAACTTTGAGGCAGATGGGCTGCAGCAGCAGAAGACCACACCGGGTGCCACTCCTTTCAGCTAAGAACAGGAAACTGAGGCTACAATTTGCACAAGCTCATGGAAATTGGACAATAGAAGATTGGAAAAACGTTGCCTGGTCTGATGAGTCTGGATTTCTGCTGCGACATTCGGATGGTAGGGTCAGAATTTGGCGTCTACAACATGAAAGCATGGATCCATCCTGCCTTGTATCAACGGTTCAGGCTGGTGGTGGTGGTGTCATGGTGTGGGGAATATTTTCTTGGCACTCTTTGGGCCCCTTGGTACCAATTGAGCATCGTTGCAACTCCACAGCCTACCTGAGTATTGTTGCTGACCATGTCCATCCCTTTATGACCACAATGTACCCAACTTCTGATGGCTACTTTCAGCAGGATAATGCGCCATGTCATAAAGCTGGAATCATCTCAGACTGGTTTCTTGAACATGACAATGAGTTCACTGTACTCAAATGGCCTCCACAGTCACCAGATCTCAATCCAATAGAGCATCTTTGGGATGTGGTGGAACGGGAGATTCGCATCATGGATGTGCAGCCGACAAATCTGCGGCAGCTGTGTGATGCCATCATGTCAATATGGACCAAACTCCCTGAGGAATGCTTCCAGCACCTTGTTGAATCTATGCCACCAAGAATTGAGGCAGTTCTGAAGGCAAAAGGGGGTCCAACCCGTTACTAGCATGGGGTACCTAATAAAGTGGCCGGTAAGTGTAGATCTAGATAGATAGATGATAGATAGATGTTGCAGTATCTATAACAACCCAAACACAGGATTTCAGAATTAGACATCCCCAGTTATTAATTTCACCAGATCTGAACGCCCTGTTAAAAACTTCACATGGCGTTCCCCCCTGATGTCATTTACGTTGAGTTGCACTAAATGCTAAACTCTCTGCAGGTCCTTGTCTTTGTCGTCCGCACTATTCAGCTGGCTTTGGAAACACACGGTGAGAAGGTGGGGGCTGGGTGGGGAGGGTTACGGGGGGAGAAACGCAAAAGTAATGCAATAGTTACTTTTACTAGTAACTAGTTACTTTTATTGTGGAGTAACTCAGCTAGTAACTCAGTTACTTTTTGGGAGAAGTAACTAGTAACTATAACTAATTACTTTTTCAAAGTAACGTGCCCAACAATCAAGTCATTAACTAGCAGACTTTTAGAGGAAAGAGATCTTATGTTAAACAGACCACATTTAATTGTTTTAAATTTTTCCCCAATTGGAATTATTTTAATTTAATTAAGATTATTTCTGTTTACTACTTTTAGATTTATTTCTAATTTATTTGATTCTGCACTGGAACTGGAACAATTTTCCATTTTTTTTTCCTTAAAATAAATGCATTTGTTCTTGGATTGCGGATGTAAAAGACATTTTGCAAATGGAACAAGACAATTTACATTTAAAATAAGAAAAAGCGATTGCATTGTCTTATTTCAAGTGCATATTATCTAATTATCTTATTTTAAGAGTAAAAATACTCATTTCATTGGCAAACTGCCTTATTTCTCATTTATTAAGTTAAGGGTAAATACATTTGATTTAAGACATTTTACTTATTTCTAAATAGTTTTTCCAGTGTGGCAGTGGGCAGCAGGTGGGTAACTGTCATCCCTCCATCCATTCATGCAGGAACTTTGCCGATATTAGCCAGTATATAGGCAGTGATGCACTGATAGCAAAAGCTATAAAAATATAAAATTTACAATTTAAAGTTAACAAAGGAGTTAAAGTTAAACAGTTCATAACATTTCGGCTGTAATTGTTGAAAACTCCTGGACTGAACATGGCAATGCTCTAAGTCCAGTAAACATTGTTTGACAACACGTCTTTATTGACCTACTGTCACACAACGTGTGGGAGCTCTCTGATGGAAAACCAACAACATACAGCTGCATTTACAACTTCAAGGGCTTTTTATCTAGCGCAAATGTTTGACTGCCCTTCAGCATGTCGATGTAACTTGGCCATCTGCAGGGGATTCATGCATCATATTTGCCTGCTGAGCTGTTTACATTCTATTTCTTACTTTTAGACACTTGTACAGCAAAACAAGGGAAATGATTCAATAACTGTTATCTTAAGGTGGACCGTCTCATGAAACCATTCTGTAAACTTTATTTAAAATGTGTCTAATCCAGTGGGTAGTGGCCTGTGGATTCAAATAGACTGAAATGAAATTGTCTTGGTATTAAATCCACAAACAAGCTCGTTAAATTGTTTTATTAGATGTACTCAGCCTTGTTTGAAGGCAGCCCACAGGCAGTTAATGATTGACACATTTGAACTTGAAAAGATTTAAAACACATGGTTAATGGATGAATATATAGCTTCAAATTTTTATGGTGCGCCGTAGTTGCTTCCCGGCAGGCCAACAGTAAATATTGATAGTGGGTTAACAATGTTCGGGCATTCTGCCAGAATCCTGAGCTGTTGCATCATTTTCTGTTTACGTATAACTCTGCTTTTTTATGAACATGCTTTAAAGCAATTTAGACTGAGCCTATGACTCGGATTCTGGATCAAAACTGGTGCATCAAATTCGGGATTATGATATAGAAATAACAGCTGTGATGAATCTCAACAGATTGGACCAGGGAATAGAAGACTTGGTCATCACTGTTCTCCTCTACAGATTCATAGAGACTAGAACTGCTCAGACATCTCTATATATTCAACAAAAGACGACAGAAATAAATGGAGAATCACTTGGTCCAGGTAGACACGGTTCTGACCGAAACTCAGCAGATCCAGCTGCTAATGAAACACCAACTCGGAAATATCTGCATGGGCGCTAACATGGCAGCGGATCAGTGACCCACTGCTCCAGATGGAGCTCTACCAGGATGTGTTCACAGTCAATCGCTATTGGGAACAAAGACTGTCTGAACATAGACTGTCTTGGTAAAGACTCATTCTAGCGTCTTTATTGACCTAGCAACCCAGCCAATCCATAACTTAATAGCGTAGTGAAGCTAAGCAGGTGCAGTCCCTTCAGCATCCTTGGTAAGTGAACCTTTGTGATGGGCCCTTAGTCCCTGTAGACACAGATATGTTTTCAAGTTGGTCACAATGTCAGTTTTCATCCGTGTCAGTAAATAACCTCTCCAGGCCTTCTTCCCTTTGCCTGAAAAGGAAACCTGCTGTTTGAGCTGACTGAAGAGCCACTCCACTCAGACGTAAAGACAAACATGATCGTCCTTCAAGACCTCCGTAATCCCTTGTAGTCCTCAGGAGAACAATGTAGGCCTCAGTCACTGGAGGTAAGAGGTGGTCAGGTCAGTCTCAGAGGGGCCTGGGAACAAAGGCTGGAGGGAAGCGAGGAGCAGATCTAGAGGTGAAAAAGGCTTTTTAACAGAACTGAACTGAATAGAATGAGTGGATCGAGCTGCGGGTCAGACGAGACAGGCAAGGCCAAGCATGACTAGAACTGACTATAGCAAGAAATGTTCTCCTTCCTGCATTTTGATAAAACCTCACAGCTACCATGGAGCTCCAGCTTCTCTATGGGACACCAGGAGCTAGCTAACAATACATGACTGATAACGAGCCCCTGGACGACTTTGTTTAAAGACAGTCCATCAACTTACCTGATGTGGGGTTCCTCCTCTGGTTGGTAGAAAACAGACATCTGAGTAAAGCTTAGAGGCAGAGCCTGTGTGAGGAGCAGGTCATAAATAACAACAACTACTGTAGGACTCTCAATCTGTAAACCAGGAAAACATCCCTGCTTAGTCGAATGTTATAGACATACAGTAGCAGCCATTCTAAATTTCCTCACTTTTTGTGATGGGTCCTTGGCTGGTCCCTGGATGGCCCTTTATGGGCCCTTGGCTGGTCCCTGGATGGCCCTTTATGGGTCCTTGGCTGGTCCCTGGATGGCCCTTTATGGGTCCTTGGCTGGTCCCTGGATGGCCCTTTATGGGTCCTTGGCTGGTCCCTGGATGGCCCTTTATGGGTCCTTGGCTGGTCCCTGGATGGCCCTTTATGGGTCCTTGGCTGGTCCCTGGCTGGCCCTTTAAGTGGACTCAGACCTTAAATTTGACAGCCAGATAAAAGCTGTAGTGAAATCTAGCTTTTTCCAGCTAAGGCAGCTGGCAAAGATCAAACCAGTCCTTCAGAGACGTCACTTTGAGACAGTAATCCACGCCTTTGTGACCACTCGGCTGGATTACTGTAATGCACTTTATGTGGGGATTGCTGGGTCCTCAATTGCTCGTCTTCAACTGGTTCAAAATGCTGCTGCACGTCTTTTAACTGGCACACGCAAGTACGAGCACATTTCACCTATTTTAGCTTCACTCCACTGGCTGCCCATCCTTTTTAGGATTCATTTTAAAATTCTTTTATTTACTTTTAAAGCCTTGAATGGCCTTGCCCCAATTTACCTCTCTGAGCTGCTGCACCCCTACACTCCCAGCCGATCTCTCAGGTCAGCTGATCAGCTGCTCCTGACAGTGCCTAAAGCTAGGCTTAAGCTCAGAGGGGATCGAGCGTTTTCTGTTGCAGCTCCAAAACTCTGGAACGGATTGCCGCTGCACATTAGACAGGCCACCTCTCTGTCTCATTTTAAAACTCTTCTTAAAACCCACCTCTTTTCTTTGGCTTTTAACACCATGTAGAGTGTTGATTTTATGTATACACATGCATATTTTTATCCTGTGCGGGCAGTGCTTTTATTTTATTTTATTTACTTTTATTTATTTTAGTTATTTTATCTTTTTGTGCAGCACTTTGGAAACTTTGTGTTTATTTTAACCGTGCTATATAAATACAGTGGATTGGATTGGATTTATGGGTCCTTGGCTGGTCCCTGGATGGCCCTTTATGGGCCCTTGGCTGGTCCCTGGATAGCCCTTTATGGGCCCTTGGCTGGTCCCTAGATAGCCCTTTATGGGTCCTTGGCTGGCCCCTGGCTGGCCCTTTATGGGTCCTTGGCTGGTCCCTGGATGGCCCTTTATGGGCCCTTGGCTGGTCCCTAGATAGCCCTTTATGGGTCTTTGGCTGGTCCCTGGATGGCCCTTTATGGTTCCTTGGCTGGTCCCTGGCTGGCCCTTTATGGGTCCTTGGCTGGTCCCTGGCTGGCCCTTTATGGGTCCTTGGCTGGTCCCTAGATAGCCCTTTATGGGCCCTTGGCTGGTCCCTGGATGGCCCTTTATGGGCCCTTGGCTGGTCCCTGGCTGGCCCTTTATCGGCCCTTGGCTGGTCCCTGGCTGGCCCTTTATGGGTCCTTGGCTGGTCCCTGGCTGGCCCTTTATGGGTCCTTGGCTGGTCCCTAGATAGCCCTTTATGGGCCCTTGGCTGGTCCCTGGATTGCCCTTTATGGGCCCTTGGCTGGTCCCTGGCTGGCCCTTTATGGGCCCTTGGCTGGTCCCTGGCTGGCCCTTTATGGGTCCTTGGCTGGTCCCTGGCTGGCCCTTTATGGGTCCTTGGCTGGTTGGTCCCTGGCTGGCCCTTTATGGGTCCTTGGCTGGTCCCTAGATAGCCCTTTATGGGCCTTTGGCTGGTCCCTGGATGGCCCTTTATGGGTCCTTGGCTGGTCCCTGGATGGCCCTTTATGGGCCCTTGGCTGGTCCCTGGATGGCCCTTTATGGGCCCTTGGCTGGTCCCTGGCTGGCCCTTTATGGGCCCTTGGCTGGTCCCTGGCTGGCCCTTTATGGGTCCTTGGCTGGTCCCTGGCTGGCCCTTTATGGGTCCTTGGCTGGTCCCTGGCTGGCCCTTTATGGGCCCTTGGCTGGTCCCTGGCTGGCCCTTTATGGGCCCTTGGCTGGTCCCTGGCTGGCCCTTTATGGGCCCTTGGCTGGTCCCTGGCTGGCCCTTTATGGGCCCTTGGCTGGTCCCTGGATGGCCCTTTATGGGCCCTTGGCTGGTCCCTGGCTGGCCCTTTATGGGTCCTTGGCTGGTCCCTGGCTGGCCCTTTATGGGTCCTTGGCTGGTCCCTGGCTGGCCCTTTATGGGCCCTTGGCTGGTCCCTGGCTGGCCCTTTATGGGTCCTTGGCTGGTCCCTGGCTGGCCCTTTATGGGTCCTTGGCTGGTCACTGGATGGCCCTTTATGGGCCCTTGGCTGGTCCCTGGCTGGCCCTTTATGGGCCCTTGGCTGGTCCCTGGCTGGCCCTTTATGGGCCCTTGGCTGGTCCCTGGCTGGCCCTTTATGGGCCCTTGGCTTGTCCCTGGCTGGCCCTTTATGGGTCCTTGGCTGGTCCCTGGCTGGCCCTTTATGGGTCCTTGGCTGGTCCCTGGCTGGCCCTTTATGGGTCCTTGGCTGGTCACTGGATGGCCCTTTATGGGCCCTTGGCTGGTCCCTGGCTGGCCCTTTATGGGCCCTTGGCTTGTCCCTGGCTGGCCCTTTATGGGTCCTTGGCTGGTTGGTCCCTGGCTGGCCCTTTATGGGTCCTTGGCTGGTCCCTAGATAGCCCTTTATGGGCCTTTGGCTGGTCCCTGGATGGCCCTTTATGGGTCCTTGGCTGGTCCCTGGATGGCCCTTTATGGGCCCTTGGCTGGTCCCTGGATGGCCCTTTATGGGCCCTTGGCTGGTCCCTGGCTGGCCCTTTATGGGCCCTTGGCTGGTCCCTGGCTGGCCCTTTATGGGTCCTTGGCTGGTCCCTGGCTGGCCCTTTATGGGTCCTTGGCTGGTCCCTGGCTGGCCCTTTATGGGCCCTTGGCTGGTCCCTGGCTGGCCCTTTATGGGCCCTTGGCTGGTCCCTGGCTGGCCCTTTATGGGCCCTTGGCTGGTCCCTGGCTGGCCCTTTATGGGCCCTTGGCTGGTCCCTGGATGGCCCTTTATGGGCCCTTGGCTGGTCCCTGGCTGGCCCTTTATGGGTCCTTGGCTGGTCCCTGGCTGGCCCTTTATGGGTCCTTGGCTGGTCCCTGGCTGGCCCTTTATGGGCCCTTGGCTGGTCCCTGGCTGGCCCTTTATGGGTCCTTGGCTGGTCCCTGGCTGGCCCTTTATGGGTCCTTGGCTGGTCACTGGATGGCCCTTTATGGGCCCTTGGCTGGTCCCTGGCTGGCCCTTTATGGGCCCTTGGCTGGTCCCTGGCTGGCCCTTTATGGGCCCTTGGCTGGTCCCTGGCTGGCCCTTTATGGGCCCTTGGCTTGTCCCTGGCTGGCCCTTTATGGGTCCTTGGCTGGTCCCTGGCTGGCCCTTTATGGGTCCTTGGCTGGTCCCCTTCAATTCCTTTGTAGAAATGAATTTTTGTACTGTAATATTCTGTCATGATTTGTGGACATTAAGATCTAAAGAGAAGCATCATCTCCTGGTCAGACCCTGTAATTCAATGAAAAATATGCAAACAGGTGTAACTCCAGTGGCTGGGAGTTGGAGGGGATTCTGCAGGGAGATTGTTGTATTTCTGGGAAAAGGATGAGTTAATTAAGGATTATCTGCATACATTTAGGAGAGGGAGAAATACGATGGATCCATCTTCAATTTTGGAAAATGAAGTTAGAGAAGCTCAGGTTAACAAAGAATTTGTTGCAGCAGTCATCTTTGATGTGGAAAAAGTCTATGATATGATGTAAAGAGAGAGTTTAAGTATAAGGCTTCATCAGATCGGTATAAGGGGTAGGATGTTAAGGTGGATTAATAATTTTTTTAGTAGATAGACATATTTCAGTTAGAGTTGGAAAAGAGTTCAGTCAGAAATATTAGGCAGAGTATGGTACGTCACCAGGTAGTGGTAGTTAGCCCTTTACTGTCCTCAGTCATGAGAAGTGAAATCTTTTGTGACGTTGAGGCATTTCACTTTTTGCAGATGATGGGATAATGTGGAAGAGAGGTAAGAAAAATACATTTATTGTAAATAAATTACAGCAGGCTATTGATAAAGTAGCTTGGACTTTGAAATTCGTATTTCGTTTTTCTGTCATTAATACAACAGTTTCCTACTTTGCAAGAAAAAAGGTGAGAAATGACATTTAACTTACATTATGTGGACAAATATTGAAACAAGTCAAGGATTCCCAAAAAGTTGAAAAACAAACAACTGGACTGTGTTTCCAAGTTTGAAGACGTTTTCCTTCTCATCCAGGAAGCCCTTTAAAGACCCCCCCCTTTCAGAGACATAGACAGGTATGGGGCATTGCAGGCTAACAAAGAAGCCAAATGACCCCCATTCCAAAGGGGGGGACCCGTTCATCCGTTTCTATTTGCATGTTTTCTAAACTAAAACCAGGCTTTGTTGGGCTTCTGGATAAAACCTGGAACTAAACGCTATTTCTGACATTTGGAATTGAAAAAGTTTCCTGGATGGAAGAGAAACGTCTTCAAACTTAGAAACAAAGACCAGTTTTTTAATGTTTTTGAATGACTAAGATCTGGATGACTGAGAATCTTCACCAGTGACAAGTTAATGACTTTAATATCTCTGATTATGGTTTGATAGCAAACTGGCTTGAATTTATATATAAATAAGTCTGTTTAGATTTGATCACTGCTGCACTTTAGGAAATGAGAAGGTCATGAAAGCTGTACAAAACCAGATTTCGTTTTGTATACTCTGTTTATTCAAAATGACGATAAAAGTTGTCTAAATCTAAATAAAGAAAGCTGTTCTTTCATGTTTAATGTTGGAAAACATCCGTCTGGAGACAGTGAACATTGTGGGGGAGACTGAGACAGTTAAACATTTATTCTAACTCACCTTAGGGTTTGGAGAAAGACTTGACATTTTAGGGGCCATCCTGGCTGGAAGGTGGCAGTTATGTGCCTATGAGTTGTTTGCAAACTGCCATTAAAATACACAAGAAGAAGAAGAACATCAAGGTACAGATGGAGAAGCCATCCAGAGATAAATAAACACACCTTCTGCTTCTAAAATCTTCAGCTACATGCAGTGGAGCCGAGCTCTATTTGTCACTACAGGTTCCACTAGCCTTTGACATGGAGCTAATGGTGGTAAGGTCCTCTTTAACTGGTTTCAGAACCAATTCCATGAACTCCTTTAAAGATATCCAGTGTTATGTTGCTGTTTTGAACGACGTTTCAATATCTCTCATTCTACCATCACACCATGAAGTTTGGCACCTCAAACTTGTTCAAGTATCAAGTCAAAAATATGTAAATCAAGCTTTGGGCTTGAGGATAGCTTGTGCCTTGAACCAGACCCCATGCACTTAGTCTTTGGGATGTTTAGGGTTGTTACTTGCAGATTTATTATCCAAAAGGGTTCAACAGAAGCAAAAATCCAAAAAACAGAAATCCACACAATCCAAAAATGCTGAAAACCAGAAATACTCACAATAAGAAGGGGGCAAAGAAATGACGACAAACCAGCAACAGTGACTGAGCAGGAGGCGCAAATATGGCAGAAAACAGGATAATGAGCTGATTGGGAGCAGGTGTGAACAGAGGAGGCTAGAAGGGAGCTAGGGAAAGGAGACTGACACAAGAGGGCAAACAAGAGTACATAAGAACTCAAATACATCCAGAAAACACCAAAAAATAGAAATTAAACCAATAAAACTAGAACACAAAGAAAAACATGGATCAAATTTAAACTGAAAACCCAAAACATTCAGTTCTCTGCTCAGAACCTGATTTAATTCAATGCATGAAGGTGCAGCACAATATAAAATGATCTGCACACAGGACAGTTCTGGCACTTGTTTTAGCCCCGGCGAGATCATTAGTAAAGATTGAGAAAAGTAAAGGTCCTAAGGAGCTGCCCTGTGGAACTCCATACTACAAACTCCGTCTGCTGGAGAGGCTACCATTCAGATAAACCTTTGGTGATAATCTTTTTTTTTATCACCAAAGAGAAAGCTTTCTCTCCACTTTATTGCCGAAGAATTAAGACCATAAAATGTAAGTTTCTCAGCTAATAAAGTAGGTTCAAGAATGTCAAAAGCAGCACTAAAGTCCAGGAACACAACACCTACCAACTGTCAGCTTGAGTGGAGGTGTGAGGACCCAAATGCAAAGGCAGGGAGTAGTGATGGGTCTGACGACACTGAAACCTCGGCGCATGCGCCGAGCAAACAAGGTGAAGCCCCGTGTCGGTGCGCGTATCCCTTTAAGGAAAACCACGTGACCGATACAGTTCTTGTGTTGCTTGATTGTGAACGCGCCAAATGGTATTTATAAACAAAAAATGTGTCGACACGTTTGTGGGTTTTGTTGGATGGAGATAGTTTGTGTTGTTTGCTTTGCATTGGTTTTTGGCTTGTCATCTAAAACTATGGATCAATCAAGGAAGAGGAAGTTTTCACCCGTGTGGGATCATTTTGATCTTATCACTGAGAATAAGGTAAATTATTATTCCTTTCTCGTTTCCACCATTGATCATTCTTCTCTCGGGTTATTCTAATTTCTTTCTGAAGAATATTTTAATTAGTTTACATGGATTAACTTTTATTTCTATTGTAGGTGAAATGTAGGATTTGCTCCCAGGTGCTGTCTTACTGTAACCGGAGCACTTCCACAATGCTGAGGCATTACCGTGCCCGGCATGAGATGGAAGAACGAGTTAATACTCCCGTGATCAGCCATGGTGTTTCCAGAAAGCAGGTGATTGATGAGGCTGTAATGAACATGATCATTACAGACTGTCAGCCGCTTAGCCTTGTGGAAGACAAGGGGTTCCGAGAGCTGGTCCAACTCCTTGAGCCCTCATATGTTCTGCCATGCAGAAAGGTACGTGAAACAAACTGTTATACATGTTAACAAAGTATATGCATGTTATTTGATATCATTCATTTATCTACTCCACTTGTGTTATTAATTTTAGGCTATCAAGACCATGATTAGCCAGAGGTATGAGGAGAAAAAGGAGCAAATTAAAAAAGAACTGAAGAGTGCAGCTGCAGTCAGCCTAACAGCTGACATGTGGACATCCATGAACATGGAGGCTTACCTGGCTGTGACCTGTCACTATGTCAACAGTGAGAACCATACACTGTGTACATCAATGTTGGGAGTGGAACACTTCCCTCAGCAGCACACTGCTGAAAATATGGCCCAAGTAAAGAAAAACTTAATGCAGGAGTGGGCCATAGCAGAGAAAGTTACATGTCTTGTCACAGATGCGGCTGCAAACATGGTTGCATGTGTTAAAAAGCTCCAAATCAGGCACACGATTTGCATAGCGCATTCTTTGAATTTAACAGTTCGAAAATCATGTGACCAAATTGAGACGCTCACTGAAATTCGAAATAAAACAAAGCATATTGTAACATACTTTAGAACCAGTACTACAGCCAAAGAGAAGCTGGCACAAGTCCAGCTACAGATGGGAGGACCAGTGAAGAAATTAATGAATGAGGTGTCAACTAGATGGAACAGCACATATTTAATGCTGGAACGCATGGCGGAACAGAAGGAGTCGGTGTTGGTATCACTAGCTTCTTTAAAAAGTGATATACCTCAGCTCACTACAAATGACTATAAAATCATAGAGGAGACACTCCGTGTGCTTGCTCCATTTAATCAAGCGACAGTGGAGCTGTCTGAGGAAAAAAGAGTGTCTGGATCAAAGGTAATCCCAATGCTCAAAATGTTGCACCACTCACTGCAACGCAATGCATCAAATGTAACCACGGAAACCGCAATTAATCTTGTGGAAAACCTAAAAAGAAGACTGCTAGAAACTCTGTGCAACCTGGAGTCATTGAGTGTAATGACAATGCCAACACTGCTGGACCCTCGGTTCAAGACCATGGCATTCTTAAGTGCGTCAAAAGCCAATGATGCAGTGAAAAGACTAAAATCAGAGTGTGCAGCAGTAATGAGAAACGCTGTACCGACACAAATGGAAGATGCCCAAGCTGGACCTTCAACTCAACCATCTGATTCCAATCCAGGTATGTATGATTCTTAATTTTGTTCATTTGTATTTTAATGTTCATGCAAATCACTCCATGTGAATACTATGAATTAGTAACACAGATGCATTTTATTGTTTCCTCAGATGACAACCTGTGGCACCAGCTGGACATGGAAGTCAAGGAGAGCAAGGCCAATTCAAATGTCACCACCGATGCTATTATCGAGGTACAAAGATACATCTCCGAAGAGAACACACCAAGATCACAGGATCCACTACAATACTGGAAATCGCAAAGACTAAATTATCCTACGTTGTACAAACTTGCAATGACATTTTTATGTACGCCGTCATCATCAGTGCCCTGTGAAAGGGTGTTCTCAAAAGCAGGAGAAATGGTTTGTAAGCGGCGCAATCGCCTTGGCCCAAAGATGTTAACGCTGCTGATGTTTCTAAATAAAAATGTATGAATGAACCTTGTTCAGTCTGTTTCCAGTCTTTATTGAAGTTGCCTGCAATTACTTTTTAAATCCAGCAGATGTCGCCATTCAGTGATACAGCAAAACAGTTTCAACTCAGTGTCGACACAGTTTGGGAAATGTGCCATACACCCAATGGGGCCTCATCTGCCCATCACTAGCAGGGAGGCAGAGGTGAGTTTCTTGAAGATTTCATTGAATGATTACAAACAACTGAGGCAGGAATCCAAAAATCCAACATGAAAATGTAAAACGAAGCAGAACCATGGGGACATCAGAGAAGACGTGCACTAGAAGCCGCGGAAGGATGGGGAAAGACGAGGAAGCAGCGCAGGGAGAGTATTTATGACTGACTGAACAAAGGCGGGACTAACGAGCTGATTGGGAGCAGGTGTGAATGAGGCTTCTAGGAAGACTTTTGGAAAGATTCCAATAGAGACATTCATTTGATCATTTTCTACTTTTTTATTTTTATGCTTGTTAAATAATGTCATATAGGTTTTAAATAAAATGAAAAATAAAAGAGCACTAACAGCTTTTCTCCGTTATCAAAATCTCTCTACCACAGTGATCATACGACCCTAGAATGATCCACTGAGCAGAATGGACTTCTAGAGGAAGCTGACGTCCTTCAGATGCTGCACATCAGTCTGCTGTGGAGAGTCTGATCTCTTCCTCCATCATCATCATCATCATCAGAGCTAATGACTGCTAGAAACTCAAGCAGCTGATAAAGAAGGTCGGCTCTGTTCTAGGAACTCCTCTAGAACCTCTGGAGATGAAGAAGATGATGGACAGCAGTGAGCATCCTCTTCATCGGTGACATAATGAGTGGAAATGAAAATTTCAATTAAATTCTATTCAGTTTATTTCTATAGCTCCAATTCACATCATGTCATCTCAGGTCACTGTATAGATCCAGTTCACCAGATCATCCAGTCAGATTGATTCAAAGTTTTCTATCTAAGGAAAACCAGCTGATTGCATCGACTCATTGACTCATCCAGTTAGTCACAGTCAGAGAAACAGGACTACACTGGAAAACAGGCCAAGCTCCAACATCTAGAAACAAAGGTGTTGATGGCAGCAGCACAGCTGATATTTCTCTCCAGGATGGAGTCACAGCCAAACAGGAACAGACCAGATGAAGCTACTATGAGAAAAAGCAGAGAGAGCAGAACGTTAGAGATTGAACTAACAGATTCTGCAGAGTGGGAGAATAGAGATAGAATGAAGCAGAATGATGAAAAAGGGGTCCCTATGTCCTCCAGCAGTCTAAGCCTATAGCAGCAGAACTATAGAGATAGATCAGGATAACCTGAGCCACTCTAACTAGAAGCTTTATCAAAAAGGAAAGTTTTAAGCCTAGCCTTAAAAGTAGACAGGGTGTCTGCCTCACGGACTAAAACTGGTAGTTGGTTCCACAGGAGAGGAGCCTGATAACTAAAAGATCTGCCTCCCATTCTACTTTTAGAAATTCTAGGAACCACTAGTAAACCTGCAGATTGAGAGCGAAGTGCTCTGTTAGGAACATAAGGAACAATCAGAACTCTGATATAAGATGGAGCTTGGCCATTTAAGGCTTTATATGTGAGAAGGAGGATTTTAAATTCTATTCTGGATTTAACAGGAAGCCAATGAAGAGAAGCCAGGATAGGAGAGATATGATCTCTCTTTTTCATTTTCATCAGAACTCTGGCTGCAGCATTTTGGATCAGCAGAAGGCTTTGAACTACAGTTTGTGGACTTCCTGATAGTAAAGAATTACAATAGTCCAGCCTTGAAGTAACAAATGCATGGACTAGTTTCTCAGCATCACCCCTGGACAGGAGATTTCTCATTTCTGCAATATTCCTCAGATGAAAGAAAGAAATTCTAGAAACCTCTTTGATCTGGGATTTAAATGACAGGTCCTGATCAAAAACAACACCAAGATTTTTTACTTTATTATCTGAAATCAGTTTAATCCCATCAAATGAAGTGACTGGCTAATCAGCTTCTTTTTCAGAGACTCTGGTCCAAAGACTATAACTTCTAAAAACAGGTTTCAATTAGTTTACTGCTGGGCAACAGTGGGGTCAAAGGTTCACACATTTGTTACTTCAGTAGAAGTATAGATCCTGCAGTTTGAAAACACTCTGGTAAAAGTTGAAGTATCAACTTGACCTCTTTACTCAAGTAAAAGTGAAAAAGTATGTGCTCCAAAAACTACTTAAAGTATAAAGTAACCTTTAATAAAAACAGCCAGATGCCGCTATATGAACTGAAAACTAAATTTTTCACATATTTCTATAATTTTCTGAGATAGGGCCAAGGATGAGGGAGGTCTGGTTGGTCTCCGTCTCCCGATACGCTCTCGCCTGTCCGACCTTTCAGACATTTCAACATCTTTTTCTGAATCCCACATTGTAGCATGGCATAGACAATTCACGTTAGCAGTTTGAAGATTTCCTTTAGCTAACCAATGAGTGTTTGCGTTCTATGACTCATCCAATCACACTAGTTTTCACTAGATGTGGGCGGAGCCAATGATCTGCATTGGATGGAGCACATGATGGGAAATAAAGATTTAGAAAGAGTCTGGTTAAATGGAGCAGAGAAAACCTGCGGGGTTAACCGGGAGGCTTAATGTTTGGGTTAGCGGAGCAGTCCCGGTTGGACTGGGGATCCAAGAGAAAACCATGAATCGGTGGAGAGCGGCCATGATGGCGGTGGCGATGAGCCAACCAGAGTGATTTTCTCTGTGGGAGTCTGGAAGAAAGATCCAGGTTGGACAGGTTGATGGATAAACTTGATCTTTACCTGGAACTGTTCTTAGATGCTTGTCTGAGTGGAACCGTCTGCGGCTTCTCCTGCAGCCGATGCTGATGATGACGTGCAGGGGGCACCATCCCCTACTGGGCCACGTCATCCAATCACAGGAGGCATCCCCACATCCACTGCATTACAGGCTGCTGCACAAGATCCATCAACACCTGGATGGAGGAAAACCTGTAAAAGCTGCATGTATTTTCCCTCTGGGATTATAATCATTAATAAACTGTATTTAAAGCATTTAGAAAAGGCCCCGCCATGTTAGCTCATCACTAAGCTAACATCAGTGGACTTAATATGCTAATAAATCATCGATTTATCTTTTATAAAAGGTTAAGATAAAGTTCATTAATAAACTAACTGTTCATCATTAATAAAGAGTTTATTTACAGTTTATAAATGATAGTTCTGATGGTCTTAAAGTGTAACCAGTATTTTTATTGAATGACTAAATATCTCTGATCCTCAGCAGATAATAATGTTTTAGCCACATGCTGAATAATAAAGACAAAGGATGCTTGAATTTAAACATACTGAGACTTTGCATGCTTTATGATTGTGTTGATTAATGTTCTCATTAACTTGTGAACGATTCATTTTTCTAAAGAGACACTTAAACCTTGGAGAACAATAAAAGATTCTCTAAAAGATTGAGAAAATGTAAATCCTAAAATGTAGCTGCTTAAAAAAATGTTTCTTTTCCGACATAATGTAGAGGAAAGATCTGCGATTTTCTTTCTTCCTGTGGGATAAAGCTGACAGTCACATGACCTGGTGGCGAGCTAATGTAAATACATCTGGGGTTCGATGGTGTTTAGGAGCCAGATGGTGGCAGGGAGGCTCTCAGCGTGGCTCACAGAGAGCTGATGCTGCCTGAAGGAGGCATGGAGGAGGCCACTGGATAACAGAGCTGAAGGTTTTATCAACCAGCTACATTGAACTTTAAGTTGACGGAAAGTTGCTGATCTATCGGGGCTTCATGGCGTCGCTCTGATTCATTGTTTCTCTCAGCTCTTTGCGTGGACTTTGTCCAGGCAAGCTGCATGAATCATTACAACTCCATATCTGACTGCAGACATATTGAAGCAGAGTAAATTGGATGTTACGGGGTTAACCTCTGCTGCCGTGACCTTTACTTGGTCCTCTGACCACAGGCTTTAAATCAACCACCACACTCCATTCAAAGCATGGGCTGAAGGTCCTGAAGAAAGGCCAGCAGGCCATTCACCAGCCATGACCACGGGCCATGAGAAAGCACAGCACTAGCCAGGTCAGCTGGGCCACGGCCAGCGCTAAAGGCACCAACACGGCCATTCACTGCATGAAGCTGCAGAAAAACACACAATGGATTCAAGGAGGAGGAAAAAGCAACGCCTCTTTAATCCAAACACGATGAGAAGAATGTCTCCACTCCATCATGGCTGATAGTTTACTGAGCAAGCAAACATTCAGGCCTCATTAGTGTTTCTTTGCTCCATTGTTCTCTGACTTCTGATGTAACGTAGGAACAGTGGAATCACCAAAGTAAAGTTACTTTAAAAGGGAGCTTCATACAGCAGCATTTATACATCAGAGCCGTCCGTAGGACTGAACTCAGCCGGCTCCGCATTATTAGAAACCATCCATGCTCACTGGAGCCATGCAAAGAATTTAACATCCAACCTACACTTCAATGTAGGACAGGTCCCATATCACCTCAGTGATGAATGATGGATCATAGAAAACAGTCATGTAGACACCAGCATGAATCAACACAGACATGATGTGTCCAAACAGGCTCTAAAGCTTTGTTTGCTCTCAATTAATCCCTGTTAGTGTTTTCATTTGGGGGGGGGAATATCTGAAGGCAAACTGTTGGTGAAACCCCAGAAGCTCCCGGAAGCTGATTCTTCCTCTGACCCCACAGCTGAGGTGACGGCAGTAATCTGCAGGCTTGATATTGACTTGAAGGTGATTGGTCTCCTGAAGCTAATTAAGCTCCGCTCACACACAGCCCCCCCCCCCCCCCCCCCCGGTTCAATACAGAAGCTCAAACAGGCTTAGTTCTCAGATACAGAGAAACCAGCCTGCTAATCTGGGCAGATTAGAAATGCCACCATTGTTCCAAATGTGTCAACAGTTCAATCCTATGAATACCTGGAGCTCAGAGAAGGTTCAGTTCGTCACCGTGGTAACTAACCTGCAGCCATCTTCTGCACCATAAACACACTCTGGCTGGTATGATGCTCTGATCCATCATCCAGTCATCATCCAACCATCATCCATTCATCATCCAACCATCATCCATTCATCATCCAACCATCATCCGGTCATCATCCAACCATCATCCATTCATCATCCAACCATCATCCAGTCATCATCCAACCATCATCCAGTCATCATCCAACCATCATCCATTCATCATCCATTCATCATCCAACCATCATCCATTCATCATCCAACCATCATCCAACCATCATCCATTCATCATCCAACCATCATCCAGTCATCATCCAACCATCATCCATTCATCATCCAACCAACATCCAACCATCATCCATCCATCATCCAGTCATCATCCAACCATCATCCATCCATCATCCAGTCATCATCCAACCATCATCCGGTCATCATCCAACCATCATCCATTCATCATCCAACCATCATCCAGTCATCATCCAACCATCATCCATTCATCATCCATTCATCATCCAACCATCATCCATTCATCATCCAACCATCATCCAACCATCATCCATTCATCATCCAACCATCATCCATTCATCATCCAACCATCATCCATTCATCATCCAACCTTCATCCGGTCATCATCCAACCATCATCCATTCATCATCCAACCATCATCCAGTCATCATCCAACCATCATCCAGTCATCATCCAACCATCATCCATTCATCATCCATTTATCATCCAACCATCATCCATTCATCATCCAACCATCATCCAACCATCATCCATTCATCATCCAACCATCATCCAGTCATCATCCAACCATCATCCAGTCATCATCCAACCAACATCCAACCATCATCCATCCATCATCCAGTCATCATCCAACCATCATCCATTCATTATCCAACCATCATCCAGTCATCATCCAACCATCATCCGGTCATCATCCAACCATCATCCATTCATCATCCAACCATCATCCAGTCATCATCCAACCATCATCCAGTCATCATCCAACCATCATCCATTCATCATCCATTCATCATCCAACCATCATCCATTCATCATCCAACCATCATCCAACCATCATCCATTCATCATCCAACCATCATCCAGTCATCATCCAACCATCATCCAGTCATCATCCAACCAACATCCAACCATCATCCATCCATCATCCAGTCATCATCCAACCATCATCCATTCATTATCCAACCATCATCCAGTCATCATCCAACCATCATCCAACCATCATCCAACCGTCATCCAACCATCATCCAACCATCATCCAGTCATCATCCAACCATCATCCATTCATCATCCATTCATCATCCAACCATCATCCATTCATCATCCAACCATCATCCATTCATCATCCAACCATCATCCGGTCATCATCCAACCATCATCAATTCATCATCCAACCATCATCCATTCATCATCCAACCATCATCCGGTCATCATCCAACCATCATCCATTCATCATCCAACCATCATCCATTCATCATCCAACCATCATCCAGTCATCATCCAACCATCATCCAGTCATCATCCATTCATCATCCAACCATCATCCAGTCATCATCCAACCATCATCAATTCATCATCCAACCATCATCCAGTCATCATCCAACCATCATCCATTCATCATCCAACCATCATCCAGTCATCATCCAACCATCATCCATTCATCATCCATCCATCATCCATTCATCATCCATCCATCAACCATTCATCATCCATTCATCATCCAACCATCATCCAGTCATCATCCAACCATCATCCATCCATCATCCAGTCATCATCCAACCGTCATCCAACCATCATCCATTCATCATCCATCCATCATCCATTCATCATCTATCCATCATCCAACCATCATCCATCCATCATCGAACCATCATCCATCCATCCATCATCCAACCATCATCCATTCATCATCCAACCATCATCCATCATCCATCCATCCATCCATCATCCATCCATCATCCAACCATCATCCATCCATCATCCAACCATCATCCATTCATCATCCATCCATCATCCATTCATCATCCAACCATCATCCATCCATCATCCAACCATCATCCATTCATCATCCATCCATCATCCAACTTTCATCCATTCATCATCCAACCATCATCCATCCATCAATCATCCAACCATCATCCATTCATCATCCATTCATCATCCAGCCATCAACCATGCATCATCCATTCATCATCCAACCATCATCCAGTCATCATCCAACCATCATCCATCCATCATCCAGTCATCATCCAACCGTCATCCAACCATCATCCATCCATCATCCAGTCATCATCCAACCGTCATCCAACCATCATCCAGCCATCATCCATCCATCATCCATTCATCATCCATCCATCAACCATTCATCATCCATTCATCATCCAACCATCATCCAGTCATCATCCAACCATCATCCATCCATCATCCAGTAATCATCCAACCGTCATCCAACCATCATCCAACCATCATCCATCCATCAACCATTCATCATCCAACCATCATCCAGTCATCATCCAACCATCATCCATCCATCATCCAGTCATCATCCAACCGTCATCCAACCGTCATCCAACCATCATCCATCCATCATCCATTCATCATTCATCATCCATTCATCAACCATCCATCATCCAACCATCATCCATTCATCATTCATCATCCATTCATCAACCATCCATCATCCATTCATCATCCATTCATCATCCAACCATCATCCAACCATCATCCATCCATCATCCAGTCATTATCCAACCGTCATCCAACCATCATCCAACCATCATCCATTCATCATTCATCCATCATCCATTCATCATCCATCCATCATCCATTCATCATCCAACCATCATCCAACCATCATCCATTAATCATCCAACCATCATCCATCCATCATCCATCCATCATCCAACCATCATCCATTCATCATCCAACCATCATCCATTCATCATCCAGCCATCAACCATGCATCATCCATTCATCATCCAACCATCATCCAGTCATCATCCAACCATCATCCATCCATCATCCAGTCATCATCCAACCGTCATCCAACCATCATCCATCCATCATCCAGTCATCATCCAACCGTCATCCAACCATCATCCAGCCATCATCCATCCATCATCCATTCATCATCCATTCATCATCCATTCATCATCCAACCATCATCCAGTCATCATCCAACCATCATCCATCCATCATCCAGTCATCATCCAACCGTCATCCAACCATCATCCATCCATCAACCATTCATCATCCAACCATCATCCAGTCATCATCCAACCATCATCCATCCATCATCCAGTCATCATCCAACCGTCATCCAACCGTCATCCAACCATCATCCATCCATCATCCATTCATCATTCATCATCCATTCATCAACCATCCATCATCCAACCATCATCCATTCATCATTCATCATCCATTCATCAACCATCCATCATCCATTCATCATCCATTCATCATCCAACCATCATCCAACCATCATCCATCCATCATCCAGTCATTATCCAACCGTCATCCAACCATCATCCAACCATCATCCATTCATCATTCATCCATCATCCATTCATCATCCATCCATCATCCAACCATCATCCATTAATCATCCAACCATCATCCATTCATCATCCAACCATCATCCAACCATCATCCATTAATCATCCAACCATCATCCATCCATCATCCAACCATCATCCATCCATCATCCATCCATCATCCAACCATCATCCATTCATCATCCATCCATCATCCAACCATCATCCATTAATCATCCAACCATCATCCATTAATCATCCAACCATCATCCATCCATCATCCAACCATCATCCAACCATCATCCATTAATCATCCAACCATCATCTATCCATCATCCATCCATCATCCAACCATCATCCATTCATCATCCATCCATCATCCATCCATCATCCATTAATCATCCAACCATCATCCATTAATCATCCAACCATCATCCATCCATCATCCAACCATCATCCAACCATCATCCATTAATCATCCAACCATCATCCATCCATCATCCAACCATCATCCAACCATCATCCATTAATCATCCAACCATCATCCATCCATCATCCAACCATCATCCAACCATCATCCATTAATCATCCAACCATCATCTATCCATCATCCAACCATCATCCATCCATCATCCAACCATCATCCATCCATCATCCATCCATCATCCATCCATCATCCATTCCTCCAAAGAGTCGTCAAAGAATGACAGCAGTAATAGCAAATAAATTTTGGTAAAAGGGAAACTCTCAGATATTCTTTTTCTTTCGGCTGTGGCTGAGAATCAGCATCTCTGATAGTTTACAGTCTTTATCCTCCATTTTCCAGCTGTCTGCAGAACTCCTGTCTTACTGAGAATATTTAGTTTTATAAAAGAGAAAAGGTTCTTGTTGATAAAATGTTTTATACTTCAGAGTTAAATAATATTTAGAGACGCTAACGTTGGTTAGCATCTGAGCTGAAACAGCTTTCACCTGTTTTAGCGTAGAAAATATTCAGTTTTTTAATTGGGACTAGTTTCGCAGCCTAGTATTAACTGTAGTAACTGCAGTATTCTAGCCGTAATAAAATCAAAATTTCGCACTCTCAGCACGCACACATACGGACTAGAAAACAGCCAATCAGGAAGAGAGATGGTGGAAACTAAGGCAGAACAACCAATGAACAGCATAGCTCAGTTATGTGTGCTGCTAAGTTAAAGGGACAGGAAAGACCAGGCAGGAACTCAGACGGAGCAGCAGCTACCAGGGAGCGGAGCTGTGAGACAAAAAGAAGCGACGGGTCCCCATCGCCGCCATGCAAACCCTTAGCGAAGCCCTCCGTTATTGAAGTCCAGGAAACATGTCAAACCATCCAAGAAAGTCTCCAGTGAACGACTTCTGCTGGTCTGGCCTAAATCCCAGGATATGTGTTCTTCATTATTACTGCAGCATAGCTGCAAGCGGTCACCAGCATGTTGCCAAGTTAGCAGAAGAAGCCCTGCTGCATTATGGGCCATTCTGGCGCTGAGAGTCATGCATGGGAAAGTCCCGCCTCTTGTGCTATGATTGGCCCGGACTCAGTGGCGGCCATGGACGTAGATTTGCATGGCGATGAGAGGGACCTGTCCCTACCCAAATTTTGGACCGACCTACTTATCCCTACCAATAATTCGATGTAAATAACATGTTTATAAATTACAATACAGTGTTTTTGCAGCAGTCGCTTTTCCTCTTGTAGCTCTGCTCCCTGGTAGCTGCTGCTGCTTCGTCTGATTTCCTGCCTCGTCTTTCCTGTCCTTTTAACTTGGCAGCGCCTGCAACTGAGCTGTGCTGATTGCCTTAGGTTACGCCTTCTCTCTTCCTGATTGGCTGTTTTCTAGGAAATATCTGTGTGTGTGCGTGATTGGAGCACAAAAATTAGATTTTATTCCCGCTAGAATACCGCAGTTACTACAATGAATGTTAGGCTAAATAACTGAACATTATCTTTACTAAAACAGGTGAAAGCTGCTGATTGCAGTAAAGAAGCAGGCGAGTGTTTGGATCTATGGAACCAATGTTAGAATCTCTAAATAATATTTAATTCTGAAGTATAACACATTTTATCAACAGAAACCTGTTTTTTGTTAACAAAACTAAATATTCTGAGGTAGACAGTACATGTAAACACAATAAATCTATTTGCAATCCCTTGAATGTATTATTTTGCTTTGTTTTATGATACAGAGAATATCAGCATTTTAGATAAAAAATAAAAGCGGTGTTTAGCTCTGCACAACTCTATATCTTCTAATTGAGCTTTATTGTCTCACACTGGAGAAATTCCCTCTCTGCATTTAACCCCTCCCCCTGGGGAGCAGTGGGCTGCCATGGTGCGGCACCCAGGTTAAGGGTCTTGCTCAGGGACCCAGAGTGGAGGCTGTGGGGATCAAACACTAAAATGTAACTAATAACTATAATTTAATGACTAGCTTTAAAGCCCTCCTTATTTGCCTCTACTTATTCTGAGGAAACATGTTTTAACGACTTTAAAGCATCTAATTTCACATTTCTATGTTTGTTTGTTTTAACTTTATGTATGAGTGTTTTAAATGTACCATTAGTGTTATAAATGTAACTCAGTTGGCCTCAGCACATGGCCGCTCACACTGAGCCTTTTTCTGCTGGAGGTTTTTCCTCTCCACTGTCGCTACAAGCATGCTTAGTGTGAGGGATTGCTGAAGAGTCAATGAGTCGATGCAATCAGCTGGTTTTCCTTAGATAGAAAACTTAGAATCAATCTGACTGGATGATCTGGTGAACTGGAAAGTGACCTGAGATGACATGATGTGAATTGGAGCTATAGAAATAAACTGAATAGAATAAAAATAAAGTTGCTTTGTCTCGTTAGAGGTAGTTTTCCTCCCCACTGTTGCTACATACATGCTGGGTGAGTGATTCCTGCAGAGTGAATATCTAATTTCTCTACCTGCTCATCCTGTAAAGTCAGTGACTGGATGCAATCAGCTGCTTTTCCTTTGATATAAACCTTTAATCTGACTGGATGATCTGGTTGATCTAGGTCTAGAAAGCTAACGTGACTTGGAGCTTCAGAAATAAACTGGATTCAAATCAAACATGTGATGTTGCTTCCCTGCTCTTTCTGATTTTAGGATTCCTTCCGTGTGTGGCGTCTCCTGATGATGTTCATCAGCTCAGGCTGCAGGAGCTGCAGCTCTACTTTCCTTTTCATCCGTTTGATACGAGAAAAATGCTTTTTTATCAGAGATATTTCTTTTTAACGTAGAAGAGCAAAAGGAAGTCTGAGTGTGCATAAAGAGGGAGTGAACATGTTGTTAGCGGGAAGTACAAGCGTGATAAATTTCCATTTGCCTTTTGTCAGTGAATACGTCTGGGCCCATATGCTGGACTACAAAGTACATGAAAGCAGCGTTTAAAAAGCTAGGCCTACCACATTAAAGCCTATAACAATCTATGTTCATGGTAAGTTATCAGTCTCAATTAATCACCTCCCACAATAGGATTTCTGATGTGTTCAAGCTGCATGAAAGCTGCAGGTCAAGCTGAGGGCAGACTGACTCCAGAGTCCCCATCCTCCGTCCCTTTCACTTTATCGCATCTCTTTGTTGCCGCCGCCTGAAACGCCTTTGCATCTTTCTTTACCATCAACTCTCTGAGAGGAAGAGCGGCCTTCCAGCACGGCGCCGTCTCTGGGTACGGCACAGACTAAGATCAGGGCTGGATGTGAAAGTTCTGCCTGTCTGTGTGACGGACAGAGTGACGGAGGGACTGGCTGACTGACTGAGCCTTTCTGCCTGATTACAGCCCCTCCCTGTCCATTCTGTGGGGACTCTGTTAGCCTATGAATTGCATTGTTTGGTGGGCTCTCTCCCCATTCCTGCACTGCTGAATGGGTTTAACCACTGGTTTAGATTCAGTTACACGGTTTTGGTTCAAAGTGTCTCCCTCCCACTGCTTTGGACTCCATGGTTCCCTTGGCTGACCTGTTTAGTAGCCGCAGTGGAAATGTCATGTTGCCCCTCCCATGGGCTGGACCCAACATTCACTTTGATAGAAAACAAAAAAAGTCACTTTGTGCTGGATGGAGGCGCTGCCTCTCTTTTAGCCGCGATGAAAGGCCTCTTTATGGAAGGCCAGAGCGATGTAATGTAGAAAGTTTGCTGGCTCAGTTTATGCAACACTTCAGAAATAAAAAAGTGACATGATGAAAGCGCTGAACTTGTTAGTTATACCAAGAGGACAGGTGGAAAAACCACAAACGGTTTCTGCACTGAAAACATTGATGCCACTTCATTATATCAGCTAATATTATGTAAAATATTGTAGATTTCTTTGTTTGATTTTCACTATTTGCTCTTTTCTCTTTGAATTACTATCATAGTTTCTAGTAAGTTCCTCAGGTCATCCTGATCAACTCTATGATTCAGTTCAGTTGATGCAAAATTCCTCAATTCAAAACAAATATGATCATAAAGAACCTTTAAACGGGAACAAAGTTTTTTTTTTTCCATTGGTCCCTTGATTTTCCGTTATTCCATCATGTTCTACTCTCCCAGATGAGTTTAGTGTCATCTGGAGCCGTTCTGAAGATATTCCGTTAGGTTATATCCAAGTAACGTCTTCCTCTGGGCAACGACTTGAAGGCACAAACTAAACTGTTCATCATTTATTCTTTATGGTACGCCAGCATTCAGAACATGGAGGCCAATCACTGGCCCCCAGACATCCAAGGTTATATTATTTATATTTATATCTTTTAAAAACGAAGCGGCGCATGTGTGACGTCATCCGCGCGCGCCGGCTACCGTTCATTCATTCTGTCCCCTGAACTGCTGCTAGTTTCCAAATTGAATTGAACGATTCAGATTAGCTCGCCGAATTATTAGAAGGGGTAGAGCGTCGCCGCCTGTGGCCCGGGCTGCCTGTCACAACTCCAGTCCGCCGCACTGATGACGTCATACAGTGGAGAGGAAAAACTCCCTTTGAACAGGAAGTAACCTCCAGCAGAACCAGGCTCAGTGTGAGCGGCCATCTGCTGAGGCCCACTGGGCAGACATAGAAAAATAACATAGAAGCGCTGATCTATAAATACTGCCTATGTTATAAAAGCTAACAGTAAACTAGGTGCACAGGTGGCTCAACTCTACAGCTCAAAACAGGCCAAGCTCCAACATCTATAAACAAAGGTGTTGATGGCAGCAGCACAGCTGATATTTCTCTCCAGGATGGAGTCACAGCCAAACAGGAACAGACCAGATGAAGCTACTATGAGAAAAAGCAGAGAGAGCAGAACGTTAGAGATTGAACTAACAGATTCTGCAGAGTGGGAGAATAGAGATAGAATGAAGCAGAATGATGAAAAAGGGGTCCCTATGTCCTCCAGCAGTCTAAGCCTATAGCAGCAGAACTATAGAGATAGCTCAGGATAACCTGAGCCACTCTAACTAGAAGCTTTATCAAAAAGGAAAGTTTTAAGCCTAGCCTTAAAAGTAGACAGGGTGTCTGCCTCACGGACTAAAACTGGTAGTTGGTTCCACAGGAGAGGAGCCTGATAACTAAAAGATCTGCCTCCCATTCTACTCAGGTAAGAAATGCAATTACTGTTACTGGTTCAAAGTAAGGTCAGGTCCAGTTGTTGCCATTGGGTTACTGGTTGTAGCTGATGTAATTTGTAGTGAAGGAGAACGGCTGAGCCTGTTGCTCACATCCAATCAGTGAGCAACTAATTGACAGTCACATGTGGTGAGAACAGCTAATTGATTACAGGCCTGTCCCGTTTCTAAGCACCAATGGACTGACTGCACCGGGCTGCTGAATGTTTTGGGAGAAATCAGCTCCCCTCAGCAAACACTGAGCTGCAACTAAATAGATAAGAAAATCATCATAAAAAAAAATATATATATAAAAAAAGTTTCACTAATTGGATTTTCAAAATCTTCAGATCTGACACCAGATCATGCATTTGTTACTTCAAGGCTGGACTATTGTAATTCTTTACTATCAGGAAGTCCACAAACTGTAGTTAAAAGCCTTCAGCTGATCCAAAATGCTGCAGCCAGAGTCCTGATGAAAATGAAAAAGAGAGATCATATCTCTCCTATCCTGGCTTCTCTTCATTGGCTTCCTGTTGAATCCAGAATAGAATTTAAAATCCTCCTTCTCACATATAAAGCCTTAAATAGCCAAGCTCCATCTGATATCAGAGATCTGATTGTTCCTTATATTCCTAACAGAGCACTTCGCTCTCAATCTGCAGGTTTACTAGTGGTTCCTAGAATTTCTAAAAGTAGAATGGGAGGCAGATCTTTTAGTTATCAGGCTCCTCTCCTGTGGAACCAACTACCAGTTTTAGTCCGTGAGGCAGACACCCTGTCTACTTTTAAGGCTAGGCTTAAAACTTTCCTTTTTGATAAAGCTTCTAGTTAGAGTGGCTCAGGTTATCCTGATCTATCTCTATAGTTCTGCTGCTATAGGCTTAGACTGCTGGAGGACATAGGGACCCCTTTTTCATCATTCTGCTTCATTCTATCTCTATTCTCCCACTCTGCAGAATCTGTTAGTTCAATCTCTAACAGAGAGAAATATCAGCTGTGCTGCTGCCATCAACACCTTTGTTTCTAGATGTTGGAGCTTTGCTTGTTTTTCAGTGTTTAATCCTGTTTCTCTCCTGTAGCTCTAGGCTCAGCTTCCACTAACTGGGTCTTCTCTCTTTCATCCTCTGACATGAAAACGTTTTCAGAGTTTGTCTGATTAACTGTTTATTTCTCAGATAGAGCCACCTGAGTATCTAGTTTATTATATTCTATTCTGTTTTGTTATTTGCTTTTCTATTCTGTTCTAATCTACTCACAGGATGAAGTGAGGCTTCCACCTCTCGGTTCTGATGGGTCCAACAGCAGACTTAGACCCGGATGGGTTTGGTTCTGGTGCAGTTCTGTCCAGCCTCACTAGATGTTATTTTTCTTATATTTCAGTCTGACTCCAGAAGCTGATCTTCTGCATGTGGTCTTTTGTTTTTGATTGATTTGACGCCCACATAATGCTAACTTTCTCCATCCCATCGCCTGACTGAAATGGCCTTTTTGTGCCACTTGACTTTCTCTCTCACACACAGCTGCATTTGTCTTGCAAATCCATCCCCGCTGCGCTGCGTTCAGGCGAGGAAAAGGGAGCAGTTGGATATCAGTGAAGTTCAAGCCAGGGAACAAGCGGAGAGGCTGCTCCAGAGCGCAGGCCTTTGTCGATATCAGAACGGAGAGCTGGTGAAAAATGATGCATGCTTTTACACCTCTGAATCCTGGCAACTGACAGTGCAGGCGATGGGGGTGGAGGCTGTGGGGTGCAGGGGCGAACAAAAGCCCCCCCGGTCTGAACGGGTTGAGTGTCCGCTTGCGCGCGACGGGAATCAGCCGCGCAGAATGCGGGAGATGGATGGCGAAGCACACGTCCAAACGGCCGTGACTCCATTTGCATATTAGCAATTTATCACTTTTTTGTTGAGTTATTCAGAGATTTATAGAGTCAGACACAGAAATTCAATCATCTGTCAAAATGAGGGAGATTTTCCTCCGAACATTCAGATCCTCCCTCCTGCTCTCTGAAATCAGCCCAGTCTGCTGCACTTTCCAAAGGCTGAAAGGCTGGAATATTTTAAGATGGTGCAGCGAAGGCTGCGCACAATGCCTCCATGAGCGGGACGCTTTCAGGCCGACAGTCTGAGTCCTTCTGCCTGGGGGAGTCAGAGCGGAGCCCCGGCCTCCGGCGCAGAGGTCAGCCCGGCGTGTTCGGTTCACCAGGAGGGTTTCCAGGGGCCAACTGGCCCCATCCACCCCACACACGGACCCCTTTCAGCGGGGCGTGAAAGGCAACCAGAGTAGCCTCAAACACCCCCCCCCCCCCCCCCCCCCTTACAGAAAACAGCTGGAAGCTAATTTATTGGTTTCCTCCCATGAAGCGGAGGAGCAGTCAGACCTGCTCACATCTCATCATGACGCAGCAAACCTCCACCAGATCGAGGGAAGCAAGGCGCGTGCTGCTCCCTGGCTTTTACGCATGGATACAGTTTTGGATCCTCCAGCAGCACGATGAGGAAAACTCATGTTTGAGTCCCAGAAACGGCCCTCTGTGCAGCCAGGAAGGTTCCTCTGCCCTGAGCTCACAACCCGCTTGTCTCCTCTGTTAGGTGCCCCCCCACCCCAGCCCACCGAGGGGAGGGGCTGTCTGTGCGCCCCGGTGCCACATGTTGCCTTCGGTGCATTAAGCTGGATTATTCAACAAGTTCAATTTCCCATAAAGAAGGAAAGTTAGGATCTCAAGGGCCCTGCGGAGACAAAGGAGCAGCGCCTTAGCACCATATGCTTAATGGCTACAGCCGCTCAGTCTTTATTAAAGGCTAAAAGTGGTCCTTTAAAAGTTGGAAAGGCTCCTTTATTTGAGTTAGATGGAGCACTTTGCGCACAAAACCAGGAGCGCGCATTGCCAATGCCTCGCCCCCTTCCCCTTCCCTTTCAGCGTGAAGCGGCCACCGTCACTGGCCGTTTCACTTCAACATAAGCTTTTCATCTCCGCGCTTTGTTCCCCCTGAAAGTAATGCTGCGAATCAAAGACATGACAATATTTTCCATCAACTTGGAGACCCTGGACAAGGGCCCTCGAGCTTTGGCAAAAATCAGTGCTGGTTATTCATCCTGTCACTCTGCACCTGTGGTCCCGCATTCAAATGACACAAACCTGTCCCTATTAACATTAATTATTCCCAAACAACACAAAGGCTGAAACAGAGCAGGTTGAAGTCTGTTTATGGCTCCTAAATGTTTTATTCCTCTGAAGATGTGCCCGGCGCTTTTCTCTCCTCCTCACCCAGGACCGAGGGCCCGTCTCCCTTTCAGTCTTGAGTAGCCCTACAGCTCGGATTGTACAATCGCAGCATCTGCTTAATCTGCGGGATGAAAATATGACAAAAACAGAGCTAATAAAGGATTTGTTACATGCTGGTAATGAGCGATCAGCGCGGGACACAATGGCGCGCGATGCTGAGAGCCATATGTTTCTAGAGGCACCGGGGATGGTTTACACTCTTGTGAAGAAAGCACCAGGTGATGACAAGAAAATCGCCAAATCCGCCTCCTTTCTGTCCTGACAAAAATAGAAGCCATAAATTAAAGTGGCTTATCGCGGCGCGGCTCAAAGAGCTCGCTGTTAATTGGCTGCGGGGCACAAAGCGAACGCAGGGACCCGCTTGGCTCGGCTGGGCCGCGGAGCGCCGCGCAGCTTTCAGCCCACTGTAAACACAAACCACAATGTGTTTTGTTATTGCAAAACGCCATGCTTTACAGCGGCCATATTGTCTGCTGGACAATGGCTAATGGAAGGTTAAAGACGCGGAACACGGCGCCAAATCCATCTCCAGACACTAGAAGGGCCGCGGCTTCTTCCAGGCAGCTGCTGTCCACCGGCCAGGTGCAGCCAGAGGAGAGATGGCCGAGGAGGAGGACAACTCTGCTCCTCATCCAGGTCACAGTCATTCTAAAAAAGTTCAAATCAATCCGCTGGACTTTGTTTCCAAGTTTGAAGACGTTTCTCTTCCATCCAGGAAACTTTTTCTAAACCTCAGAAATAGCGCTGAGTTCCAGGTTTTATCCTGTTGGTCTATTTTATAAAACCTATTTCTGACATTTTGAATCGAAAAATCTTCCTGGATGGAAGAGAAACGTCTTCAAACTTGGAAACAAAGTCCAGTGGATTGATTTTAAACTTTTTGTTTTGGAATCTTCTCCTTATCTTGAATAACTCTGCTCCTGCGGAGGAGTGAGGAGATCTCTGAGGTTCCCCAAAGAACATGGAGAACAGAGAGGAGGGCTGATGACTCCTGCTGCTGGACCAGGTCAGGTTCATCTCCAGCATCCAGAGGAGAACACAGTGGAGGAGAAGCTCCAAGGAGAATTACAGAGAAGAAAAATCATCCAAAGAGGAAAAAAGCTGGAAAAATAAAACAAAGAACCGATAAAATTCAATATTCAGTTTATTTCAATGAATGTCACTTTATAGAATGTATGTACCTAAAGCTTTTAAGGTTGCTGTAATTAAACCTCTGCTTAAGAAACCGTCTCTTGACCCAGATGACTTGGTTAATTATAGACCTATATCCAATCTTCCTTTCTTATCCAAAATTCTTGAGAAAGTAGTTGCCAAACAAGTTTGCGATCACTTCCACCATAATGAACTTTTTGAAGAGTTTCAGTCTGGCTTTAGAGCTCATCATAGCACTGAAACAGCTCTGGTGAAAGTCACTAATGATATTCTCATGGCCTCAGATAATGGACTTGTATCTGTGCTCGTCCTGTTGGATCTTAGTGCTGCATTTGATCCAGTTGATCATAATATTCTTTTAGAAAGACTTGAATATTTTGTTGGAATTAAAGGAACAGCACTAGACTGGTTTAAATCTTATCTATCTGATCAAATTCAGTTTGTTTATGTTAATGATAGATCTTCAACACGCTCAAAGGTTACCTGTGGAGTACCACAGGGATCAGTGCTAGGACCAATTCTCTTTACTTTATACATGCTCCCAATTGGTAGAGTTATTAGACAGCATGGGATTAATTTCCACTGTTATGCTGATGATACCCAGCTATATCTGTCTATAATCCAGATGAAGCTAACCCATTACATAGATTACAGGCATGTCTGAAGACATAAAAACCTGGATGACTCTTAACTTTCTGCTTCTGAATGCAGACAAAACAGAAGTTATAGTCTTTGGACCAGAGTCTCTGAAAAAGAAGCTGATTAGCCAGTCACTTCATTTGGATGGGATTAAACTGATTTCAGATAATAAAGTAAAAAATCTTGGTGTTATTTTTGATCAGGACCTGTCATTTAAATCCCAGATCAAAGAGGTTTCTAGAATTTCCTTCTTTCATCTGAGGAATATTGCTAAAATGAGCAATCTCCTGTCCAGGGGTGATGCTGAGAAACTAGTCCATGCATTTGTTACTTCAAGGCTGGACTATTGTAATTCTTTACTATCAGGAAGTCCACAAACTGTAGTTAAAAGCCTTCAGCTGATCCAAAATGCTGCAGCCAGAGTTCTGATGAAAATTAAAAAGAGAGATCATATCTCTCCTATCCTGGCTTCTCTTCATTGGCTTCCTGTTAAATCAAGAATAGAATTTAAAATCCTCCTTCTCACATATAAAGCCTTAAATGGCCAAGCTCCATCTGATATCAGAGATCTGATTGTTCCTTATGTTCCTAACAGAGCACTTCGCTCTCAATCTGCAGGTTTACTAGTGGTTCCTAGAATTTCTAAAAGTAGAATGGGAGGCAGATCTTTTAGTTATCAGGCTCCTCTCCTGTGGAACCAACTACCAGTTTTAGTCCGTGAGGCAGACACCCTGTCTACTTTTAAGACTAGGCTTAAAACTTTCCTTTTTGATAAAGCTTCTAGTTAGAGTGGCTCAGGTTATCCTGATCTATCTCTATAGTTCTGCTGCTATAGGCTTAGACTGCTGGAGGACATAGGGACCCCCATTTCATCATTCTGCTTCATTCTCTCTCTGTTCTCCTATTCTGCAGAATCTGTTAGTTCAATCTCTAACGTTCTGCTCTCTCTGCTTTTCCTCAGAGTAGCTTTGCCTCGTCTGTTCCTGTTTGGCTGTGACGTCATCCAGGAAAGAAACATCAGCTGTGCTGCTTCCATCAACACCCTTGTTTGTAGATGTTGGAGACTGGCCTGTTTTCCAGTGTGGTCCTGTTTCTCTGGCCGTGGCTGGGTGGATGTGCTCTCTTCATCCTCTGGCATGGGAGCTGCCTTGGAGCTCGTCTGCCTGGCTGTGTGTTTCCTGGACGGGGCCGCCTTTTACAGCTGCTTTTTGTATCTCTGCTTCTTTTTCTATGTCTGCTTCTGTCTCCTTGAACCCCAGTGGGCCTCAGCAGATGGCCGCTCACACTGAGCCTGGTTCTGCTGGAGGTTTCTTCCTGTTAAAAGGGAGTTTTTCCTCTCCACTGTCACTACAAGCATGCTTAGTGTGAGGGATTGTATTTGAGTCAATGCAATCAACTGGTTTTCCTTAGATATAAAACTTTGTATCAATTTGACTGTATGATCTGGTTGAACTGTAAAGTGCCTTGAGATGACATGTGTTGTGAATTTGGCGCTATATAAATAAACGGAATTGAATTGAATTGAATAGAAACAATTCATCCAGATCATCCAGTCCGATTGATTCAAAGTTTTCTATCTAAGGAAAACCAGCTGATTGCATCGACTCATTGACTCTTCAAGTTTGGTTAGCGAACCTGAGCCTCTGAATTTTACTATCTTCCTAGAGAAACCTTAAACTAATTGCCTCTGTCTTCTCGCTCCTAGGAAACCAGTCTCTCGAGAGAAGCTCTGGATGAGCTTAACCTGAATCTGCCTGCCTTCCCTAGAGAGCCAAACCTGAAGACTACATTCTGGAATCCACCTGCTGCTCTTGGGAAAGAGCTGATCACTTCAACCAAGGTCTGATCACTGGAAGTCAGAAGTAAGACGCTGCTGAACCAACTGTCTCTGATCCCAACTGGTTCCCTCTCTCTGAACAAACCTGGACCTCTTCAAGGTATCCACTGAAATATCTGAGAATCCATTAAACTTATCTGCGTACCCAGCTAACCAACTATCCGTCTCTGCAGACGCCAGAGAATCCTGCCCGGACCTGAACCTGAATCTTGTCTTGTTTGTGTGAAAACTAAATAAACTCTGTTAAACTTTTTACCAAGTCTCAGTGGTGCTCTGCATGTGGGTTTATCTCTAAAACCGATCATGACAGACAGGGGTTCAAGGAGACAGAAGCAGACATAGAAAAAGAAGCATAGATACAACAGGTGGGAGAATAGAGATAGAATGAAGCAGAATGATGAAAAAGGGGTCCCTATGTCCTCCAGCAGTCTAAGCCTATAGCAGCAGAACTATAGAGATAGATCAGGATAACCTGAGCCACTCTAACTAGAAGCTTTATCAAAAAGGAAAGTTTTAAGCCTAGCCTTAAAAGTAGACAGGGTGTCTGCCTCACTTATTATAGTTATTATTATTTATTGTTAGTTTATTTACTTGTTGTTTTTGCTGCAGGCTTCTCTCTCAGCGCTTTGAGGGAATTAAACTGTCAGCTATAAAATGCTGCGGTTCTTAGATGCCTTGCCAAACGGTAACAGGCAGAGCGGCTGTTTCAGATTCTCTCTTCCACTTGACTGCAGCAGAACCAAAGGATGGAGGAGAGCCATGGAAAGGTGCGACAGACTGCAACAAAGCCCCCTCTGTTTGGGTCAGAAAGGAGACTGGATAACAGAGGAGGAGCACCCAGAGGAGGAGCACCCAGAGGAGGAGAACCCAGAGGAGGAGCACCAGAAAGGAGACTGGATAACATTTGACTTTCTAATGGTTCTAATGGGATTACATGCTGCAGGCTGCAGACAGAGACATCAGCAGAGCTGTCAGCAGCTTTCACTCAGCTGGGCCTTCAGCGGCGTTGCTGCGTCGCTGCTGCGTCGCTGCTGCGGCTCTGCTACTGTTTTTGATGCTGCAGTGCGTGGATACAGCGGGGGCGGCCCTGGGCAGGAGGGCACCGCTACCACGGGAAAAAGTGTCTGAGCAGCACCTGGCAGCGCACCGCCCCACCACGCTGCTGCTGTAAACACCTTCAGCTGTTTGGGGGGGGGGGTTCATTAGCATACTTCTGTTTGTCAGTCTGCAGCTTCCTGTCCCACCAGAGCTGCTCTTCATTGTTTCAGCAGCTTGACTTTGGCTACAGAGAGAAACCAGATCAGCTCATTTATCCCCGTTTATTACAAACATGGAAAACTTTTTAAAAATAAACACATAAAGCAGCGAAGGCCTCTTAAAGCATTTTATTGAGATCAGATTCATACAGACACGGTCCGGATCCCAGCAGAGCCTGCAGAGGATGTTCCAGTTTCCCAGGAAACATTCCCAGTTTAATAAGGAAGTGCTTTAATCTGCAGAGAAGCAACCTTCCTCTCTCTGCATTTAAATTAACAAATATATTATCATCTGTACAAAAATAGAATAAATAGCAGAAAAACACCTTCAGTTATCAACATGATAAAGGTATGAATCCATCTCGGTTCCACATTAACATAATGGCTTGATGGTTCCGGTTCTGAAGAACCGGTTCTGTTCAGGCCAGCAGGCCGAAGGGAGGCTCGTTCTCTATGTCCCTCAGGGCCGTCTGCTGCTGTTTCCGGGGGTCCTCGGGGGTCCACACCTTGGCGGTTCGGATGATGTTCTGCTCCCGGAGCTGCTTCTCATCCGACCAGGACAGCGAGTGTCCGGCCAGGGGGGGCAGGCCGTAGTCCGGGTCGCTGGGGGAGGGAGACCCTGGGGAGGAAAGACAGAAAGCATCAGCCTCCTGCTGCTCCGGGCGGAGCTGGAACCCAGCAGAACCTGTCCTCACACTTACTGGTTCCTCTGTGGCAGATGATGACCTTCTTGGGCGGCGCGTGCGTCTCGCTGCTGGAGTTCCTGATTGGCAGGTCGGACTGCACGAGCTCCGCCAGGAAGTTGATGTAGCCGATGGCCAGGCGCAGCGTGTCCACCTTGGACAGCCTCTTCTCGTAGGGCAGGGTGGGGATGTGGGAGCGCAGCCCCTCGAAGGCGTCGTTGATGGACTGCATCCTCCGGCGCTCGCGCACGTTGGCGGCCTGACGCAGCTGCTGCAGCTCCACCTCAGAGCGCAGCCGCCGGCGGCGCTTCAGCAGCGGCCCGCCGCTGCGCGGGGACAGGCTGCAGGAGAAGGTGGGGGACGAGGAGGAGAAGGACAGGCTGCCCACGTCATAGTCCCCGTGGGGGGGCGCCGCCTGTCTGTAATAGTCCTGCAGGTGGGAGCTCAGGAAGTCCACGTCTTCGTCCAGGAAGTCCTCGGCGTCCAGCGGACCGTCCCTGGAGGACTGGTCCGTGAAAAAGTCCTCGTCCTCGAAATAAGGCGGAGAGGACAGAGAGTCGAGCGCAGAGAAAGGATCCAGAACCGAGTCCATCTTTGCTCCCCTGGGGCTCCGGGCCGGAACCGGTCCGCTCACAGTTTACCTCCAGCATCTCCCACGCGAGGATTCTTTATAGCAACATCCACAGTCGCGTGCCGCTTGCTGAGAGGGCCAGCCAATCACCGCTCGGTCCGCGAGGCGCACCTAGAGCTCCTTCCCTGAAGCCACGCCCCCCGCCCCCCGGCAGCGCTGCAGACTGTCTGTAACAGGATGGTCCTTTAGTTTAGATCATCTTCATGTTTCTGTAGAGACTTTATTAATTCATTAATCATAAATTAATCAACACTTTGTTCTTTATTAGTAAATGATTTAAAATACAGAATAACAATTTAAAGTGATCAATCACCAGAAGTTTCAACAAAAATAATGATAATAAATAAAAAATTAAATAGTAATTAAGTGAAGCTACACTAACCCAGCAGAATTACATAAATACTTTGAATTTATAGAATAAACATAAAGTTTTTACAGCCTTTCTGTTATTGGAGGAGGAAAACGTAAAAAAAAAATAAATTGCTTCCTTTAAAAAAAAAGAGGTTTAATTAAAAATAATTTTACATTTGAGGATAAAAAACTAACAGATTACATAAGAAGAAATGTTCAGAAAGTTATTTTTTATATGTTGTGATTCCAAACAGAACGTTCTTTAAAATTAAGTTCAAATTAATCAACAACGTGACGTCAGCAGCATCTCATGGATAAACAGTTTAATAAACTCTGAAGGATCAAATTCCAGCGGCTTTATCATAATTTTTAATAATCACTGTTATTAAAACATAAAGGACGATTCTCCACTAGATTGAATGGTTATTTTTATAAAATCTGGAGACTTTGATTGATTCCTGCTATAAAAATAAAACATTAATACATTTTTATGTTCAACTCTTGAGCAAAACATTCAATGAATCAGATTAATATTCATTAATTAATATGTTTAATCAACCAACTTATTAACCCTTTATAGGCCGTTCAAGCCAATCTGCATCCAGGAAACTTATTACCTTTAGAACCTTCAGAAAATAGTTTTGATGGTTAAAATTTAATATCAATATAATAACCAGAAACACCAACTTGCCCGAAGAAAAATAAAAAGTTATTTTATAAGAAATTCATGAAAAATACACTGAGAGCGAAAGAAAAACATTTATTTGGTCCAACTTAACCTTAGAGGCATTGATGCTGATACTGACACTGACATTTTTTTAATTTTTAAACCTAAATATAATTTAAACTTGGCTTATTAACTTTTTAACTTTTCAAATAACTTTTTAACTATTTTTCATGACTTTTTAACTTTTTCCCAACTTAATTTCCAGCAGATAATCTATCATTCAAGGTTCATCTAATTGGTCAAAAGCCTGAATCAGATGCAGAGCCATGCAGCAGGATCTTTACTGAATGGATGGATATAGATCTTCTGCTTCTAGATCTCACTGAGGGAGGGGGGGGGCTCTATTTGTAAGGGGGGGTGCAATGGATCAGAAACGCTAACTTACCTCATAAAGTGTTTATTGCTGCGCATGCGCAGACTGGGCTGTTTATAGAAATATTTATCAGTAACTAACGATGTGATGGGGGGGGGGGGGACATAAATACAGACACCAGTGGAGCGGTCGATGGGCCACTAGTGGCACACTGGGCCGGCTGACTGGGAGAACTGGTTGACACATAATGGCCCAGTGGAGAGCTCCGAGGCGCGCGCTCTATTGATACCTCACGCGACCAAATCAAAGGAGCGCAGATAGAGAAGCTGCCCCTCATCCCGCAATGAAAGGACTCACTTTGTCCTGCAAACAGAAAGGAGACAAGCTGCGGGGCGCGCGGCCCGCGTGGACGAGCATAGGTGGAGTGAAGGAAAAGCTGCAACACGGGCCGTGGCCGTGGGAAGGAGACCACTTGCTCTCCCAGCAGTCAATGCTGCCTGTTTGTCCTCATGATGAAGCTGTTGACGCTCAGACACCCCCCCCCCCACCCCCCCCTGCATCAGGTGGAGCTGAACATGCCGGAGCTCCTCCATCATCTGGGGGGGGGGGGTTCAGAGAGGTTAGGGGGGTCGGCAGTAAACAGACACGCGCAGTAAACAGATCACAGGTTCCGCCGGTCCTGCATCAGGTGGAGATGAAGACCCCCCCACCCCCCATGCACCCCCCATTCAGACCAGATGATCATTTGAACCGTGCGGGTCTCTAACGCACCGTGACCGCGCGCTCTGCGGAGCTTCATTCACGGATTGTTGTTGAGGAGGAGGCGACCTGCGAACAAGTGTTCTGGTTCCCATGCAGCCGCTCGCTCTGCAGAACGCAGCCGGCTGGACCCCCCCACCCCATGCAGCGGGATAGATCTGGATCCTCTAGATCAGCGTGTCCTGCTAGAACTGCTCTACTAGATTGGCAACAATTAGCCAGGAAGAGTTTCTGATCAGATTATTGGGATAAATATCGATGATCAGCAGGAAACATCTGGGCTCTAAATCTGCCAAAATGATAAACAACAACAATAATACTGAAAAAAATGATGAAAATAAACATTATGATAATAATAGTATTTATAACGATAATAATAAAGGTGATTGATTTATTAGACATTAATAAGCATTCCTGCAAATCCACCATCTGTTCTGCAAAGATCTTAAAAACCTAAAAACACAACAGTAAGAATTCTACTGTGAAAAATACAAGAATTAAAAACAGATATAAATCTTCAAAACGTGTTTAAAAATACAGAATTAATGTTCACTAAACTACAAATTTTAGGTTAATAGAATAAAACATTCAAAGAAATATAATGACACTATGTACATACATATATATATATATATATATATATTTTCTTTTGATCCAGGTTGATGATCAAATGATAATAATAGCAATTTTATACTATTAATAGTAATGATATAATAATAATAGCTATATCCATAATAATAATAATAATAATGGGGTTTAGGCCATAGAAAATGAATTTTTAAGTTAATTAAAGGTCCCACAAAGTCATCAAAACATGATGGGGGGGTGGGGGGCTGACAGATGCCAGAAAAGGAAATCCAAAAAGTGAACTAGCGCACACACACATGTGTGGGATTAGAAATGAATCCTTCCTCAGTGCTAATCCATGTAATCTGTGGCTGCGGGGGATTATCCATCTGGATGACTACAGCAAATTAAAGGGATTTACTCTGCTGTGAATTTACATCTCGGGGCCCAGAGACCTGGCCTGGTTGTTGACCTGAAGGCTGCAACTTTTCATTCATCAGGTGCTCAAAGTCATGGAGCAGAAATGTGAGGCTCAAAATCAGCATCTTCACCCACTGATCTAATCTAGATTAGCTCTATGAGAGACACAGGAAACAGGAAATGCATCAGTAACTAACAGTCATCTTTGGGTTTGGGAACAGATCTTTGTTTCTATTTTTCCCAAACCTCCTTTAATATTCAGAATTGTCTTAATTATTATTATTATTTTTTTTTTTTGCTTGTTTGGAAAATGTCACTATCCGTTTTTATCTCTTTATAAACTGATTAAATCATTTCTAGTCCACACATTGTTTAATCGCTAGTGATGGCATCAGAGGAAAACAGGGATAATAAACCAATGCTAACAGCAGAATGGAACGAACAGATCCTAAAAATCTGCTTCATGTTCTTTTCAATTCTATTTAGTTTATTTCTATTGATCCAATTCACATCATGTCATCTCAGGTCACTTTATAGAGACGATTCAACCAGATCATCCAGTCAGATTGACTCAAGGTTTTCCATCTAAGGAAAACCAGCTGATTGCATCGACTCATTGACTCTTCAGCAATCCCTCATTCTATTCAGAGGAAGGAAGAACTACAGCAGGAGAGGAAGAAGATACTAAGGAAAGTTTAAAATTTTGATTTTAGAGACTTTTTATTGCTTTTGGCAGAACCTTCCTGATGGTTAGAGCCACACAGAGGATTCATACTCAGATCTATAATCCAGATCAAGCTAACCGTTTACATAGATTACAGCAGGTCTTGAAAATTAGTAATGATTTTATGGGATTCTTTATAAATAAGATTGATCTTATTAAAAATAAGATCATTAGCACTCCTCTATCCGCGATTGGTTTGTCTCTGGAGGGGGGTGGGGCAGCATCTGAGGTAGTCATGGAATCTGAACCGGGTTTACACTGCTTTGATCCAGTTGAACTTTCAGAGTTAGCAAAACTATTGTCTTCATCTAAGCCTTCAACTTGTATGTTAGATCCAGTTCCAACCAGGTTATTTAAGGAGGTATTCCCTTTGATCTCCTCCTCCATTTTAGATGTGATTAATCTATCTCTGTTACAGGGATATGTACCTAAAGCTTTTAAGGTTGCTGTAATTAAACCTCTGCTTAAGAAACCGTCTCTTGACCCAGATGACTTGGTTAATTATAGACCTATATCCAATCTTCCTTTCTGATCTAAAATTCTTGAGAAAGTAGTTGCCAAACAAGTTTGCGATCACTTCCACCATAATGAACTTTTTAAAGAGTTTCAGTCTGGCTTTAGAGCTCATCATAGCACTGAAACACACCATATTATCAGCGTTCTGATGGGATTTTAGCCAAAGGATTTTTATCAAAAACATCATTAATGTAAGGAATAGTTGTATTAACCACACATGGAAACAGAGTTTTATGGGGCCCCCAGGAACTTGGGGCCCCAGTCAACTCCCTAGTATTGCCTAATGGTAACCCCCCCCCATTCACAGGAGATAGCAAACAACTAGAAAAGTTAGAAGAGATGAACAGACGAACCCCAGATAGACGTTAATCATCCAGCGCTGAGTGAGACTCTGCTGCACTATTAGTTCCTCTGATGAGGCTGATGAGCTCCACCTGTGTGGGCTGCCCAGGTACTCCACCAAGATCCTCTCTGGAAAAGATGCATCACTCACACAGGATCCCTGAACGTTTCTAGAATTTCCTTCTTTCATCTGAGGAACATTGCAAAAATTAGAAATCTCCTGTCCAGGGGTGATGCTGAGAAACTAGTCCATGCATTTGTTACTTCAAGGCTGGACTATTGTAATTCTTTACTATCAGGAAGTCCACAAACTGTAGTTAAAAGCCTTCAGCTGATCCAAAATGCTGCAGCCAGAGTTCTGATGAATTCTGTTCCCTGAAGGTTTTTATTTTTTCTTTAGCTTTTCTTCAGCAGAACTTTGGTGTCGATGCAGCTTATTTAACCTAGAAATAACTGATCCAGAAAAACCACGGAGCTCAGTGTGAACCTCCTGCTCAGAGGTCTGACTCTCACATCATGGTAAACGGCTCAGATGCTAATTAGAAATAGATCTGTTTTATCTGCCTTTCCGAATATGCTGGTAAAGGTTCTCAGTCATCCAGGTCATAATTGTTCCAAAATCAAATAAAAATCCACTGGACTGTGTACATTGGAAACCAAGTCCAGTGGATTTAAACATTTTATTTTTTGGACTGCCTTCCTGAAGATCTGAGATCATTTAGTCTAAAGCAAACCAAAAAGATCCTGAAAAAGAGACGAAGCTACTCTTTAGATCTTAATCTCCATAAATCATGACAGAAATAATATATTTTATTTTTTACAAAGATTGATGTTTAAAAAGGAATTGTAGGGGGCCAGCCAAGGACCAGCCAAGGACCAACCAAGGACCAGCCAAGGACCAGCCAAGGACCAGCCAAGGACCAACCAAGGACCAGCCAAGGACCAGCCAAGGACCAGCCAAGGACCAGCCAAGGACCAGCCAAGGACCAACCAAGGACCAGCCAAGGACCAGCCAAGGACCAGCCAAGGACCAACCAAGGACCAGCCAAGGACCAACCAAGGACCAACCAAGGACCAGCCAAGGACCAGCCAAGGACCAGCCAAGGGCCAGCCAAGGACCAGCCAAGGACCAGCCAAGGACCAACCAAGGACCAGCCAAGGACCAGCCAAGGACCAGCCAAGGGCCAGCCAAGGACCAGCCAAGGACCAACCAAGGGCCAGCCAAGGACCAGCCAAGGACCAACCAAGGACCAGCCAAGGACCAGCCAAGGACCAACCAAGGACCAACCAAGGACCAGCCAAGGACCAGCCAAGGAAAGTGGGGAAAGTTTGATTGGCTGCTACTCTTCATTGATAAAATTCGCTTTAGTCTTTATTTGTTTGTGTTTTGATTGATGTTTTTTATCCTCTATTGGAAGATTTGAGGATTTTTATGTCATAATGACTGAAATCACTTTTCATTCACATTTTTTCACTCTTAAAAAACAGCATCTTAGGAGGAGACCTATAAAGATCTGTTTTATTTCTGCTCCTTTCTGACTGACAGCATCAGAGACATTTCTTCCTCCTACAGACGAACCGATGATCGTTATGTTTTTATTGCTGCGATTATGGGATTTTATTCCACCTTCTGCAACCTGAACCAGAAAAGTTCTATTTGACTCATCAGTAAAGTGAATGAGTTTATGAAAGAGTCTGTAGCAGGAATCTGGTAGGCCCAGCCGGGGGTCGTAGGGGGGGGGGGGGGGGGGGGGGGTGTCCCTATATTCTGCAGTCTAAAAACAAACAATGCTGCTAATGAGAGCTGCCTCCCCCGTTTCCCGCCCCCTTCACCACGGTGATGATGAGAATCCCTGCAGAAGTCTGGGTTCTGGCTCCTCCTCCTCCGTTTCTGCCTCTAATAGATTTGGGCGTTAATCCGCCGCTTCCAGGCTAATGGCTAATATCTGAAAGCACTGAAAAGTTCAAGCCTCTGCCTCAGGGCAGTTGTTGCTTAAAGAGATAATTGATTCAGATTAAGGCAGACTGTTAAAAAAAACAACTTTATATTTTCTTACACAAAGCATTTGACTCATTGCCAGTGGCGGCTGGTGAAAAATATTTTTGGTGGGGCTGATATAGCCTAGTGTATGTCTCCAATTAATCCAGAATAAGAATTCAAATAAACAATTGGACAATACATACAATTTAACAGTAATGATTTAATTTACTATATAATAACAGTGACAGTGAGGTCCTTACTCTGAATTTTTAGATGAGTTTTCAGAGTTCCTTTCTGATTTGGTATTAAATACTGACAGGGTCATCATAGTGGGAGATTTTAACATCCATGCTGACATTGAGGGCGATAGCTTAAGAGCAGCCTTTAATGCTATCTTAGACACTATTGGCTTTGTTCAAAATGTGAATAGTCCCACACATTCTCATCTTCATACTTTGGATCTTGTGCTGACATACGGCATAGAATGTGAAGAAATAACAGTATTTCCTCACAACCCTGTCCTCTCTGACCACTTTCTAATAACCTTCAGGATTACTTTAACAGAGTTCTCCTCCCCCAAAAGAAGGTTACATTTTAGTAGATCTTTATCAGATAGTGCAGTTATAAATTTTAAAGAATCTGCTTCACTTTCTCTCTCCTCTGTGTCGCTGAGCAGTGCTGCAGAGTGCAAAAGCTTAGCTTATTCCCCTTCACAGGTTGATGATTTTGTTGATGGGGTTGCTAGTTCTCTGCGTACTGCCTTAGACAACGCAGCTCCCTTGAAAATGAAAACCGTTGAAAATAGAAAGCTGGCTCCTTGGTTTAATGCAGAGCTGCGTACTTTGAAGCAAAATGCTAGGAAACTGGAGAGAAAATATCGCTCCACAGGCCTGCGGGAGTCCTTCCTAGTCTGGAAAAATGGTTTACTGCTGTATAAGAGGACCCTTTGTAAAGCAAGAGCAGCATACTTCTCCTCATTAATAGAGGAGAATAAGAATAATCCTAGATTTCTTTTTAATACAGTTGCCAAACTCACCCAGAGCCATAGCTCTGTTGAACCGTCCATTCCACCTGCTCTTAGCAGCAATGATTTTATGGGATTCTTTATAAATAAGATTGATCTTATTAAAAATAAGATCATAAGCACTCCTCTATCCGCGATTGTACCTGAGGTAGTCATGGAATCTGAACCGGGTTTAGACTGCTTTGATCCAGTTGAACTTTCAGAGTTAGCAAAACTATTGTCTTCATCTAAGCCTTCAACTTGTATGTTAGATCCAGTTCCAACCAGGTTATTTAAGGAGGTATTCCCTTTGATCTCCTCCTCCATTCTAGATGTGATTAATCTATCTCTGTTACAGGGATATGTACCTAAATCTTTTAAGGTTGCTGTAATTAAACCTCTGCTTAAGAAACCGTCTCTTGACCCAGATGACTTGGTTAATTATAGACCTATATCCAATCTTCCTTTCTTATCCAAAATTCTTGAGAAAGTAGTTGCCAAACAAGTTTGCGAATACTTCCACCATAATGAACTTTTTGAAGAGTTTCAGTCTGGCTTTAGAGCTCATCATAGCACTGAAACAGCTCTGGTGAAAGTCACTAATGATATTCTCATGGCCTCAGATAATGGACTTGTATCTGTGCTCGTCCTGTTGGATCTTAGTGCTGCATTTGATACAGTTGACCATAATATTCTTTTAGAAAGACTTGAATATTTTGTTGGAATTAAAGGAACAGCACTAGACTGGTTTAAATCTGATCTATCTGATCGAATTCAGTTTGTTTATGTTAATGATAGATCTTCAACATGCTCAAAGGTTACCTGTGGAGTACCACAGGGATCAGTGCTAGGACCAATTCTCTTTACTTTATACATGCTCCCAATCGGTAGAGTTATTAGACAGGATGGGATTAATTTCCACTGTTATGCTGATGATACCCAGCTATATCTGTCTATAATCCAGATGAAGCTAACCCATTACATAGATTACAGGCATGTCTTGAAGACATAAAAACCTGGATGACTCTTAACTTTCTGCTTCTGAATGCAGACAAAACAGAAGTTATAGTCTTTGGACCAGAGTCTCTGAAAAAGAAGCTGATTAGCCAGTCACTTCATTTGGATGGGATTAAACTGATTTCAGATAATAAAGTAAAAAATCTTGGTGTTATTTTTGATCAGGACCTGTCATTTAAATCCCAGATCAAAGAGGTTTCTAGAATTTCCTTCTTTCATCTGAGGAACATTGCAAAAACAATAAATCTCCCGTCCAGGGGTGATGCTGAGAAACTAGTCCATGCATTTGTTACTTCAAGGCTGGACTATTGTAATTCTTTACTATCAGGAAGTCCACAAACTGTAGTTAAAAGCCTTCAGCTGATCCAAAATGCTGCAGCCAGAGTTCTGAAAATGAAAAAGAGAGATCATATCTCTCCTATCCTGGCTTCTCTTCATTGGCTTCCTGTTAAATCCAGAATAGGATTTAAAATCCTCCTTCTCACATATAAAGCCTTAAATGGCCAAGCTCCATCTGATATCAGAGATCTGATTGTTCCTTATGTTCCTAACAGAGCACTTCGCTCTCAATCTGCAGGTTTACTAGTGGTTCCTAGAACTTCTAAAAGTAGAATGGGAGGCAGATCTTTTAGTTATCAGGCTCCTCTCCTGTGGAACCAACTACCAGTTTTAGTCCGTGAGGCAGACACCCTGTCTACTTTTAAGGCTAGGCTTAAAACTTTCCTTTTTGATAAAGCTTCTAGTTAGAGTGGCTCAGGTTATCCTGAGCTATCTCTATAGTTCTGCTGCTATAGGCTTAGACTGCTGGAGGACATAGGGACCCCTTTTTCATCATTCTGCTTCATTCTATCTCTATTCTCCCACTCTGCAGAATCTGTTAGTTCAATCTCTAACCTTCTGCTCTCTCTGCTTTTTCTCATAGTAGCTTCATCTGGTCTGTTCCTGTTTGGCTGTGACTCCATCCTGGAGAGAAATATCAGCTGTGCTGCTGCCATCAACACCTTTGTTTATAGATGTTGGAGCCACTGCTCATTGCTACCAGTGAAATGTTAACGATACGATTCTGTGGCTCAACATCGATTAAAAAAAGATCTAAATGATTGGAACATGTGAAAAGTGCTAATAATAATAATAATACCTGAGGTGTCCCACAAGGTTTAGCATCAGGACCTAAAATATTCACACTTAACGACATTGATTGTCAAATATGTAACATTCCTTATGTTTGCAGAGAACTGGCATTTATTTTGTTAGCAGTAAGACATGAAACATTTAATAACGATCTCGGACAGCAGCGTCCTCTCTGCCACTGAGTCCAGCCTATGACAAAAACGGCCACTTTGTTCAGTCTCTTTCTGTCCCGCTCTGCGCTGCCAGGAGCCCAGCAGACCACAGCGTAGAGGAGGGCTGATGCCTCCTCAGAGTCGCAGAAGGTTTGAAGCAGGAGCCGCTCACTGCAGAGGAGCTCAGCCTCCTCAGGAGGTGGAGGGAGGCGACTCTGGCCCTTCTTAGACAGTACTGGAAAAACAATCTGGAAATAAGTGAAAATGTCTTAAATTAAGTGTATTTACCATTAATTTGAGTAGATAAATGAGATAGTTTGCCAATGGAATGAGTATTTTTACAATTAAAATATGATATTTAGATAACATGCACTTGAAATAAGACAATGCAATTGTGTTTTTTTATTTTAAGTGTAAATTGTCTTCTTCCATTGGCAAAATGTCTCTTTTAGCTCCTTCATCCAAGAACAAAAACACTTAGATCCTGATTTTTTTCCAATGACGGCGTCGCTGTTATTATTGACGTGAACACCCAGTGATTTAAAACTCTCCACAGGTTCTATGTCCTGCCCTTGGATCTTCATGGTGGGGTGAGGTGGGGGTCTTCTCCTGAAGTCCATCACCATCTCCTCGGTCTTTATGGTGTTCAGATGCAGGTGGTTCTTCTCACACCAGTCTACAAAGTTCATAATAAATATATTCAAGAATATCTTTAGTTTTTACTACTTTTTGGTTCCCAGTTCCTTTATCATGATGATGTTTAAGTTCTTAAACCAGTCTTCAATCAAAGACACGTCATGGTTTCCTGACAGCTGATTGGCTGATAGTCTGCTAATGGTTAGGTTGGGATCAGTTATGCTCCGCTAATGGTTAGGTTGGGATCAGTTATGCTCTGCTAATGGTTAGGTTGGGATCAGTTATGCTCCGCTAATGGTTAGGTTGGGATCAGTTATGCTCCGCTAATGGTTAGGTTGGGATTAGCTATGCTCTGCTAATGGTTAGGTTGGGATTAGTTATGCTATGCTAATGGTTAGGTTGGGATTAGCTATGCTCTGCTAATGGTTAGGTTGGGATTAGTTATGCTCTGCTAATGGTTAGGTTGGGATTAGTTATGCTCTGCTAGTGGTTAGGTTGGGATTAGTTATGCTCTGCTAATGGTTAGGTTGGGATCAGTTATGCTCTGCTAGTGGTTAGGTTGGGATCAGTTATGCTCTGCTGATGGTTAGGTTGGGATCAGTTATGCTCTGCTAATGGTTAGGTTGGGATTAGTTATGCTATGCTAATGGTTAGGTTGGGATTAGTTATGCTCTGCTAATGGTTAGGTTGGGATTATTTATGCTATGCTAATGGTTAGGTTGGGATTAGTTATGCTCTGCTAATGGTTAGGTTGGGATTAGTTATGCTCCACTAATGGTTAGGTTGGGATTAGCTATGCTCTGCTAATGGTTAGGTTGGGATTAGCTATGCTCTGCTAGTGGTTAGGTTGGGATTAGTTATGCTCTGCTAGTGGTTAGGTTGGGATTAGTTATGCTCCGCTAATGGTTAGGTTGGGATTAGCTATGCTCTGCTAATGGTTAGGTTGGGATCAGTTATGCTCTGCTAATGGTTAGGTTGGGATTAGTTATGCTCTGCTAATGGTTAGGTTATGCTCTGCTAATGGTTAGGTTGGGATTAGTTATGCTCTGCTAATGGTTAGGTTGGGATCAGTTATGCTCTGCTAATGGTTAGGTTGGGATTAGTTATGCTATGCTAATGGTTAGGTTGGGATTAGTTATGCTCTGCTAATGGTTAGGTTGGGATTAGTTATGCTATGCTAATGGTTAGGTTGGGATTAGTTATGCTCTGCTAATGGTTAGGTTGGGATTAGTTATGCTCCACTAATGGTTAGGTTGGGATTAGTTATGCTCCGCTAATGGTTAGGTTGGGATTAGTTATGCTCCGCTAATGGTTAGTTTGGGATCAGTTATGCTCTGCTAATGGTTAGGTTGGGATCAGTTATGCTCTGCTAATGGTTAGGTTGGGATCAGTTATGCTATGCTAATGGTTAGGTTGGGATTAGCTATGCTCTGCTAATGGTTAGGTTGGGATCAGTTATGCTCTGCTAATGGTTAGGTTGGGATTAGCTATGCTCTGCTAATGGTTAGGTTGGGATCAGTTATGCTCCACTAATGGTTAGGTTGGGATTAGTTATGCTCCGCTAATGGTTAGGTTGGGATTAGTTATGCTCTGCTAATGGTTAGGTTGGGATCAGTTATGCTCTGCTAATGGTTAGGTTGGGATTAGTTATGCTCTGCTAATGGTTAGGTTATGCTCTGCTAATGGTTAGGTTGGGATTAGTTATGCTCTGCTAATGGTTAGGTTGGGATCAGTTATGCTCTGCTAATGGTTAGGTTGGGATTAGTTATGCTATGCTAATGGTTAGGTTGGGATTAGTTATGCTCTGCTAATGGTTAGGTTGGGATTAGTTATGCTATGCTAATGGTTAGGTTGGGATTAGTTATGCTCTGCTAATGGTTAGGTTGGGATTAGTTATGCTCCACTAATGGTTAGGTTGGGATTAGTTATGCTCCGCTAATGGTTAGGTTGGGATTAGTTATGCTCCGCTAATGGTTAGGTTGGGATTAGTTATGCTCCGCTAATGGTTAGTTTGGGATCAGTTATGCTCCGCTAATGGTTAGGTTGGGATCAGTTATGCTCTGCTAATGGTTAGGTTGGGATCAGTTATGCTCTGCTAATGGTTAGGTTGGGATCAGTTATGCTATGCTAATGGTTAGGTTGGGATTAGCTATGCTCTGCTAATGGTTAGGTTGGGATCAGTTATGCTCTGCTAATGGTTAGGTTGGGATTAGCTATGCTCTGCTAATGGTTAGGTTGGGATCAGTTATGCTCCGCTAATGGTTAGGTTGGGATTAGTTATGCTCCGCTAATGGTTAGGTTGGGATTAGTTATGCTCCGCTAATGGTTAGGTTGGGATTAGTTATGCTCCGCTAATGGTTAGGTTGGGATTAGTTATGCTCCGCTAATGGTTAGTTTGGGATTAGCTATGCTCTGCTAATGGTTAGGTTGGGATCAGTTATGCTCTGCTAGTGGTTAGGTTGGGATCAGTTATGCTCTGCTAGTGGTTAGGTTGGGATTAGTTATGCTCTGCTAGTGGTTAGGTTGGGATCAGTTATGCTCTGCTAGTGGTTAGGTTGGGATCAGTTATGCTCTGCTAGTGGTTAGGTTGGGATCAGTTATGCTCTGCTAGTGGTTAGGTTGGGATTGGTTATGCTCTGCTAGTGGTTAGGTTGGGATTAGTTATGCTCTGCTAATGGTTAGGTTGGGATCAGTTATGCTATGCTAATGGTTAGGTTGGGATTAGCTATGCTCTGCTAATGGTTAGGTTGGGATCAGTTATGCTCCACTAATGGTTAGGTTGGGATTAGTTATGCTCCGCTAATGGTTAGGTTGGGATTAGTTATGCTCCGCTAATGGTTAGGTTGGGATTAGTTATGCTCCGCTAATGGTTAGTTTGGGATCAGTTATGCTCTGCTAATGGTTAGGTTGGGATCAGTTATGCTCTGCTAATGGTTAGGTTGGGATCAGTTATGCTCTGCTAATGGTTAGGTTGGGATCAGTTATGCTCTGCTAGTGGTTAGGTTGGGATCAGTTATGCTCTGCTAGTGGTTAGGTTGGGATTAGTTATGCTCTGCTAGTGGTTAGGTTGGGATTAGTTATGCTCTGCTAATGGTTAGGTTGGGATTAGTTATGCTCTGCTAGTGGTTAGGTTGGGATTAGTTATGCTCTGCTAATGGTTAGGTTGGGATTAGTTATGCTCTGCTAATGGTTAGGTTGGGATTAGTTATGCTATGCTAATGGTTAGGTTGGGATTAGTTATGCTCTGCTAATGGTTAGGTTGGGATTAGTTATGCTATGCTAATGGTTAGGTTGGGATTAGTTATGCTCTGCTAATGGTTAGGTTGGGATTAGTTATGCTCTGCTAATGGTTAGGTTGGGATTAGTTATGCTCTGCTAATGGTTAGGTTGGGATTAGCTATGCTCTGCTAGTGGTTAGGTTGGGATTAGTTATGCTCTGCTAATGGTTAGGTTGGGATTAGTTATGCTATGCTAATGGTTAGGTTGGGATTAGTTATGCTCTGCTAATGGTTAGGTTGGGATTAGTTATGCTCCACTAATGGTTAGGTTGGGATTAGTTATGCTCCACTAATGGTTAGGTTGGGATCAGTTATGCTCTGCTAATGGTTAGGTTGGGATTAGCTATGCTCTGCTAGTGGTTAGGTTGGGATCAGTTATGCTCTGCTAATGGTTAGGTTGGGATCAGTTATGCTCTGCTAATGGTTAGGTTGGGATCAGTTATGCTCTGCTAATGGTTAGGTTGGGATTAGTTATGCTATGCTAATGGTTAGGTTGGGATCAGTTATGCTCTGCTAATGGTTAGGTTGGGATTAGTTATGCTCTGCTAATGGTTAGGTTGGGATTAGTTATGCTCTGCTAATGGTTAGGTTGGGATTAGTTATGCTCCACTAATGGTTAGGTTGGGATCAGTTATGCTCTGCTAATGGTTAGGTTGGGATTAGTTATGCTCTGCTAATGGTTAGGTTGGGATTAGTTATGCTATGCTAATGGTTAGGTTGGGATTAGTTATGCTCTGCTAATGGTTAGGTTGGGATTAGTTATGCTCCACTAATGGTTAGGTTGGGATTAGTTATGCTCCACTAATGGTTAGGTTGGGATCAGTTATGCTCTGCTAATGGTTAGGTTGGGATTAGCTATGCTCTGCTAGTGGTTAGGTTGGGATCAGTTATGCTCTGCTAATGGTTAGGTTGGGATTAGTTATGCTCTGCTAATGGTTAGGTTGGGATTAGTTATGCTCTGCTAATGGTTAGGTTGGGATTAGCTATGCTCTGCTAGTGGTTAGGTTGGGATCAGTTATGCTCTGCTAATGGTTAGGTTGGGATCAGTTATGCTCTGCTAATGGTTAGGTTGGGATTAGCTATGCTCTGCTAGTGGTTAGGTTGGGATCAGTTATGCCCTGCTAATGGTTAGGTTGGGATTAGTTATGCTCTGCTAATGGTTAGGTTGGGATTAGCTTTCCTCTGCTAATGGTTAGACTCAGAAGGCGGCTCTTGTACAGGGCATCAGTGTTAGTCTAGTCCAAACTAAATATAATAAACTGGAGTCCAGTCCAGTTTATTATTGACATCCATTCAAAGCCATTCAAACCGAGGACCAACCAAGGAACAACTAAGGAAAATGGGGAAATTCTGCTACTGTACATTTAAAATAAGAAAAAACAACAACATTGTCTGAGTTTAAGTGCATATTATCTAATTATCTGATTTTAAGACTAAAAATAGTAATTCCATTACCGCAAAACAAATGTTTAATACAAATCTATATTATAGCAGTCAGTGTAAATCAATACAATCCTAATATTTCAGATTTATTCACTGTTTAGTTTCTGAGAATTCAGGGAAATTCAAACTTTTAGAGAGCAATAAGAAATACTGCAGAACATCACAGGATATTGCACTAGATCCGATTTTTCAGAATTTTAGGATCAAATCCAAAAAATACTTTGTTTACCAAATGTGAACAATTATTGATATTTATCTACTACAAGCTAAAAGACTTTATTCTGGAAAAAACGACAGGCGCAGATATCAAACAATGGATCAGGAAATGCTGAAGACTTTACCTCTGGAATGCAAAATATATCTCCATAAAGGGAAAAGCTAATTATTTGAAAACATCTGGAGACCCTTCTGGAACAAAGAAAAGATTAATGTCTGACCAAGAGGTTAGAAAAGATCCTCAGCAAAGGATCATTATCTTCTGTGTCCTCAGAGGAATCTGTGCAGATGTTCCTGTTATATGGCAGATCCACCTGTAAATACAATAAATATAATAAATACTAATTACATTAGCAAATCTTCTTATTTACCTGCTCAAATTAAGGGTAAATACAATCATTTTAAGAAATGTTGATTTATTTCCAGATTGTTTTGGGTAAGAAGTAAGAACTATTGACAATAGATTTTATGCAGTTGTTGGAATTTTTTTTGAAGAAATGAAAATAAGAAATTCTCATTTTGTAGATGAACAAAAAAGACTAGAAACTCATTAAATAACTGATCTTTATCCACTTATTATCTGTTTCTGCTGGGTTGGGCGGGAATCACACTGACAGTAAAACGATTCGTCTGAAGTGACCTGAGCTTTTCTTTGCTGCTGTTTTTATGTTTATGTCTAAACTAAATATGATTTATTCCTCTTTTAATGGGAGTAAAGCACGAGGCGACTCCAACATCAGACAGGAAGACAGGCAGGGGCCCCTCTGAATGGAGAAGACAACCCATCAAACAGCCCCATTCTCCAGATAGAGAAATGTTAATAGAATAGACATCCATGATCTGTTCTAGGTTGTGTCCCTCTCTTCTTGTCCCTTTTCTTCTTGTTTTCCTCTCTATGTTTTGTACTCAGCTGACTTTTCATGCTGTCTCTAAAGGAATGAAAGATTTTTTCCAAGCACTAAGCTCACTTAGCTGATTGCTCCTTCCTGTGTTTCCAAAAAGGCCAAAGTAAATAACCCAGTCCTTCTTTTCACTGTAGACAAGCCATGATCTGCTTATCTGTTCTCCATTTTTCATTTGGATGAAATAATAGCTGCATGAATCATGACAGCAGACAAGATAGAGGAGAGCAGGAGGCGGGGTTACCAATCTACTTGCTCTGGAGAGCAGAGTTCGCTGCTTTTAGATGTTGTCTCCAAAGTCTCCAGTAGCAGAAAAAAGTCTCTAGATTTGGCGCTAGGAGCTTTTTAGAAATCAAAGTGCTAGAGGGGTCTGAAAAGTGGCTAAATATAGCGACTAAAGCGCTAAGTTGGCAACACTGCTCTTTGCATGGTTTGTTTTCAAATGGTTTGCTGCTGTCTGTTTGGACCTTTCTGAACATGTGCAGCAAATGGACTGATCCAATATGGTGGACACTGAAGGGGGGGGGCTGAGACACACTTCATATTATCAGCGTTCTGATGGCATTTTAGCCAAAGGATTTTTATCAAAAACATAATTAATGTGCTGAAATTAGGAATAGTTGCATTAACCGTACATGGAAACAGAGTTTTATGGGGCCCCCAGGAACTTGGGGCCCTAAGCAGCTGCCTAGTATTGCCTGATGGTAAATCTGCCCCTGGTTTAAAGTCTGCAGTTTTTCACGTCTTTGGGTGAATTCTAGGTGAGATTCTTCTATAAAGCTCCTGCTGGAGGGAAGCCTGGACATCCTCAGGTTTCGTAGAGCCTCCCTGACTCAGACTCACTCAGGGACTCGGACTCACTCAGGGACTCGGACTCACTCAGGGACTCGGACTCACTCAGGGACTCGGACTCACTCAGGGACTCGGACTCACTCAGGGACTCAGACTCACTCAGGGACTCGGACTCACTCAGGGACTCGGACTCACTCAGGGACTCGGACTCACTCAGGGACTCTCGCTGCTCATATACACTAGATTTAAACCGCTTTCAGCTGATTTAATTTTGTAGGTTCTTCTCAGGTGGCTTGACTTTTCTTTCATCTTAACTTTATAAAAATGTCAGAAATACTTCTAAACTTCTCAGGTTAATGTTTTGTTTTACATAAAATTATCAATGAGAGTTAGCTGGACTCTGTCCTGCTGGAATCAGCAGCTTTAATCAGTGAGAACATTTAAACTTCACCTTCTTTACCTTCATTATTTGGGATTAATTCACCATCATTTCCGTTTCAGTGGAATTTAGAAAGCAGTTATTCTGTTAATCCAGATTTTCTTCACTAAACAACGACAAGGGGAAAAAAAAGGCAAAGCTTTGAGACACTCTGACTCATGGCGATGCTGCCACCTTGTGGTCACACCTGAAAACAACACTCCAGAATAAACGTTGTTGGATGGAACATGAAGGTTGTTAAAAGATGAGATAATCCAGGATTATTTGACATTTACACAGTGGAGTTTGAAGGTTAGTTAGCATCACATAAACACCTGTAATTCTTCATAATGTAAGAAATTCAGAATTGAAAATGTTACGAAAGCTTTGTTTTAAAATCAGAGCCTCAACATGGAAAAACTTCCATGGATTCTTGCTGTAGTAAAGTCTGCTGCGTTATGTAGGAACATCTATGCTGTTTTTTACCTGAACAAATGAAACAGTTTGGGAGTCAATGGGAGAAAGAGTTTTAAAGAATAAACCATCCTTACTTTGTGCTGCAACAGAACAAATCCTGCAAAGAAGAGACTTCTAGCATTAAAAACATTAAACACAGAGGAGCCAGCAATGATTTTCAGTTTGTATTAAAACTTGCATTAATCCTTACCTTGCACACCATTTATTACCTGCCAGTTTATTAATATTTAAAATGATGTATTCACCTTTAGTTAAAAGCCTTCAGCTGATCCAAAATGCTGCAGCCAGAGTTCTGATGAAAATGAAAAAGAGATCATATCTCTCCTATCCTGGCTTCTCTTCATTGGCTTCCTGTTAAATCCAGAATAGAATTTAAAATCCTCCTTCTCACATATAAAGCCTTAAATGGCCAAGCTCCATCTGATATCAGAGATCTGATTGTTCCTTATGTTCCTAACAGAGCACTTCGCTCTCAATCTGCAGGTTTACTAGTGGTTCCTAGAACTTCTAAAAGTAGAATGGGAGGCAGATCTTTTAGTTCTCAGGCTCCTCTCCTGTGGAACCAACTACCAGTTTTAGTCCGTGAGGCAGACACCCTGTCTACTTTTAAGGCTAGGCTTAAAACTTTCCTTTTTGATAAAGCTTCTAGTTAGAGTGGCTCAGGTTATCCTGATCTATCTCTATAGTTCTGCTGCTATAGGCTTAGACTGCTGGAGGACATAGGGACCCCTTTTTCATCATTCTGCTTCATTCTATCTCTATTCTCCCACTCTGCAGAATCTGTTAGTTCAATCTCTAACGTTCTGCTCTCTCTGCTTTTTCTCATAGTAGCTTCATCTGGTCTGTTCCTGTTTGGCTGTGACTCCATCCTGGAGAGAAATATCAGCTGTGCTGCTGCCATCAACACCTTTGTTTCTAGATGTTTGAGCTTGGCCTGTTTTCCAGTGTAGTCCTGTTTCTCTGACTGTGACTAACTGGATGTGCTCTCTTCATCCTCTGACATGGGAGCTGGCTCGGAGCTCGTCTGCCTGGCTGTGTGTTTCCTGGACGGGGCCGCCTGTGGAGCTGGTTGACAGTTGCCTTTTGTATCTATGCTTCTTTTTCTATGTCTGCTTCTGTCTCCTTGAACCCCAGTGGGCCTCAGCAGATGGCCGCTCACACTGAGCCTGGTTCTGCTGGAGGTTTCTTCCTGTTCAAAGGGAGTTTTTCCTCTCCACTGTCGCTACAAGCATGCTTAGTGTGAGGGATTTGAATTTTGAATTTTTGTCGGAAAAAAATCAGCCAATTCGGTAGTGCAAATATGTTTACAATGTGATGCAGAGTCCAGTTTAAATTTCTCATGAGTTCATCAGTGTGATGGCGGTGGGGAAGAAGCTGCTGCAGAACCTGCTGGTCCTGCATTGGATGCTGTGAAGCCTCTTCCCAGAGGGCAGCAGGGAGAACAGTCCATGATGGGGGGGTGGGGGGTCATTGATGATGTCACGGGCCGGGACACGCAGCGCTGGGATGAAATGTCTTTAATGGAGGAAAGAGGAGCCCCCATGATCCTCTCTGCTGTTCTCACCTTCTTCCAGTCTGAGGCGCTGCAGCCTCCACACCACACAGTGAGACAGCTGCTCAGAACGCTCTCTATGGTGCTTCTGGAGAAGGTGGGGAGGATGGGGGGGGCAGGAAGTCCAAGCGCTTCTGGGCCCTTTGGACCAGTGAGGTGGTGTTTCCAGTCCAGGTGAGGGTGTCTGTGATCAATGTGGTGCTGCTGACCACCTCTACAGCTGAGCTGTTGATGAGCAGTGGAGCGTGGTTAGGCCGGTTCTTCCTGAAGTCCACCATGATCTCCTTGGTCTTCTCCACCTTCAGGATCAGGCTGTTATCTCTGCACCACCAGCTGCTCCACCTCCTCTCTGTAGTCCAGGTCGTTGTCGTCTCTGATGAGGCCTACCACCGTGGTGTCGTCTGCAAACTTCACCATGTGATCGGTGGTGAACCTGGGGACGCAGTCGTGCGTCATCAGGGTGAACGGCAGGGGGCTCAGGACGCAGCCCTGAGGGGAGGGGCTTAGACTGATGACATCAGAGGCGTTCTGTCCGACCCGGACTGACTGAGGTCTGTTGGTGAGGAAGTCTAGCAGCCAATAGCAGAGGGGTGTATTGAAGCCCAGCTGTTCCAGTTTGCCCATCAGTTGCTGTGGGATGATGGTGCTGAAAGCTGACCTGAAGTCCAGGAACAGCATCCATCGTGGGTGTTCTTCTCCTCCAGGTGTGCCAGGCTCAGGTGGAGAGCAGCAGAGACGGCGTCCTCAGTGGAGCGGTTCCGTTGGTAGGCGAACTGGAACGGGTGGAATGTTGGCGGCAGACTGGAGACGATGTGTTCTTTAACCAGCCTTTGGAAGCACTTCATCATGATGGGAGTCAGAGCGACAGGCCGCTAATCATTGAGGGAGGCGACCTGAGGCTTCTTTGGGACTGGAATAATGGAGGCAGACTGGAAGCATGCATGTTGTCGTCTGTAATCTGCCGTATGCCTTTGCCACATCCTCCTGGTGTTGCTGGCATTGTAGAAGAGATCGTGGATTTTCTGGCTGTGGTTCTGCCTCGCTGACCTGAGGGCACGGTTCAAGTTGACTCTGACTGCTCTCAGAGCCTCTCTGTCACCAGAATTCAAGACTGAGTTATTTGCTTTTAATGTTTGCTGAACCTCCTCAGTCATGGAGGATCGTTGGTTGGCCTGGTTGATCATGTTCTTTTTGGTGCTGAAATCCTAAATGCATTTGTTGATGTAGGCAGACAAAGTCATGGCATACAAATCTATATTTATGTTTCTGCCATAGGTTGTTGCAGTTTTGAGCAAGGGGCTGAAGTCTAGATTACCGATAGCTGGACTGGAGGTTCCGAAGGTTAATCAAATGGCCGTTAATTTCCATTCAAAGCAACTAGACTAAGCGTCTGAGACAATCACAAACAGAATACTTCTTCCAGCATGGGGTAGTGTTTCAATAGTTTTAACCCAAAGCAGCTTAACCGTTTTATGCCTTATTTACACAGTGAACGTTTCATCTCAGACCCACCCAGGGAAGCCAATAAATGTTGAACAAGTTTATCAGAAGATCATAAATAAATCAAATAACTAGAACTGGAAGTTATAGTTAATTAATAAATAATTCAAATCAGAGATAAAAATAATTAATTATTATCATTTGAATGATTAGAACTTAATTGACTTACTGACCAGTGTTCTTAGGCTCTTAGATCATAGGTTGGACTCCTGAATTTTGCAGTTAAAAATTCTGTTGCCTGAACCAATTTAGCAATTTAGACTCAGGCCGTCAGCAAAGTTAATAATCAACCAAATAAATGTGTCTCTGTTCAGTCGGACGTTACTGAAAGAAGAGTGAATCCAGCCTGAGTGATAAATCGTTCAATACATAAAATAAACACAAAGACCAAGGGTTAAAAATACAATGGTACCTTTATTATCTACAACCATACAGTATTATTATATTTAATAACTACTCTTAGAATAAATGCTACTAAAAATAAGCACAAAAAAACAAATAAGAGGGGAATAGGGGTTTAAAAGTCCATTTAAGAGTCTCTGAGGAATGTTTGAATTTTAGGGCTTAATGCATTGAAAGTGTCCTTTAAAATAGCAGCAGATAAATGTGAATAAACCCGGATGTTAAATACAGTCATTTGTATTAATGGTTAAAAATGAATAATGACTCAGGAATGCATTAAAATCTAATGAGGCTGAAAGAGAAATGGGTTTGCTTAGCTGGGGTCTGGTATGGGTGGGTCCAGCTGAAATAAAGGAAGATTAGGGCTTACGATGCTGGATCTACTGCAGCAGTTTCTTCAGACCTGCGTGACTCGTTCAGTCTGCAGTCAGCATGTTAAAACTCTTAAAACCATCAGAAGTTGAATCAGAAAGCTTATTTCAAATAAAACACACAACTATCTATTCTACCTCGTTCTCCCAAGCAGAGCCATTATTATGGAAAACATTGAAATGCAAGAGGATGTGTGGCGTAAAGACCAGACAGCAGAATCACGAAACACCAAGAGAGACGAGTCATAGAGCAGGAACTTAAAGTCAAGTTTATTATGGGGCCAGTAATAGTTAAGGACATATAATCATCTCTTTACAGTACACTGTAAGATAAGGTTTGGACAAGTCACTCCGACAGAATCTCATAGTTTAGAAAAAATAAATAATCAATAGTTTAAATAAAGCAAATACAAGTTTTCAAATGAGATATAGCTGTTTAAGTACTAATATGGGGCCTGCATGCGTCATGAAACACCCCCATCAAATTCTGTACAAACACAAGAAATGGCTCGCTGGTTACGAGTTCCAATCCAGAGAGACTGTAGGTGGCTACAGGAGGAAATCAAAGAAAGGCCCAACATGGAAAACAAGGAACCCAGGAAGCACTTCAGAGACCTCACACACACACACACACACACACACACAAATATTTAGATATACAGATTTCAGTGATAATAATTCTTAGAAAATCTCTCTCCTCTTTCTCACGTTCACAGACACACAGCTTCAATGTGATTGTTATCCTGGTTTTAGAGACTATAATCCATCTTTTCCTGAGGAAAACAGAGCCACACATGGCCACACCCCCTGTGCAAGCACCCAAAGCTTAGACGCTTTCCCAAACCATCGCATGTCGCTGTCCGACATTCTGCTTCTGGTTTCTTTAGCTTGTTTTTATGCTCTAAGGTTCTGGTAGAATTTCTTATTTTATTAGGTGTTTTTTTCATACTACTCGTTTCCCAGATGTACTCTAATCTTTTACTTTTGTATTTTATCTGAACTCTGTTGGGTCGCCATGGTAACCCTTCATCAGCTTTGGCCCTGCTGTGGAGCAGGAACATGCGTGTGAGGAGTTGTTGGAGCCGTGCCATGATTCGCTCGGATCAGTCGATGAGGGGAACCATTTTCCCAAACGGCGTTGCTACGAGGGGTTCAGCGTTAGTTACTCCAAGGTGTGGCCCTTTCCTCTCGGTAAGAAGAGTATTTCACATTGAATATGGCTCAATATATGGTTACTGGTACCATAGTTTAAACACAGAGGTAATACGATTCTGTACAGAAATCTGCCCCCCCCCATCATGGCCACCCACCAAACTTCAATATTTTTTAAAATCCTTAAGTAGAAATTCCTTCAACCAGAGATTCCTCTTTTCTCCCTGGGGGATGAAGGCAGACGGTTCTGAAAGAAGCCAAAGCTTCTCCTCTCGGTCCTCCAGCCTCCGCTCCTCATCAGGGATGAAGGCAGACGGTTCTGAAAGAAGCCAAAGCTTCTCCTCTCAGTCCTCCAGCCTCCGCTCCTCATCAGGGATGAAGGCAGACGGTTCTGAAAGAAGCCAAAGCTTCTCCTCTCAGTCCTCCAGCCTCCGCTCCTCATCAGGGATGAAGGCAGACGGTTCTGAAAGAGGCCAAAGCTTCTCCTCTCGGTCCTCCAGCCTTCGCTCCTCATCAGGGATGGAGGCAGACGGTTCTGAAAGAAGCCAAAGCTTCTCCTCTCCGTCCTCCAGCCTCCGCTCGTCATCAGGGATGGAGGCGGACGCTTCTGAAAGAAGCCAAAGCTTCTCCTCTCCGTCCTCCAGCCTCCGCTCCTCATCAGGGATGGAGGCGGACGCTTCTGAAAGAAGCCAAAGCTTCTCCTCTCGGTCCTCCAGCCTCCGCTCGTCATCAGGGATGGAGGCGGACGCTTCTGAAAGTAGCCAAAGCTTCTCCTCTCGGTCCTCCAGCCTCCGCTCCTCATCAGGGACGGAGGCAGACGGTTCTGAAAGAAGCCAAAGCTTCTCCTCTCAGTCCTCCAGCCTCCGCTCCTCATCAGGGATGGAGGCAGACGCTTCTGGAATAACAGCCGCTCGCCCTCCAGCTCTCTGATGTCTTTCACCAGCTTAGCAGAGTTAGCATAGGTTGCATATCTCATAACATCGATTAGCATGTTATGAGATTAGCATAGCATGCTAATCCAGTCATCTCTATCATTTCCATGGTGACAGTCTTTCAGTGATGATTTGTCTGGTTTAACTTCATCTATCATGGATCATTGAATCTTTCGCCGATTGTCTGCAGACCTCATTCCCGCTACAACACCGTTAATCCTCACCCACCACTAGGGGGTGACGAAGGGGCTCGGGTGATAGGAGTTTATTTTCTTCCATAACAGTGCCCTACGAACACTAGCTCTGATAAAAAATCTTTATTGCCACATTTCTGTTTCCCTCTTCTGTTTTCACTAAAAGAACTTAGTAATTTTACGCGGATATAATAACTCCAATCGTTAGGGATGATTGGTCCCCAGCCCCCACCCACAGATATGAAGGGAACCACCCACCAATCATCTGACTGATGGGTGTAGACCTCCCCCCCAGGCTGAAGCTCAGGTGCCCACTCCGTCCCTCTGTAGCTAACAGCTAAAGTTTATTCAGGAGAAATATCCTCCACTTTAAAGGAAGGACTAGAGCCAGAATGCGAAGCAACTCTAAGTGCTAAAAGCTAAAGCCGATTTGTCTTCAATCTTCACCAAGTGAATATAGTGAGTCAGTATTCTGACTAAAGTGCAACCATGTAGTAAATACCAATATAAACAGTAATGCATTTAAAACACAGATGGAAGCTACTCTTCATGCACATTTTAAAGGTTAATTTGTGCAGATTGAACATCATGAGGGTCTAACTATGGGTTAGTTAATGCTCCGTCTGCTTTAGTCACTGTGAGGGTGGAACCATCTGGAGAAAGGAAACTGAATCATTAGCTCCTTTCAGCTAACCGCTGTCCTCTTTACTTAAACACAGTCATGAATGTGTTCTGACAGCAGCAACCATGGGCTCCGACATGTTAAAGGAAAAGTCGCTCATATTCAGAATCCAAACTAAAGTTCTTTAAATCTGAAATGATTCCATCCTGTTCAATAAATGATCAGTGTTTTTAATTCAGAGTAATTTTCATGTGAATGTGCTTTACTGGAGGCATCCATGTTTGTCAAAGAACACTACTGCCACCTACTGGTTTGTGACGTCACGGTGCGGTATCGGCTGTTGATCAAGTCCCAGTGCTGTATCTGGTGTTTGTCACAACGCGCTATTATCCAAGTCATCTTGAAAACATTCTTCCTCCAAATGTTGGCTACATATTACGGGTTTTTTCTCTGGCCAGAAGTTCGATGGCAAATCCTCCCTCTTCAAGTTGGCGATCCAACGACCAACCCGTCCGTGGAGGATCAGGACTCAGAAAGGTGGAATAACTCTGGCGCTAGGCTTACCGCACCGTGATGTCACTACTGGAAGATGGCAGGAGGGAGGGGCTACTATATTTGGGCAAAAATGGCCGCTCCCAGTGATCGCGACAAAATTTATTTATTTTTTTACTGATTAACTAAATTAATTAAATTACTGGGAACAGATTAGTTTTAGGTATAAATAATGATCCGTTAATTATTCATGCTGACCGACTTGTCCTTTAAATGTGGAACTCAGGAGGAGCTAAGCTAACATTAGCTTTACTGTTTAAATATCATCAAGATAAGAAGTATTGCCATTTCGTCACTTAATCTGGCACCTTTTCAGATCCCCTTAGCACATTTATTTTTAAAAAATCGCCTAGCTACAAATCGAGCAACTTTTGTTTCTCTGTTGAAGGAGATTTTGGCGACATAAAAGCATCTGAGAGAGTTTATCTAAGCCTGCCTCCCCCCTCTCTCTCTCTCCCTCCCTTGCTGTCTGCTGTCGTCATAAACAGCAGGCTCCCTGCGCTGCAGCAGACACAATAAACCTTTGCATTTTCAATCCAGATAGCAAATTAAATGTGCAAAGGTGCTGCTAATCCAAACATAGACTGAAAAAATTAATCATGAAAATAATTTTTTATCGCGACAGTTGTCTGACATAAAATAACTGCATTTTCACTCTACAGCCTCATTCTCTTCCCTTCTGCTCCTCCAGTTGCTCCAGCACTGCTGCTTTTTTAGCGAATAGCTACTGGTGCATTTATGCCACCAATTAGTATGGAGCATGGAACTAAATGGCTGCATTAAGGAAGGCATACACTGTACAAGTTTTGCATTTTACAGACAGATTCTCCATTCGTGCGAGAATGGTTTGGATCGGGTTTCAGTCTAATGGTGCGCCTGCTTCGTGCCTCGTTACACCCAGTAGTATACTGGGTGTAACGAGGCGTGATTAGCAGGAATCGTAAGGTTGGGAGAAAATCAAACATGTTTGAAATTCAGTCGGTCCTGAGGCGTTGGTGGTTAAATCGTGCTGGGATTTAAGAAGTCCTGGAAGAAGGCAGTTCTTCTTCCAGATTGACGAGTCCGACCAGCGCCATCTCTTCGGATGAGTCCGATTTCTAGTTTTTGGACGTACAGTGTGAGCTGGTGGATCATGTCAGAGAGGAAACACATACATTGTGAGCTGTGAACTTTTAAACCCTGCAAATTCGTCGTACAGCTTGAGTTGTAGCTGCATGCAAAAACTGAAAATATCGTAGAGTGTTTGCCCAGCTTTAGTGAAGATGCAGTTTTTCTTTCCTTGTTTCTGTTTCTTCCTCCCTGCTCTCCTATCTCTCCGCGCTGCATGACTTTAAATGTGCAAACGAAGCGATAACGTCATGTAGCGACAGCCAATAGGGACGTTTCTTGCTGAGGAGTTGGCAACACTGAAGGTAAGTTTTTCTGAGTTTATTTTCTCTGGCTGGTTGGACTGACGTAAGCGCAGAGGAAGCATGCAGTCATGCTGGTGACATACTGGGGCTTCCTGGTATTGGATCATTCAACATGTGCATGAAGACTGGTTTACACTTTTGACAGAATTCTGACTTGGATCCAAGAGGTTCTGAGTTTGAGTCCCACTCCCACAGACTGCCACTCTGGGTCCCTGAGCAAGACCCTTAACCCCACACTGCTCCCCAAGGGGATGGTATATATGCAGAGAGGGAATTTCATTACTCTGCATTTGTGACAGTGGAACGACAATAAAGTTGAATTCTATTTTTTCTATTCTGCACGGTAGCTATAACAGTGATATGAGGGAGCAGCATTGCTGGTGACTCCCATCCATCTTGGTAACACAAATAGATTCTGTTATATTCAGAGCTTTTTCCAATAGATAATCACTCTGAACTGATCAAACTGTCTTAAAGGCGGTTTGATCAAGGAAGCAGTTCAATGGTGGCGATAGAAGTGTTCAAATATGATCAGCTGATAAATGGTAAACTGGTTACCACTGGACTCTATAAGCTTTATCAAAAAGGAATGAAAGAATTGCAATATTCCGCAGATTAAAGAAGGAAATTCTAGAAACCTCTTTGATACGGGATTTAAATGATAAAAAAACATTACCAAGATTTTTACTTTATTATCTGAGATCAGTGTAATCCCATAGATAGATTATTGGAAGAGGAAATCAGAGGGAATACTTCCAAGTTAAAGGCTTAGATGAAGCTAATAGCTGTGCCAACTCTGAAACTTTAATCGGATCCAAACCATCTGAACCCGGTTCAGATCCTAGTTACAGTAGTAGTGGTTTAAAGGCTCCTCTGTTTCCTTGATGGGTCCTTGACTGGCTGGCCCGTATGCTTGGCTGGAAACCAGAGGTCATACTGCTGGCTTTCCGCCTTAAGCTGAACTTAGGTTTATCTCTGGAAAGTGAGGCAACATCTGAGGTACAGAAGTAGCGGTTTCAATCATAGTTAGAGGAGTGCTAATGATCTTATTTTTAATAAGATCAATCTTATTTATAAAGAATCCCATAAAATCATTGCTGCTAAGAGCAGGTGGGATGGACGGTTCAACTGAGCTATGGCTCTGGGTGAGTTTGGCAACTGGATTTAAAAGATGTTTAGGATTATTCTTATTTTCTATTAATGAGGAGAAATATGCTGCTCTTGCTTTACAAAGGGTCCTCTTATACAGCAGGAAACTATTTTTAAAAAAAATTCCTTCTAGATAAAGTTTATAGTTGTACTGCTATAGATGAAGGGGCCTCTATGAGAGCGTGGCACATGCACCGCTGCTTTCTTTACAGTATCAGCGCAAGGATGGACTAGCAGAATTTTTTTGGGGTGGGGGTTCAGTGTTTAGTCCTGTTTCTCTCCTATATCTATAGGCTCAGATTTACTGGAACTAACTGGATCTTCTCTCTTTCATATTTGACATACAAACTGTCCCAAAGCTCGTCTGATTAACTTTCTTTCCCAGACGGAGCCACCTGTGGAGCTAGTTTACTGTCAGCTTTTTTAACATAGAAAGTATTCAATCAATCAGAGTTTCTATGTTCCTTTTCTATGTCTGCTTCTGTCTCCTTGAACCCCAGTGGGCCTCAGCAGATGGCCGCTCACACTGAGCCTGGTTCTGCTGGAGGGTTTCTTCCTGTTCAAAGGGAGTTTTTCCTCTCCACTGTCGCTACAAGCATGCTTAGTGTGAGGGATTGCTGGAGAGTCAAGGACACAATGAAGGCGAACATTGTTGCTAGCTCACCCAGGTGGACCAGGTCCTACCAGTGCCTTGAGATGAAATATGTTGTGAAGCGGTGCTAAAGATGAATTTTGTTAACTTTCTTTCAAATATTTTTAAAAGCATTAAAATGCATTTAATTGCCTTATAGACCATTGCTGTGGCTCAACCTGACACTTTAGTTTTAGATGCATGTGTTGACACTGACTGTAACCCCCCCCCCCACATGTTTGCAAGCGAGGGGCTCTCAAACAGTAAATCCCAGAATTCCACTGACCTAGAAAGGGGTTGGTTCTCCTCCAGATCCTGTCACCGTATTTCTCATGCTGAGGTCATGGCTGTTTATTGCGCTCCAACCTGCCTTCATTCACACCCTCAGTCCGCTACACTGCCTGCTTTGCTCCGTGTCATTTCACTGCCTGTGGCGTCTTCATCGCTTCAACTGGCAGAGACCAGAGAGAGACTGTTATTGACTTCAGAAGTCCGTCTTTACGTCCTGCTCCGGCCAATGATCGTGCATCACCTGGTCTTTGGGGTTTGTTCTTCTGAGTGCGTCTTTTGGACCAACAACACCAGGTCGTGGTTAAGAAGATATGTTTCCAGCTCATCTAAAAACCAGAGAAGAGTACGAGCCCCCTCCATCATGTGCTGCATTTAGGAGAAGTGAAGGGCTTTGACCCCAGGAAGCTAAACTATGAACTACCTTCACTCATGAATAGTATTAGGTGGCATTTGGAGCACCCCCCCAAAGATCTGCTGATGTACAGCATGAGCTGTAGGAAGCTGTGCTTCATCTGCGGTTCTTAGCAACATCCTGTCCTACCAGGAAGGACTGAAGCAACTTCCACCTCAGATCTTCCTATATTGGCTGTTGGAAATGTAAAGGAACCTGGTGCAGCTTATATCCAGAGCTTTTTATGCTCCTTTACTTCCTCTAGATGCTATAAAAACCGTCGCAGGGAAGAGGAACTCTTCGTTAAAACCGGACCTGTAGAACTTCTGTTGCTACTTCATCAAAAAATGACTGAAGAGGTAAAAATGGAGGACGTTAAAATGAAAGGAAAAAAACACAGACCTGAAATATTCACATTAGTTTCTACCTCTGGGGGAAAAAAATCCTGCGTGTTTGGTTTGGAGGATGGCGAGTGTATCTGCGAGGTCGTGTCCATGCTAGCGTCTTCATAACCGGGTCTGTGCCTCAGGGATGTAAATCTCGATGCTGTCGGCACTCTCTGTGGCTGAGTTCTGCCGCACAGAGGCTGCTCTCTTGGCAGCCATCAGGCGCTTTCTGGCCTCCTGCCGCTGCTTCTCAGAGCTCTCCAGCGAGCGGTCTCTGGCCAGCGGCGGGTGGTGGTGGGGGACCACTTTATGTGGCTTTTTTGGCACAGGAGGTGGAAGTCGCCTCTCCTGGTGAAAGAAAGAGAAGAAGTCAAAGACTGAGAGGATCTTAGGAGAATAACCAAACACTCTCACTCCCTACTGGTCAAATACTGCATTGGAATTACATCTTGGAACTTATGAAGAGGAGAAACAGCTTGTTTTATATGGAAGCTAAAAAATCTCTTTTAACAAAGACAGTGAAGCTAAACCGATGAGTTATGGACTGTGTCAGTGTTTCAATAAGAATTGATAAAGCTTCTAGTTAGAGTGGCTCAGGTTATCCTGATCTATCTCTATAGTTCTGCTGCTATAGGCTTAGACTGCTGGAGGACATAGGGACCCCTTTTTCATCATTCTGCTTCATTCTATCTCTATTCTCCCACTCTGCAGAATCTGTTAGTTCAATCTCTAACGTTCTGCTCTCTCTGCTTTTTCTCATAGTAGCTTCATCTGGTCTGTTCCTGTTTGGCTGTGACTCCATCCTGGAGAGAAATATCAGCTGTGCTGCTGCCATCAACACCTTTGTTTCTAGATGTTGGAGCTTGGCCTGTTTTCCAGTGTGTTCCTGTTTCTCTGACTGTGACTAACTGGATGTGCTCTCTTCATCCTCTGACATGGGAGCTGGCTCGGAGCTCGTCTGCCTGGCTGTGTGTTTCCTGGACGGGGCCGCCTGTGGAGCTGGTTGACAGTTGCCTTTTGTATCTATGCTTCTTTTTCTATGTCTGCTTCTGTCTCCTTGAACCCCAGTGGGCCTCAGCAGATGGCCGCTCACACTGAGCCTGGTTCTAATGGAGGTTTCTTCCTGTTCAAAGGGAGTTTTTCCTCTCCACTGTCGCTACAAGCATGCTTAGTGTGAGGGATTGCTGAAGAGTCAATGAGTCGATGCAATCAGCTGGTTTTCCTTACATAGAAAACTTTGAATCAATCTGACTGGATGATCTGGATGAATTATCTCTGTAAGGTGACCTGAGATGATGTCATGATGTGAATTGGTTGTATAAAAATAAACTGAGCTGAAGTGAGAATGAAAGCTGGAATGACTGTGAGTCCTGCAATGTTCTCCTGGTTAGATCTGGTTAGGTCAGGCTAACGGCTAAAGGGAAAATAGCCAAAAAGCCTGTCTGTGCTGAGTCTAATGATCAGCAATGTCTCCAGTTTAGTGGCACCAGATGAATCCTGAGTTTATTCTGTTTATTCTATAAAAATTAGAGCTGAAAAGTAAACCCAGCCCTGAATTAAGGGGAGAAACGTAAACATAAAGAGGTGCAGCGGTCTGCTTGCAGACACGGACGACTGGTCCAAGTTTTAAAACCTTCTGACTCAAAAACTGCTCAGGCAGAGAGGAGAAACATCACCAGGATGAATGTTAAGGGTTTGCACCAGTGTTCATTTCCTCAACCAGGACGATGACAAAAATATTTCATTAACGCCCCTTTTTCCCGTGACGATGACGAGACGACGACGCACAGAAATTGTTTCCAGGACATAAAAATATGACAAAAAAAAAATTATTTTCGTTAACGAGACTAAGAAGAGATACAATTTATGAATCATTGATGAATGGACATTAAGAAATGTAATTGTCTATAGTTCATTTGTAATTTGTAATTGAATTGTTAATATAAGTGTTTATTGAGCTTTATAGAAGATTACGCGTTGTTGCCCTGTGTGTCCCGCACGGCGCCTGTCCCACAGCGACTCGCGCCGCTCAGTCAGTAGCAGCAGAGGCCTAATTATACTCCTAGCTCAACTTCGCAGTCATGGGGTGGGGCTCGGTTAGCGCTGTACAGTTTGTTGGAGGAGCTGGATGTATGGAGCCATTTCTGGGAATCCCCAGCAGCAGCTGCCTCAGGCCCGCTCGCCTCTTGGGGGTTTTCCCCTCCTGTTGGTGGCGGCTGGAAGTAGATGTTAGCGTTTTTCAGGTCTGTGCTACAAACTGCAGGCAGCAGGATAATAAAAGCCAACATATTCTGCCGGCAGGTTTCTACATTTGACGTTAATAAACTGTTTCAGAGGAGTGATCATAGCGCTCTGCATCAGCAGTGCTGCGTCTGACTCCCTGCCAGCTCCCAGATCAGCTTCTCTCATTGGTTGATGCGGCGTCCAGCAGCTAAAGTCACATTTTTTGCTGCGCATCAAGTATTGACTTTAAACCTGCTGCTTCTGCTGCTAGCGGTCTGAACGTAGCATAAGAGGCAGGCCAGAGGGAAGAAGAAAACAGTTACACCGTCCACACCCTGTCAAACCAACAGTAAACCAAACTTCATTGATACTAGTTTCTAAACAAATCATGTGTGTATTTCTTTGGCCACTCTTACTACTTTTAATTTGTTTTAAAGCTCTTAGCGTGTTTCACAGTGAAGATGGCTCAGAGGTAGAATGCTCTCAGTGACATACCAGTCGGCTCATATATCTTGCTGTTTGCAGAAGCAAGACACAAAACATAAAGCCACACATGTGACATGGCTGCAGGCAGCAGAAGGAAGCATGAAGAGGTGGATGAAAAGACAGACATGATGGATCCATGGAGGCCCAGATCGGTCAAGGCCCTGTGGTGTTGTTGGTGATGCAGATTGATGTGTGGCTGTTTGCAAGCGCCTTCACTGTCAACATAAAAAAGAAGGAAAAACAAAGAAGCAGACAACAATGAGCCGATGATCCAACATCAGAAAAGACCAGACAGATTGAAACGTTTAGAGCAGCTATAGCGAGGAAGGAATATCTGGACATGCATAGCCAGGATGAATGACATAAGGATCTGACTTGCAGTAAAAAACACCATATATTTAGAAAAATGCCCACAAATGATTATTTCCTGTTATCTATGGAGCCAGAAAGATCTTTAAGAGCTAAATTTACCATTTTAGGGACCAAAGAATTGACTTGAACCTGTCAGATAGTAGAACCTTTTTTAATGAGGTTTGCAGGAAACAAGGTTGGAATTCAGACTGGTTCCCAGGAGAGTAGATCTACCCCCCAATAAAACAAACCAGTTAGCTTTGGCTAGAAAGCAGCGTACATTAGTGATGGTCACGCCAAAGCAATTTGACACAATTGACTAAAACTCGACACGACGCTTGATACGTTTGATAAGGTTTAGAATGGCGGCATCTGTTGGACGCTAACAGAACTACAACTGAGCGGTATCGTAATGTCAGCATTATTTCACGGTTGATTTCATTTGTTCCATAATAATTTTATTGATGATGAGAGTAAAACACTAATATCTGATCTGTAAAATTGCAAAACGATACACTGAAAAAAATTAAAATCTAAATAAGTAACTTTTTTCTTAAAGTCGTAGGGAAACGGCTGTTCCAACCATTGCATTTCCGAATTCTTCTGTGTGGTGTACGACTTTACACGGGTGAATAAAGTGAATGTGATTGGTTGATTATCCAGAGGGAGGGACTGTTGTGGCAGAAGGTTCGCAAGCGAGTTTGGTTGTGGCCGATGTCTTGGAAACATCTTCCAAACCCGTGTGGTCAGAAAATTTAATTTATATTAATTTAATTTATCATATATTCATTTATCCTATTTACTCACTATAAACTTTTCACTCAGTCTGTTTCACCTGCAAAGCAACAACATTTTCCTGCGTGAAGGTGTTTGTAGAGCAGACGTAGCTTCTTGCCAAAACAAACCAGATTCTTTCTCCAGGTTTATTCATAACATGTTACGGTTTAACCAAAGTGTCTGTAATTAGTTTAGACTCTGACTGCTTTCCATTATTGTAAGTAAAGGTAAGACACTCTGCCCAGGTAGAACAGGGCTGAACACAGAGCAGGATGATGAACTGTTCTCTGTTTGCAAAGATATGAAAATAAGGTGCCAGTAAGTCTGAAGGAAGGGTTTAATCTTTCCTTCAGGCTCAATCCTGGCTTTATTTATCAGTTCAAATACGTATAAACCATCCTATACCGCTCCATGAAGTTGCAGTATTATGGTTTAAGGCAGGACATACAGCCGTGATGAAAGCAAGAGTTGCAGAGCCCAAAGCCGACCAAATAAACCTGGCAGCAGAGGAGGATGGATGCATAGCTGCTGCTGCTCCCACACCTCTTTCTCATCATCCTCCATTTTATCTTTCAAAGAGCAACAGTGAGACAGGAAAAGAGGGAATTATTGTGGTTTCTCGTGGGTTCTGCCAAGATTGGCTAAAAGCAAAGTTTGGTAGACGGGCAATAGATGTTGCTTCAATAGATGTCGCTTCGAATCTGAGAAATAGCTTTGAGCTCCAGGCTTTATATAGCAGCCCAACAAAACCTTGTTTTGACTTAGGCAACATGAAAAATTGAAACGGACAAACGGGTCCACCAATTTGGAACAGGGGTGAATTGTTGGCCTGGCTGAATAGGTGGGTTCTTCTGTTCCTCTGTAAACACAGGTTACTTTGATCTTTAAACTCTTAACCGCTGTACAGGAGAACAGAAGACCCCACCGATTCAGCCAGGCCAACTATTCCCTTTAACGACCCCCCTTCCAGAGACATAGACAGGTATGGGGCATTGCAGGCTAACAAAGAAGCCAAACGACCCCCATTCCAAAGGGGGGGACCCATTCATCCGTTTCTATCTGCATGTTTTCTAAACTAAAACCAGGCTTTGTTGGGCTGCTGGATAAAACCTGGAACTAATCGCTATTTCTGACATTTTGGATTGAAAAATCTTCCTGGATGGAAGAGAAACGTCTTCAAACCTGGAAACAAAGTCCAGTGGATTGATTTTAACTTTTTAGGAATAAACTGACTGGACCTGATTAGGGAAGGAATGTCTAAATAAGACCTTCTAGCTCACAGTCATGTCAGAGTAAACCACAACCATGAGGTGGAAGGAACTGACTGGCAAAGGTTACTAAAGAGTCTCTGCAGCACTCAAGGTTCCTAAGAGCTCAGTGGCTCAATCATCCTTCAATGGAAGAAGTTTGTTCACGTTGATGACAAATGCAGTAGGGAAATGGGAGAAAGTCAACTATCATTCCAGCTCCACCAGTCGGGGTTTTATGGCAGAGCTGCCCGACAGAAGCCTCTCCTCAGTGCAGGACAGATGGAAGCCTGCATAGAGTTTACCAAAAAACACATGAAGGACTCCCAGACTATGATGAAGAAGATTCTCTGGTCTGATCAGACCATGATTGAACTTTATGGTGTCAATTCTAAGCCGTATGTGTGGAGAAAACAAGGCGCTCCTCGTCACCTGCCCAATACAATCCCAACAGTGAAACATGGTAGTGGTAGCATCATGCTAAGGTGGTGTTTTTCAGCTGCAGGGACAAGATGGCTGGTTGCGATTGAAGGAAAGATGAATGCAGTCGAGTACAGAGATATCCTGGATGAAAACCTCTTCCAGAGTCTCAGGACCTCAGACTGGGCCAAAGGTTCCCCTTCCAACCAGACAATGACCCTAAGCTCACATCTAGAAGAACAACTCTGGGACCATTCCTGACTGGCCCAACCAGAGCCCTGACCTAAACCCCACGGAGCATCTCTGGAGAGACCTGAAAATCCACCAATGCTTGGCATCCAACCTGACGGAACTGGAGAGGAAGAACGGCAGCGGGTCCCCAAATCCATCATCATTTCTAGGAAGACTCATGGCTGTAGGACCTCAAAGGTGGTTTTACTTAAAACTGATAAAATATATTTAAAGGGCTAAACTGCAGTTTTTTTTTATTTTAAGACCAATCACAAGAAAAAAATTTAAATATAAAGTGTCAATGGAGAAGCATCTATTATCTCCACAAACAAAAGTTTGGTTACAAAGGAAAGGTTAATTTTGGGTGAATTACATCTGCTGTTTTAAATGTCCTTTTAAATTGAATGCCTAGAGATCAGCAGATCAATGAAAACACCAAGGCTTCATATGGCTTTAAGAGCTGGAGTTGATGACTATACCTTTCTGTCAGGCAGGTCCAGCGGTCTCCAGTTGTTGGCCCTCAGCTGGTGAAGCTCATCAAACTTGAGGCTTATGTTCTCAATGGAGAGCTGGAGCATATCCCAGAAGCCCGCCAGGTCTGAGGCCACTGGGCGGGGATGGATGCTGGGGTTCTACGATACAAGAGAACATGCTTGTTCAGCTGTTAAATCCAGAATAGAATTTAAAATCCTCCTTCTCACATATAAAGCCTTAAATGGCCAAGCTCCATCTGATATCAGAGATCTGATTGTTCCTTATGTTCCTAACAGAGCACTTCGCTCTCAATCTGCAGGTTTACTAGTGGTTCCTAGAACTTCTAAAAGTAGAATGGGAGGCAGATCTTTTAGTTATCAGGCTCCTCTCCTGTGGAACCAACTACCAGTTTTAGTCCGTGAGGCAGACACCCTGTCTACTTTTAAGGCCAGGCTTAAAACTTTCCTTTTTGATAAAGCTTCTAGTTAGAGTGGCTCAGGTTATCCTGATCTATCTCTATAGTTCTGCTGCTATAGGCTTAGACTGCTGGAGGACATAGGGACCCCTTTTTCATCATTCTGCTTCATTCTATCTCTATTCTCCCACTCTGCAGAATCTGTTAGTTCAATCTCTAACGTTCTGCTCTCTCTGCTTTTTCTCATAGTAGCTTCATCTGGTCTGTTCCTGTTTGGCTGTGACTCCATCCTGGAGAGAAATATCAGCTGTGCTGCTGCCATCAACACCTTTGTTTCTAGATGTTGGAGCTTGGCCTGTTTTCCAGTGTAGTCCTGTTTCTCTGACTGTGACTAACTGGATGTGCTCTCTTCATCCTCTGACATGGGAGCTGGCTCGGAGCTCGTCTGCCTGGCTGTGTGTTTCCTGGACGGGGCCGCCTGTGGAGCTGGTTGACAGTTGCCTTTTGTATCTATGCTTCTTTTTCTATGTCTGCTTCTGTCTCCTTGAACCCCAGTGGGCCTCAGCAGATGGCCGCTCACACTGAGCCTGGTTCTGCTGGAGGTTTCTTCCTGTTCAAAGGGAGTTTTTCCTCTCCACTGTCTCTACAAGCATGCTTAGTGTGAGGGATTGCTGAAGAGTCAATGATTCGATGCAATCAGCTGGTTTTCCTTAGATAGAAAACTTTGAATCAATCTGACTGGATGATCTGGTGAACTGGAAAGTGACCTGAGATGACATGATGTGAATCGGTGACAATTACTCTTCTAAAAAAGGAGCAAAGAGATCCACTTTGTACATTTGTAGATAGGAAAGATTTCTGTTCTTTTCTTCTGACAGGATTTGGAAAAAGTTTGTTTTCTTAGCTTACCAAACGTCATGATTCACTGCTATGAAAGGCAGGTACTAGCTGGTACTTCACCCAATCAGGTTGACGTGTTGTACCAACGGTCCCTCCTTTTCATGGACAGACTGAAAAGCCCCCATTTCAGAGTCATAATGTAGAACTCACACATATATCTATCTTCTGCCAGGTTACATCAATACAGCAGTGATATAGAATTAATGTTATCTAAAAATGTGTGTTTTAAAAGGTACAGGCACCAGACGACTACTGAAGGATCCAACAGGGAATCTTTTTAACTCAAATCTCTGTTTGAACGTTTCGGTTTCTGAATAACTTTTACTCACCAGGTTCTCTTCACAAAGTTCCCTGAACTGCTGGAACTTCTGGGAGATCAGCAGCTGGGCGCTTCCTACCGCCGTTCTCATCTTTTCCAGAACTGACAGCACAGAAAGAGGTTACGGTGGAACAAACCCACAGCTTTTTCAGAAAAGTTCATCTTCACCTACAAGGTTTAAGAATAAAAAACGAAATAAAACAGCCTACTGTCTTCAGGCAGGTCGTTCTCCCGCTGGTCCAGCTCCATTTGTCGGCACCATCCCTCCATGCGGTCGGTCTCTGCCTGCAGAAGCTTCAGGAACCAGCGTCCGTCTCTCTGACAGACTGACCGTTGCACAACCTTTCAGCAGAATATTCATTTTAATCAGTCAGGAACTTTTAGCAAAGAATTGATGGATGTGGAGCACATTAAGCAGAACTAGGGCCTAAGAACAGAACATGGGTACAGACTTTGATTTTTACTGAGTTAATCAGTCAAATTCAAATAACAGAGACACGTTTTAAAAAATGTAACGAATTCAGCATCTCAGCAGATTAGTCTATGGCTTCAGCACTATAGGGTTGGACAGCTGAGAGGACAGCTGAGAGGACAGCTGGGAGGACAGCTGTCCAGCAAACAGTCCAGCAGTCTGCAGGTTCTAGGACTGACTAACAGAAAGTTTGAATCCAACAGCTTTATGTAGAACAGACATAAAGACAGACCTGTCTTAAAAATTATACCACGGAAAGTTCAATTATTATTCAACTTTCCGTGTTATCATAAATTATTATTATTTATTATTAGTGTATGGAAGACCTAAAAATTAAGTGCGAAATAACGAAAATATTTAAGTTTTTATCGCGATGGGAAAAAAGTATAGATGACAAATGTTTAAGTAACGCGTTCACTTCGTGTTTGGGGTGACAGGGGCGTCGGCTGAAGAAGTTTTCCCCCCAACCGGAGAGTTGTTCAGTGTTGTGTCCTTGGGCAAGACACTTCCCCCGCATTACCTCCTGATGGCGGTCAGAGGGACTGGTGGCGTACGGCAGCCTCGCTTCTGTCAGTGAGCCCCAGGGCAGCTGTGGCTATGTAGCTCACCACCATCAGTGTGTGAATGACTGAATGTACTGTAAAGAGTCCTCTGACTTGAAAAGCGCTATAAGTACAGGACATTTACCATTTGGACTTCTGAGCTCCGTTATCTCTGAAGCCGCTTTCCCACTGAAAACCAAGTTTTTTTAAAAACGGGTGGACCTGCTAACAGACGGCTTTTGGCTCTTTTCGCATTTGACCAAAAACCTGGTCCTAACCCCAGGAGTCAGAGTAGGCCCAGTAGCAGTTTAGATAACAGTTTATAGCAGCTGAGACCAGGAACACGTCCACGAAGGGATCCTTCAACAGTCCCTGAGCAGCCAGGAAACGGCTGGGTGACATTATACAGAAAGCGTAGTCCTACATCTCCAATTGAGAAGCGAACGTCGTAATTAGCAGCTCCATAGTCAGAAACGTGGCATTAGAGACACCAGGGACCATAGTCAAATGTTTGCCGGGGGCCAGAACGGGCGACATCACATCCTACCTGAAACTGCTGGCTAAGGATAAGGTTAAATACAGTAAGATTGTTATTCACGCTGGTGGTAATGACACCCGGTTACGCCGATCGGAGGTCACTAACATTAGTGTTGCTTCGGTGTGTAAGTTTGCCAGAACAATGTGGGAGTCTGTAATTTTCTCTGGTCCCCTCCCTGATCTGACCAGTGATGACATGTTTAGCCGCATGTCGTCATTCAACCGCTGGTTGTCTAGGTGGTGTCCTGAAAACAACGTGGGCTACATTAATAGGGGGGTTGCTAGTTGCTAGTTCTCTGCGTACTGCCTTAGACAACGCAGCTCCCTTGAAAATGAAAACCGTTAAAAATAGAAAGCTTGCTCCTTGGTTTAATGCAGAGCTGCGTACTTTGAAGCAAAATGCAAGTAAACAGAATAACACATTTTATTTCAAGCACCTTTCTAAACTAAAGGACACTATTCAGGTAAAGACAATAAGAGATAAAAAAGCAACATGTAGTAGTTAAAAGAAACTACAAACTACACACTGGAAAGTGACAGATTTGAAGTGAATTTTGGAAGATTTGTATTTGTTGATAAAATGAGAGATATTGGAGGGTTTGTTAATGGAAGCTGGGGTAAGGCTGGCGGGGTTATATGGGAGAGGATGACAGGATAGGAGACAGGCACTGGGGAATATCTGATTTTATCATAAAAAACTGAATGATAGAATTACAAGCATCAGTTCAGCATAGGTGGGGGGGGGTGCTCTTTATGCAAGTCGGTTGGAGTAGTGGATTTAGTTTTAGTGATTCACTCTTTGTATTGTGTTAAATGAGTGATATACATATCTGAAGAGAAAATGGCGCTCTACATACTAGTCTCTATTTTCCACTAGTCTTCAGGGCTTCCGTAGTTTTGTTAGGTCAGGTTATCAAACCTTGACCAGCAGCATTTTCCTGATCCATTTCAGAAGCTAGTTCAGGGGGAAAACTATTATTTAAAGGGAACACATGAAGCCGTGGAATAAAGGGGAAATATGCATACAGCACAACGATGACTTGGAAGGACTTGCAAGGAATGGATATTAGACCTGCGGAAATCTGCTTTGGCCTCATGAGTCCAGATTTGAGATCTTTGGTTCCAACCATCATGTCTGTGTGATGCAGAAAAGGTGAACGGATGGACTCTATATTCTATGGACGGATGGACTCTACATGCATGGTTCCCACCGTGAAGCATGGAGGAGGAGGTGTGATGGTGTGGGGGTGCTTTGCTGGTGACACTGTTAGGGATTTATTCTAAATTGAAGGCAAACTGAACCAGCATGGCTACCACAGCATCCTGCAGCGCCATGCTATCCCTCCGGTTTGCCTTTAGTTGGACCATCATTTATTTTCCAGCAGGACAATGAGCCCAAACACACCTCCAGGCTGTGGAAGGGCTGTTTGACCAAGAAGCAGAGTGATTGGGTGATGGGCCAGATGACCTGGCCTCCACAATCACCGGACCTGAAACCAATCGAGTTGGTCTGGGCTGAGCTGGACCACAGAGTGAAGGCAAAAGGGCAACAAGTCCTAAGCATCTCTGGGAACTCCTTCAAGACTGTTGGAAAACCATTTCAGGTGACGACCTCTGGAAGCTCATCAAGAGAATGCCAAGAGTGAGCGAAGCAGCAATTACAGCTAAAGGGGGAAGAATCTAGAATATAAGACATATTTTAAGTTGTTTCACACGTTTTTGTTAAGTATATAATTCCACATGAGTTCATTCATAGTGTTGATGCCTTCAGTGTGAATCTACAATTTTCAGTCATGAAAATAAAGAAAACTCTTTGAATGAGAAGGTGTGTCCAAACTTTTGGTCTGTACTGTGTATTTATTTTCAATTTAAACATGTATATGAAATGATCTGATATAACCTACAATAACTTCAATGCTATCATTGTTCTAGACCAGGCATCCCCAAATTCCGTTCTCAAGGCCCCCTGTCCTGCAGGTTTTAGAGGTTTCTCTGCTTCAGCACAGCTGGTTATAATGATTGCAGTAGAGAAAAAGCCTGTTAATCAGCTTTCAATTAAAATCAGCTGTGCTGGAGCAAGGAAACCTCTAAAACCTGCAGGACAGGGGGCCTTGAGAACGGAATTTGGGGATGCCTGGTCTAGACCATCCAATAATTTCAGTTCAGGCTGTCCAATCAGCTGCCTGTGGTGTCTTTAAATGTCCAGCAGGTGTCAGTATTCTGTGAGACAGAATCAATGTAGCATCAATACAGTTTCCAGAAGTGACATCAGCAGCTAGATGGAAGGCAGGGAGCTGGATGAGGCCAGAGGACATGGCTGATGTTGGTTCATGTTTTAAGAAGGCTACCAATGCTGACCCACCCACTGCAGGGGTCAGAGGTCACCTTATCTGTCTCCTGTTGGACAAGATGAGGATATTAGGATCATTAATGCATCCAGATCCACTGAAAGAGACGTCTTCCTGTCTGATGGGTGACAGATGTCCTCTTCCTAACGTCTCACCGGGTTCAGCGGTTCCCTCTGTCTTTCTCCATTGATCCATTACTGGGTTTGATCTCATCAACTTGGACTCTGCCTCTACGAGTCGATTGAATTGAGACTTTTTGACCTTCAGACCTTTATTGGAAATTTGAGTTGGAAAAATAAACTGCATCCAAAAAAAGGTATTTATTAACATTTTATCCGAAGCGTCACACTGTGAGACAAAGCAAAGGGAGTCCTTACCTCCAGGATGGCAGAGCTGTTAAAGTTGGCATCCAGGGGGTCGTCGGTAACGGTGTCTATCCAGGGGTCTGGTGGGGGGAGGATGGAGGGGTCAAAACCAACATCTTCGTAATCATCTGAGGTGCAGGCATGGTAATGGTTCCCTGAGCCCTGAATGCTGACGGTGGAGGTGGCCGCATCGCGGGAATATTTTCGAGAGAGGCCGCAGGATGACAGGCGTCCTCGATGAGGATGTGGAGAGTCCAGAGGAGTGTCCAGAAGGTCTGGTAAGTCTAGATCTGCCTGGATTGTAGAACAGTAAGTAACTGAGAGGAATCGGAGCATTTAGCTGGACGAACTTTAGTGGTTAACATTAATACAGCAGGTTTTCCCTTTACCTGCTCAAATTAAGACTGAATCAATTTCATTAAAGACATTTTAATTACACGTCATTTGGAAATCAAGGTGCCAGAGTCTGGAGGAAGACTGGGGAGAAGGAAATGCCAAAATGCCAGAAGTCCAGAGTCAGTAGCCACAGTCAGTGATGGTCTTGGGCGCCATGTCAGCTGCTGGTGTTGGTCCACTGGGTTTTATCAAGGCCAGGGTCAATGCAGCTATCAGGAGATTTTGGAGCACTTCATGCTTCCATCTGCTGAAAAGCTTCATGGAGATGAAGACGACCTGGCAGCTGCTCGCAGAGCCAAACCACTGCTAAATGGTTTACTGACCATGGTATCACTGGGCTCAGTTGGCCTGCCAACCCTCCTGACCTGAACCCCATAGAGAATCTGTGGCATATTGGGAAGAGAAAGTTGAGAGATCCAAGACCCAACACTGGATGAGCTAAAGGCTAAACGCTATGGAAGCATCCTGGGCCTCCATGACACCTCAGCAGGCGGATGGCCTCCATGCCACGCCGCATGGAAGCAGTCATTTCTGCTAAAGGACCCCCCCCCCACCAAGTATTGAGTGCATAACTGTACAGAATTATTTAAAGGTTGAATAATTTTGTATTAAGAAAACTTTTCTTTTATTGGTCGGATGAAATATGCTCATTTTGTGAGATAGGAATTTTGGATTTTCATGAGCTGTCTGCCAAAATCATCCGTATTAAGACAACAAAAGTCCAGAAATATTGAAATATATTAATGTTTAAGTTTTATCACTACAATATTTAAAATAATGAACTTTATCACAATATGCTAATATTTTGGGAAGGACCTGTAAACTAGCTCTCTGGTTTTAATCACCTTCTGTTCTTCCATTAATCAAACAGCATCAGCAGGAACGGAAAAACTCGCCTAATTCCATCATTTTCCACCAATGTGTTCCTGTTTCTCCCAAACAGCTGAAGCTGAGAGCTCCGCATCTCTGCCTCCATGGAGACCATCTACATTAAGATCCACTATTCTGAGGTTAAAGTCCGAATTCTGACTTTTTTCTAATATTATACTGAAATAAAATTTTAAAACAAGTTTTTTAAATATTTTTCAGTGGTGGAAATCCTCTTCCGTATTTTGCAGAGCTTCTCCTGCAGATGGAAGTGAGGCTTACCTGTACGGCTGCCGTCACACTGTTGGAGCGCTGCAGCCTTCGATATCTGACCGTCAGAGAGACCAAAAAGCAAAATGTTAAAATGTTTCCCGTTCACTCTGGCCTCCATGCAGATCAATCATTCAAAGATGCTAAACGACTGAATAATTATCTCCAGCTTTAATTAATCAAATCTTCTCTGCAGCAATGAGCCGTAAAGCTTCATTCTGATGATTTTCCTCACCCTCGGTCGTCCTCCACCTGCACCCCTACTGAGGTGAACTTGGATGGATCTTCTGGGTCTGGAACCTCTTCAGGTCCGTCCACCTACAGGACATCAGGGATGTTTTACCTGTGATTGATGCAGGTGAACGTGTGCGCAGTCATGCTGCTGCTGAAGCTTTCCTTTCAGTACCTGGATGCCGATGGAGAGACACTTCCCCTTCCTGAGGGCTTCCTTCCTGCATTCGTCCCGATGTTCTTCAACAGCCGTTCCTCTACTCAGGTGGGAGGAGCTGGCAGTGCTGACCGTCATGGTGCTGTTGCTGACATGTTGACTGGCGGGTCCGTGGACCTAAGGAGACATGGATCCAGGCACAGCTTAGAGGAATGAAGGTCATGCTGCACACATGGACACCACCAATCTGCATATTCTGGATGCTAGTCAGAACCAACGGTAAGGCATGGAGGAGGGAGGATGATGCTGAGGGGCTGCCTCTGGTACTGACAGTGGGATAAGAGGTGAGATGGTGGACCATCTCTGAACGGCTGAGTTAGAGTCGCTGATCTGAGTTTAGAACATTCGACTCGTCAGAGAAGCAAAGAACCGAGACTGACTGTAACAAACCAAACTGATCGACTTCTTCAGTCTGAAGGAAAAATTAAACGGAAGCTGAGAAAAAAAGAACAAAGTTCAGAAAAAACAACATTTTTCAATCAGACAGAAACAGATTAAACTCATTTCTTTCCGTCTGGGATTTTATGAAGCAGGAATTCTATCCCTGGTCCTCGGGGCCCTGTGCTAGTCCTCGGGGCCCTCTGCTGGTCCTCGGGGCCCTGTGCTAGTCCTCGGGGCCCTGTGCTGGTCCTCGGGGCCCTCTGCTGGTCCTCGGGGCCCTGTGCTGGTCCTCGGGGCCCTGTGCTGGTCCTCGGGGCCCTGTGCTGGTCCTCGGGGCCCTGTGCTGGTCCTCGGGGCCCTCTGCTGGTCCTCGGGGCCCTGTGCTGGTCCTCGGGGCCCTGTGCTAGTCCTCGAGGCCCTGTGCTAGTCCTCGAGGCCCTGTGCTGGTCCTCGGGGCCCTGTGCTGGTCCTCGGGGCCCTGTGCTAGTCCTCGAGGCCCTGTGCTAGTCCTCGGGGCCCTGTGCTGGTCCTCGGGGCCCTCTGCTGGTCCTCGGGGCCCTGTGCTGGTCCTCGGGGCCCTGTGCTAGTCCTCGGGGCCCTGTGCTGGTCCTCGGGGCCCTCTGCTGGTCCTCGGGGCCCTGTGCTGGTCCTCGGGGCCCTGTGCTAGTCCTCGAGGCCCTGTGCTGGTCCTCGGGGCCCTGTGCTGGTCCTCGGGGCCCTGTGCTAGTCCTCGAGGCCCTGTGCTAGTCCTCGGGGCCCTGTGCTGGTCCTCGGGGCCCTCTGCTGGTCCTCGGGGCCCTGTGCTGGTCCTCGAGGCCCTGTGCTGGTCCTCGAGGCCCTCTGCTGGTCCTCGGGGCCCTGTGCTGGTCCTCGGGGCCCTGTGCTAGTCCTCGAGGCCCTGTGCTGGTCCTCGGGGCCCTGTGCTAGTCCTCAGGGCCCCTGTGCTAGTCCTCGGGGCCCCTGTGCTGGTCCTCGGGGCCCCTGTGCTGGTCCTCGGGGCCCTGTGCTAGTCCTCGGGGCCCTGTGCTGGTCCTCGGGGCCCTGTGCTAGTCCTCAAGGCCCTGTGCTGGTCCTCGGGCCCCTGTGCTAGTCCTCGGGGCCCTGTGCTGGTCCTCGGCGCCCTGTGCTGGTCCTCGGGGCCCTGTGCTAGTCCTCAGGGCCCCTGTGCTGGTCCTCGGGGCCCTGTGCTGGTCCTCAGGGCCCTGTGCTGGTCCTCAGGGCCCCTGTGCTAGTCCTCGGGGCCCTGTGCTGGTCCTCGGGGCCCTGTGCTAGTCCTCAGGGCCCCTGTGCTGGTCCTCGGGGCCCTGTGCTAGTCCTCGGGGCCCTCTGCTGGTCCTCGGGGACGTGTGTTGGTCCATGTTTTGGGTGTTTCCCAGAGAACCAACACAGGGCCCCGAGGACCAGTCGAGGGCCCAGAAAACCTGGACTAAAGGATCCCAGATTAAACCAAATAACCAGAATCCGTTCCTTGATCCTCGTCAGGTTTTCAGCTGCTGCAGGTAAAATCTCACCAACACCTGGAATCGCTGCTCTGCTTGTTTCCAAGGAGGAAACATTTTCCTTCCTTAAACTGTTATTTATTCCTTTAATCAAACAGGAAGTAAGCGGAGAACCAACCTGAGCGTTGGCAGCTTCTATGGCAGCTGTTAAGGCCTTCATGCTGTCGATGCTCTCTGTTGAGTTGCTGAGGCCCGACTGGATCGTCATGTCACCTCTGGACCCTTCCTCCTCCATGTAGGCATCCTGGGGGTTAAAACAAGAAACCTGCTTTGGAGCAACATCAGCTGTTTACCAGCTGTATCTGAAAGGGGGGGGAGCTGCAGAAAGTTTTCACTTTTGTGGATCTAACCAAAGATGAATCACTGATAAGTTTCATTAATGAATAAATCTCTAAATTAAAATATGAATAAAAATTATACTTTCAATCTCTTGTCAGATAAAAAAATGAAGAACAACCTTTAAGGATGTTTCTAACATATTTTTCATTCAGTTCATTTATCTGAGCTAAATCCAGGCTGGATAATCCAGGTTCAATAATCCAGGTTAAGAAAGTAAAAATCCTCTACGCAGGTTATTGTTCACCATATTTAACTCCACAGCAAAGACAGAAGCTAATGTCTAAAACATTGGTTTTAAACTCCGGCCTTCAGAGGCCCGTTTTCTGCCTCTCTTACAGGGGCGGATTTAGGAAATGTGGGGCCCAAGGCAAAGACAGGCAGGGGCCCCTCTGAATGAAGGAGACAGCACATAGAACAGCCCCATTCTCCAGATAGAGAACTGTTAATAGAATAGACATCCATGATCTGTTCTAGGTTGTGTCCCTCTCTTCTTGTCCCTTTTCTTCTTGTTTTCCTCTCTATGTTTTGTACTCAGCTGACTTTTCATGCTGTCTCTAAAGGAATGAAAGATTTTTTCCAAGCACTAAGCTCACTTAGCTGATTGCTCCTTCCTGTGTTTCCAAAAAGGCCAAAGTAAATAACCCAGTCCTTCTTTTCACTGTAGACAAGCCATGATCTGCTTATCTGTTCTCCATTTTTCATTTGGATGAAATAATAGCTGCATGAATCATGACAGCAGACAAGATAGAGGAGAGCAGGAGGCGGGGTTACCAATCTACTTGCTCTGGAGAGCAGAGTTTGCTGCTTTTAGATGTTGTATTGTCCCCTGTGGAGCTCCTGTGCTGCTGGATCAGCCAGCTGAGCCTTCAGTCTAACAACCTGTGGTCTGTCTGTCAGGTAGTCTTTGATCCAGGTGGTTGTTTCTCTCAAAGTCAGTCAGGCTGAATCTGGAGAAATCAAAGACCACGATCCTCACAGTGCTGCCTGCCTTGGCTAAATGACAGTGGGTTTATTGAAGCAGGTGGATGATGACATCATCAACTCCATCTCCATGGCGATAAGCAAACTGCAGGGGGTCCTGATAGCTGCTGGTTTGCTTGCTGAGGTGAACCAACAGAAGTCTCTCTAGGACCTTTGTGATGTGGTTGTTAGAGCAACAGGTCTATAGTCACTGAGGACAGCTGGCTGAGTCTCCTTTGGTCCTGGATCAAGGCAGGAGGTCTATAGTCACTGAGGACTGCTGGCTGAGTCTTCTTTGGTCCTGGATCAAGGCAGGAGGTCTATAGTCACTGAGGACCGCTGGTTGAGTTTCCTTTGGTCCTGGATCAAGGCAGGAGGTCTATAGTCACTGAGGACTGCTGGCTGAGTCTTCTTTGGTCCTGGATCAAGGCAGGAGGTCTATAGTCACTGAGGACCGCTGGCTGAGTCTCCTTTGGTCCTGGATCAAGGCAGGAGGTCTATAGTCACTGAGGACCGCTGGCTGAGTCTCCTTTGGTCCTGGATCAAGGCAGGAGGTCTATAGTCACTGAGGACCGCTGGCTGAGTCTCCTTTGGTGCTGGATCAAGCCAGGAGGTCTATAGTCACTGAGGACCGCTGGCTGAGTCTCCTTTGGTCCTGGATCAAGGTAGCAGGTCTATAGTCACTGAGGACCGCTGGCTGAGTCTCCTTTGGTCCTGGATCTAGCCAGGAGGTCTATAGTCACTGAGGGCCGCTGGCTGAGTCTTCTTTGGTCCTGGATCAAGGCAGGAGGTCTATAGTCACTGAGGACCGCTGGCTGAGTCTCCTTTGGTCCTGGATCAAGGCAGGAGGTCTATAGTCACTGAGGACCGCTGGCTGAGTCTCCTTTGGTGCTGGATCAAGCCAGGAGGTCTATAGTCACTGAGGACCGCTGGCTGAGTCTCCTTTGGTCCTGGATCAAGGTAGCAGGTCTATAGTCACTGAGGACCGCTGGCTGAGTCTCCTTTGGTCCTGGATCTAGCCAGGAGGTCTATAGTCACTGAGGACCGCTGGCTGAGTCTCCTTTGGTCCTGGATCAAGGCAGGAGGTCTATAGTCACTGAGGACTGCTGGTTGAGTCTCCTTTGGTCCTGGATCAAGGCAGGAGGTCTATAGTCACTGAGGACTGCTGGTTGAGTCTCCTTTGGTCCTGGATCAAGGCAGGAGGTCTATAGTCACTGAGGACTGCTGGTTGAGTCTCCTTTGGTCCTGGATCAAGGCAGGAGGTCTATAGTCACTGAGGACCGCTGGCTGAGTCTCCTTGGTCCTGGATCAAGGCAGGAGGTCTATAGTCACTGAGGACCGCTGGTTGAGTCTCCTTTGGTCCTGGATCAAGGCAGGAGGTCTATAGTCACTGAGGACCGCTGGCTGAGTCTCCTTTGGTCCTGGATCAAGGCAGGAGGTCTATAGTCACTGAGGACCGCTGGCTGAGTCTCCTTTGGTGCTGGATCAAGCCAGGAGGTCTATAGTCACTGAGGACCGCTGGCTGAGTCTCCTTTGGTCCTGGATCAAGGCAGCAGGTCTATAGTCACTGAGGACCGCTGGCTGAGTCTCCTTTGGTCCTGGATCTAGCCAGGAGGTCTATAGTCACTGAGGACCGCTGGCTGAGTCTCCTTTGGTCCTGGATCAAGGCAGGAGGTCTATAGTCACTGAGGACTGCTGGTTGAGTCTCCTTTGGTCCTGGATCAAGGCAGGAGGTCTATAGTCACTGAGGACTGCTGGTTGAGTCTCCTTTGGTCCTGGATCAAGGCAGGAGGTCTATAGTCACTGAGGACTGCTGGTTGAGTCTCCTTTGGTCCTGGATCTAGCCAGGAGGTCTATAGTCACTGAGGACCGCTGGCTGAGTCTCCTTTGGTCCTGGATCAAGGCAGGAGGTCTATAGTCACTGAGGACTGCTGGCTGAGTCTTCTTTGGTCCTGGAACAAGGCAGGAGGTCTATAGTCACTGAGGACTGCTGGCTGAGTCTTCTTTGGTCCTGGATCAAGGCAGGAGGTCTATAGTCACTGAGGACCGTTGGCTGAGTCTCCTTTGGTCCTGGATCAAGGCAGGAGGTCTATAGTCACTGAGGACTGCTGGTTGAGTCTTCTTTGGTCCTGGAACAAGGCAGGAGGTCTTCCACATCCCTGGAACTGTCTCCAGGGTCCGACTAAGGGGGAGGAGGTGCTGTAGAATCCCACAGAGCTGCTCTGCTCAGGCCTTCAGGAATCTGACACCATCAGGACCTGCTGACTGATTAACATCCAGTCTCTCCAGTTGCCTCCTTACTGACGTCCATCTGTCTGATCATCCTTCTGCTGGAAGCCTGGGATCTTCTTCATCTCTGATCTTCTACTGGAGCTGGTTTTCCCGCCTCTATGCCTCCTTTATGACGCGGTGTATTGGCCTGACATGTTCATGTCTGCATCTACTAATCTTAAATATAGGGACTAATAAAATAAAAGTCTGATCACAGACTTTTCCTACACATTGACTCTGTGTAGAAATGAGGAAGCAACTAAACAACACTGAGGAACTGAACAGGGAGACTGAATGACGGGGCAACAGAGAGTGACTCAAGCAATACAGAAGCAAAATATAACCAAAAACAACTAGAATAACAGAAAATAGAAAATGAACCCAATAAACTAGAAAACACAGAAAGAAGAGAATAAAAAGTATAACTGAAATCCTACAAAGAAAACTTCAACAGAACCAAAAAGTGCAGAGTCATGATCACGATTCTGCACTTTTTGGTTCTGTTGAAGTTTTCAGTTACACGTTCATTCATGTCTTTCTGTGTTTTCTAGCTTAATTGGTTTTATTTCCATTTAGTTTCTGGTAGCATCTGAGTTCTCATGTATTTCTTGTTGACCCTCTGCCGCCCTCTAGTGTCAGTCTCCTTCCCCTTCGCTCCCCTCTAGATTCTTCTGTACACACCTGCTCCCAATCAGTCCTTGTTGTGTTTGACATTCCTACTCTGTTTCAGTTACTGTTTGCTTGTTCCTCGTCGTTTCTTAGCTCTTCATGTGTCTCCTGTTTTCTTTTTTTTCTGTATTTTGTTTTGGACTTTGCTTCTCTTTCCTTTCGATCAACATTAAATCTACAAGAAACCACCTCAGCTTCCAGCTCTGCATTTGGGCCGTCTAAAAACCTCCACTCAGCCTGACTAATCCAGTTCTTTCCTGTCATAGAGTAGAATCACAGAATCACGAAGCATTCAAATAAACAGCGAAGTTCTAATATCAGAACAGTTTTTCCATACAGAAATGGTCGACCTGATATAATTGTGCTACGTTCCTCCTGCAGCATAGAGCCCCTTTGCTCTGCATATATTGCTTCCATCTCTGTCCCCCGACCTTCTTTCTTCTGTTTGTTTCTCGTTTCTGCATCAAAATAACCCTTCAAGCAAATTCTACTAAAGTTTTATGTATGAGGCACAGGATTGTAATGACAGCCGTAACGTTCTGCATGTCTCTTCTGTTCGGAAATCAGAACTATTCTGAGATCTTTGCTGCAAAAAAGGGGCAACTTTAACAACAATGTTGAGTCAAAACTCAGTGGTACAAGAAGAAAAATAGAAAGTTCAGGTAAAGTTGAGTCCTGCTGTTGTAATTTAGGAGATCAGTTGATGAGAACCCATTACGTGTTTGAATCAGAAAGAAATGTGACGTGGCAACATGAACCAATGATGCGGAGCTCAGTACCTGTGCAGACTCTGTGCTGCTTTGGGCTGTAATAGAGATGTATGGCTTGGAGGCCGTGGAGCAGGTGGAGGTCCGCGGTGGCACTGGTGGGGGGGTTTTCTTATAGGTAGTGATGCAAGATGAAACTACAAAAAGCAGAAGGAAGAGGAGATAAGAAATACAAGAAATGAGTTACATAAACAGGTGTAGTGGGGAAAAAGTATTCAACTATTTACTCCGGTTAAATAAATGTAGATGGATGGATTTCACTCAGTCAGCGCTTTATTTTATCTTTGCAAGGAGAGAAAAGTTCATCATACGGCCCTTACTTCACGGTAATCAGCCCTCATGCAGGCTTTGTGTGGCCTTGCAGGTGAAACAGGCTGGGTGAAAAACCTTCATAGTGAGTAAATAGGATAATTTATTATATTAGTTAAGAGAAACTAAATTTTCCGACCATAGTGGTTTCTGCCTGTTTGGATTATTCTTATTAATTACCTGTGAGTCTGTTAAACCCTAATAATACCTGTTACCTGTCAGAACTAATGTTTTCCCCAGTAGTTTATCTAATTAGGAAAGTTTGATTGTCCGGATTAAAAGCCATCTTCATTGCATACATGGCAAAGATGTAGAAATGGAATTAGAGCAGTGTGCTTGGTCTAACAACAAAGAGTAATATTTTGATAATGTCGTGATGATGGCGCCTTAACTGTTAATTTCATTCACCTGTCTGACTCTGCCCGGTTTCTCATTACTGCTCATGTGATCCACCTGCTCCTGCCTCTATATAAGCTGCTTGGCCCCAGCCATCAGTGCCAGATTATTCTTGATCCTTTGGTGTGAGAGTCTTCTAGCGTTACTGTAATGTTCTGATTGGCTGGTTCTGACCCGTCTCTCTATTCGGACCTTGGGGCCTTCCTGCCCCTGTCTGATCTGTTTACCTGACCTGTCTGTGGATTCTGTTGGACTCTTCTTGTGGACTGAACCTGGATCTGACTCCCGACTTCAACCTGGATTATCCTGCCTTCCTCCGTCTGCTCGGGTTTGATCTCCTGCCAGTTCTGCAGCCTTCTAGGCTTCAGCGTCTGGAACTTTCTGGCATTTTTCCGTTGCATTTTGTCAGCTAACCGGTCGGATCCTACCTCATTCTCTGAATACAGACTGAACTGTACAACCAGGTTAATGACTCACGTGTTCATACTCATCCTCCATCAGATTATCGTAGTCACTAACCTGTGTTTCTCTCCTGTAGAGCTTCCTGCCTTAGATGCTGTAGCCACTGCTACTGCAGATCCGCAGTTCCAGCTGTTAAAAAAACACTTTTTGAGTTATCCCACTGTCTGTCTTGCCTTGAACACTGGGTCCCTCCTTTCTGAGTTGTTACAGATAAGGCTGCAGCCATGGATGTCTCCTCATCTGTAAATGTGTATGATGTAATGATGAGATGATGTACAGTAGCAAAAAGATTGATGTTTAAAAAGGAATTGTAGGGGACCAGCCAAGGACCAACCGAGGGCCCATCAAGGAAAGTGGGTAAATTTTGAATGGCAACTACTGTGATGATGTAATAATCGGATGATGTAATGATGTGGCAGACTGGAGTTGTATAAAATGCTTCTTTTCTGTGAATCTGGTCCACTTCCTGAGAAGTGAGCCCGGTTGGTGAGCAGCTGCCTTCTGTAACTCTGAGTCTGAGTAAGATTATAATTTCTATCAGAATCTATTGTCATGTCTCCTGGTTAAGTTTGTGTTTGGGAGATGCTGATTGGGTGGGGTGGGTGAATGGTGGCGGTGAGGGGGGGTTGATCCTTTCACCCATCATTCCTGGGTGAAAGGATCTGGAATTTAGCCCTGGATCTGTTAGTCCGTGAGGCAGACACCCTGTCTACTTTTAAGGCTAGGCTTAAAACTTTCCTTTTTGATAAAGCTTATAGTTAGACTGTGACTAACTGGATGTGCTCTCTTCATCCTCTAAAATGGGAGCTGCCTTGGAGCTCGTCTGCCTAGCTGTGTGTTTCCTGGACGGCGCCACCTGTGGATCTATGCTTCTTTTTCTATGTCTGCTTCTGTCTCCTTGAACCCCAGTGGGCCTCAGCAGATGGCCGCTCACACTGAGCCTGGTTCTGCTGGAGGTTTCTTCCTGTTCAAAGGGAGTTTTTCCTCTCCACTGTCGCTACAAGCATGCTTAGTGTGAGGGATTGCTGAAGAGTCAATGAGTCGATGCAATCAGCTGGTTTTCCTTAGATAGAAAACTTTGAATCAATCTGACTGGATGATCTGGTGAACTGGAAAGTGACCTGAGATGACATGATGTGAATTGGAGCTATAGAAATAAACTGAATAGAATTGATTTGAACTGAATATCTCCCTAAATCAAACACAAATATTAAACTACTCATCCTGTTTTCAGCCCATGGTGGAAATCCGTCCCATGCAGTTGGAGCTGCAGGATCAGTTTAGAGGGAGGCGTGCAACATTTTCTGTGTTATTCACTCTTTCTTTTTGTCTTTTGCTTTCTTGTTTCCAGTTTTTTATGGCACCCATGAACCATCTGACTTTATTCTTTCTTTGCTCTAATGTTTACTCGGTGTGTAACCTGCCAGTGGGTTCTGCAGAAGGACATGTGTTCAGTGTGCTTCCTCTGCCCTTTGTCCTGTTTACCACCATCATCATCGTCATCACTCTCATTAGAGCTGAGGAAGACCTTCCTCTGGCAGCCTTGCAGCATCTGTTTACCCCTCCTCTCTTCTTCATCTCCAGCTCAGCTTCCTAATAGCTGCTCCCTGTGCTTCACCATCTTTGGGGATCCTGAGGGAAAAGCTCCATGTTGCTGTATGACTGAGTCAACAATGTCAGCAATTAAAACAACCAATGAGCTGCAGACCAGCACCTGTCAAGAGTCACAAACTTTGGCGTAGCACCGGTTATCTAGAAAAGCTCTCCTAAGCAGCTGCAGAATTAGTTTATATAAAAATACTTTTTCCTCATTCATCAGAGCCTAATCAGTGACGTTTCCGGGGACAGCCTTAGCTGTGGACAGGTTGTCCCTAAAGCGGGACTAGTCCTAGAAAAATACATCACGCTAACATAAGAGCTATATATTCCAAAAACCTTGACATTAACTTTTATATCTCCACACTGATCCCCTACATCATTTGGCCAGTTATATAAATAGTTTTTTGTTTTTTATTATTTAATTTGTTTAATGTTTATTGTCTTTCCTCAACATATAATTGGCTTAAAGAGTTATTTGACTGAAATATGTTTAACTTTGAGTTCAACTTTCCAAAAGTCAACTGGACTTTGTTTCCCAGTTTGAAGACGTTTCTCTTCCATCCAGGAAGATTTTTCAATCCAAAATGTCAGAAATAGCGTTTAGTTCCAGGTTTTATCCAGCAGCCCAACAAAGCCTGGTTTTAGTTTAGAAAACATGCAAATAGAAACGGATGAACGGGTCCCCCCCTTTGGAATGGGGGTCGTTTGGCTTCTTTGTTAGCCCGCAATGCCCCATACCTGTCTATGTCCGTTTCTCAATTCAGTAGAATGCGATGACGGACTCGTGTTCTCGCTAAGTTTGTTCTTGACAAGAACCCAGGAAAGTCTGGACTCGGTAAGAACAGGAGCATGCAGCATAAATCTGGGTCAATTGGAACCAACGTTAGCCCTGGCCGCCGCAGACGGGCTAACGTTAGCCCTGGCCTCCGCAGACGGGCTAACGTTAGCCCTGGCCGCCGCAGACGGGCTAACGTTAGCCCTGGCCTCCGCAGACGGGCTATCGTTACCCATGGCCGTCGCAGACGGGCTAACATTAGCCCTGGCCGTCGCAGACGGGCTAACATTAGCCCTGGCCTCCGCAGACGGGCTAACGTTAGCCCTGGCCTCCGCAGACGGGCTATCGTTACCCATGGCCGTCGCAGACGGGCTAACATTAGCCCTGGCCGTCGCAGACGGGCTAACATTAGCCCTGGCCTCCGCAGACGGGCTAACCTTAGCCCTGGCCGCCGCAGACGGGCTAACGTTAGCCCTGGCCGCCGCAGACGGGCTAACGTTAGCCCTGGCCTCCGCAGACGGGCTAACGTTAGCCCTGGCCGCCGCAGACGGGCTAACGTTAGCCCTGGCCTCCGCAGACGGGCTATCGTTACCCATGGCCGTCGCAGACGGGCTAACATTAGCCCTGGCCGTCGCAGACGGGCTAACATTAGCCCTGGCCGCCGCAAACGGGCTAACGTTAGCCCTGGCCTACGCAGACGGGATAACGTTTGCCCTGGCCGCCACAGACGGGCTAACGTTAGCCCTGGCCACCGCAGACGGGCTAATGTTAGCCCTGGCCTCCGCAGACGGGCTAACGTTAGCCCTGGCCTCCGCAGACGGGCTAACGTTAGCCCTGGCCTCCGCAGACGGGCTAACATCACCCCTGGCCGTCGCAGACGGGCTAACGTTACCCCTGGCCGTCGCAGACGGGCTAACGTTACCCCTGGCCATCGCAGATGGGCTAACATTAGCCCTGGCCTCCGCAGACGGGATAACGTTAGCCCTGGCCACCGCAGACGGGATAACGTTAGCCCTGGCCTCCGCAGACGGGATAACGTTAGCCCTGGCCGCCGCAGACGGGCTAACGTTAGCCCTGGCCTCCGCAGACGGGCTAATGTTAGCCCTGGCATCCGCAGACGGGCTAATGTTAACCCTGGCCGTCGCAGACGGGCTAATGTTACCCCTGGCCGTCGCAGATGGGCTAACATTAGCCCTGGCCTCCGCAGATGGGATAACGTTAGCCCTGGCCACCGCAGACGGGCTAACGTTAGCCCTGGCCTCCGCAGACGGGCTAACGTTAGCCCTGGCATCCGCAGACGGGCTAATGTTACCCCTGGCCGTCGCAGACGGGCTAACATTAGCCCTGGCCGCCGCAGATGGGCCAACGTTAGCCCTGGCCGTCGCAGACGGGCTAACATTAGCCCTGGCCGCCGCAGACGGGCTAACGTTAGCCCTGGCCTCCGCAGACGGGCTAACGTTAGCCCTGGCATCCGCAGACGGGCTAATGTTACCCCTGGCCGTCGCAGACGGGCTATCATTAGCCCTGGCCGCCGCAGATGGGCCAACGTTAGCCCTGGCCGTCGCAGACGGGCTAACATTAGCCCTGGCCGCTGCAGATGGGCCAACGTTAGCCCTGGCTGCTGTTACTGTAGGAGCTCCACTGGTTGCTGCGATCCTCTCAACCTAGTGAAGCTTAACGTATAATATTCTCGCCTCAAATGATCTTAAAACGTACTTTTATTGAATAACAGCAACATTAAAGAGAACCTTTAACTTAATCCTCTGAGCTCTGTGAGCGCTAACCTGGAAGCTGCTGCTGCAGCAGTGAATGCTGGGACAGCTGATAGTGAGAAACGGCATATGTCTCTGAAAGGGGGGTTGTTAAAGGGAATTGTTGGCCTCCTAATGCTAAAGACATCTTAAATATATATTATATAATATATATAATATATATTATATAATATATATATTCCCAGGACAGAACCTGACAGACCGAATGCTTATTGATTTCATAACAAAGGACCTAAGTACATTTATAGTACAAAATCGAGGAGCGAACAGAGGACTTTAGTCTGGCAAAGTTCATCTCGATCCTGAAGTAACTAACATTCAGCTATCATGAAGTCTCTCAGTTTGGTGCCTATAAAGCAAAGCCGTTCATCAAACAGCATCTTAAACGTGGTTAAGTCTCTTTCCCTGGTAGATCCCAGGACTGTGCTGCTGGGCTTAAATGTCCCTGGTAGGAACCGCAAAGACAAAAAGCTCTATGTTCAGACAAAGAGATTAAGATGCACATCAGTGCATGAGCTAAAGATCAAATGTCAATGACGTAAGTGAGAAACACTCCCCTGCAACCTTTCATATCCAAAGAGACATTTGGCCCCGGGTCCAACCAAGGAAAAGCTGTTTAGAGCCACAAAGTAGAACTTTTTCAAAACAACCTATCAGTTTTTTGTTTTCTCGTATAGGAAATTAGTTACCATCTTAAACAACCAAAGATTTATCTTTTAGTTTCGCTTGTAGCAGCGCTCACCTGTGCTGCTTTGGATGGTCCTGACAGTGGTGGCGGTGGTGCGGGGGGGTGAGGATGGAAGCAGCAGCAGTGGTCTTCCTCCTGGTCCTTCATCCTCAGAGGTACATCCCTGGTCGATGGCCCTTACATAGCTGGGGCTCCGCATGCGGAAGCATCCAGGCATAGGCAGGGTGTCCATGGTCTCCAGGCTGTCCATCCCTGCATCCATGGCCTGAGACTGCAGCTCACTGTAGACCTGCTCGCATACCTGCTCGATCTGCCCGTTCACCTCCACCTCACTCAGCTGGAGAGGAGACAGAGGAGAGGGACACGTGGTTAGGGGGGAAGAATCCACAGATTATTCACCAGAATAAGCTTTATAAAAACAGATAAGGAAGTGTTTCCATCACTCCCACATTAAACTGGTGGAACTCAGAGGTTGAATCATTTCTTTGAGATAAAGTCTCTTGCTTTGCAGTAATAGTCATAAAGGTGAGTGACAGCAGACACACCTTTGCTGCTTATTACTCCAGTATCCAGGTCCAGGCTGAGTCTGCAGGTCACACGCTGTTTAATCACTAATACAGACAATATCTGTTATCTACTTTATGTCTGCTGTCCGTCATCATGTCATCTCTGGCACTAAGTTCCACAACCTATTTATATTTAAACACTTTTAAAGAAGTTAGAGGATGAACTTCAGCTTTTTCCTCCAGTAAAAGTGTAAAAGTACCATTTTAAAAACGTCGTAAAGTAGAAAAGTCAAAGTAATGCAGGAAATTCAGTTAAGGCCAGAGCTTTACTGCTCTACCCTATTAAAGAAACATTTTTCTACAATTCTGGATGATAACTTCCTTAGACTTCATTTCCTTAGTTTTATAACTGCGTCACATTTAACTTTGCATCATCTGGAAAAACAATTTATTTTGGTCTTTCTGAGTCTAAGTAAAGATGATGGATTTTGCCGTCTTTTATTAGCCTGGTGAGACCATCCTGATCTCGCGATCTTTCCAGGTTTCACTCGCAGATCAGTCTGGAGACTCTCTGTTAAAGAAAATTTGGAGCCGTTCACCAAACGAACGTCCAATCAGCGTTGGCTTTGAGGCGGGTTGAGGTGTGACAGTTCAGTCTAAAGAACATGGCGGCTTCAGCCGATGAAACTAGCGTTAGCGTGGCTATCGAGCAAGTTTTATGGGAATTACAGAGTATTTCTTCACTGAAAGAAGAGCAAAACACTGCTCTGGAGGCTTTTCTCAGAGGAAAAGATGTTTTTGCTCTTCTCCCGACTGGTTTCACCAAGAGTTTGATCCATCAATTGGCTCCTCTTCGTCGTCGCTCTGTTAGTACGTCATATGCTTCGTTAATCTGATTGGTTTATTTGGCCCGTCTATCACCAACATAGGCCAATCAGCTAACCAGTATTTTCGCCCCTTCCCAAAATTACTTCAACGGAAGGTTTCCAGATATGCGGAGCAAATCCATCTGGTGGAGTCAGGTTAGTGTTTTATATACTGCCTGGCCAAAAAAAAGTCGCCACCAAATAAAAAGGTCACCCACTCTAATACTTTGTTGGAGCGCCTTTAGCTTTGATTACGGCACGCATTCGCTGTGGCGTTGTTTCGATAAGCTTCTGCAATGTCAAAAGATTTATTTCCATCCAGTGTTGGATTAATTTCCCACCAAGATCTTGCATTGATGATGGTAGAGTCTGACCGCTGCTCAAAGCCCTCTCTAGCACATCCCAAAGATTCTCCATGGGGTTGAGGTCTGGACTCTGTGGCGGCCAATCCATGTGTGAAAATGATGAGTCATGCTCCCTGAACCAGTCTTTCACCATTGAGCCCGATGAATCCTGCATTGTCATCTTGGAATATGCCTGCGCCATCAGGGAAAGTCCATTGATGGAATAACCTGGTCATTCAGGATATTCAGGGAGTCAGTTGACCTCATTCTTTGAGCTCATACTGTTGCTGAACCCAGACCTGAGCAACTGCAGCAACCCCAGAACATAACCCCCCCCCACAGGCTTGTACAGTAGGCACTAGGCATGGGCGGGGCATCACTTCACCTGCCTCTCTTCTTACCCTGATTGGCCCATCACTCTGGAACAATCTGGACTCATCAGACCTTTTTTTCCGGTTAGCCTCACTGATTAGTGGTTTTCTTACGGCTACACAGCTGTTCAGTCCCGATCCCGTGAGTTCCCTTCGCATTGTGCGCGTGGAAATGCTCTTACTTTCAGTATTAATCATAGCCCTGAGTTCTACTGCTGTTTTTCTTTCATTTGATCTCACCGCACGTTTAAGTGATCGCCGATCACAATCCTTCAGGATTATTTTCCGGCCACATTTCTTCCTTGAGGATGATGGGTCCCCACTATCCTTCCAGTTTTTAATAATGCGTTGGACAGTTCTTAACCAACAGAGTATAAGTTTATACAAGTTAGTATTATAATGCAAGAAGGTTGAGAAAACTGTGTAAATGTTCTTTACTGGTTAAAAAAATAAAGAAGTAAAAAAACTGGGCTTTTCAGAGGACCATGACTCCCAGTTCCAGGTTAAAATGTTTTCTTATTGAACAGACAGAACCAGACTGCAGAGCTTCTACAGATTTAGAGATGTTGTTTCTAGTTTCAGATGGAGTAACTGTAGGTCCATCAGCCTCCACCCTTAGAGCCAGTGTTGGGAAAGTTCTCTTTCTACGGGAACTAGTTCAAAGTTCAGTTCACACATTTTAAAATGAACGAGTTCAGTTCATAATTCAAAATGTTTAACTAAGTTCACAGTTCCAAAAAATGAAATAGTTCATAGTTCTTTTTTTATTTTTTTCATATATTGCTCAATTATACGGAGCCCCTCTGATGACATGGTCAAAAAAAATTTTTAATTGTGGGCACAAAGTAGTATTTCGTGCGCACAAATATCAATAAATCGAGCGCGCCTTCTCTAAGGTCTAAGGTGCGCTCGATTTGCTTACCCAGTTTTCCAGGAATGATATTAATATTATTAATAAGTATTTCGTGCGCACGAAATACCTACTACTTCGTGGCCATAATTAAAAAATGTTTTTGACCATAGCCTACTGTAGAACCACAGACAGCAATTATTTTATCGGTTGTAACTCTGAAACTGTGCGTCAGATTTCATCTTCATATCCAGTGTTGAATCCTTATCCAACCAGGGTAACATTAGCATTGAGGGGACAGCATTTCCCCATTGCTGCTTTAACGCTTCGTTGCTGTCCTTCACTTCACACTAGTAGCAGCTGCAGCTTTCACCCCTACAGTATATTCTCACAAACATCAGGAAAAATGTGCTGCTGGAATTATCTTTTTTATGAGGAATTATTAAAAGAAAAACAGGAAAGTAGTGTTTAAGGTACAAATGTTTTTTTAATTTTAATATTTTTTTCAATTTGAAATTCCATTTCAGTACATACTAAAAAGGAATCCTGGAAAATTATACCAGGCAGGTTTAACAAACAAGTTACATGAATAGTAAAACCTTCAAGAACATTTTACTAACACAAACTGAGGGACCAGGCTGAGGTAGGAATTTAAGGTTACTGAGGTGCGGATGTTTTTACTGAAAGCCGGCGGGCAAAGTTTGCAGAGAAATGTAAGATTGCTGCCCTCATCCTCACCGACCACCTGGTCATAACGAGTTCACAATAACGTTCATCAGGCAGTAATGCAGTACGTTCAGTTCACGTTCGCCCAAAATATGAACGAGTTCATGAACTTTCGTTCAATGAAGGCGTTCAGGCACAACACTGCTTAGAGCGCCCCCAGCAGTTTTCATCACAACATTACTCCCTTGATCAGTGGAGTGTGATGGTTGGGCTGCAAAGTGGTCTTTACTCAGATGTTACCAAATCCTGCAACAAACTGCTGAGCTGCTATTTTACTGAAGAATGCAGCTGAGTGAGAAAGGTGAGATTTATCTCAACAAAGCTACATGCATCTTTCCTGAGCTGTGATGAAATGAAATCATCCAGTAATTAATGACACCACAAGTGAAAACGTAATCAAGCATGTTTGCTCCCCTCCAGCTTTATGTGCCACAGAGTAAAGGGACTGGATGGAAAGGTGCTTGGAGATGTACCTGACTGATGGTGCTCATGGCTCTCATGTAGCTTTCATTGCGTGAGCGATACTGAGGGGAGGACAGCAGGGATTTGGGGTCCAGGAGGGTTTTAGGGTCCAGAGTGTCCACGCTTCTGTTGATTGAAACCTCACTCACAGCCCGCAGGTAACTGTGACTCCTGATCTGCAGTTTGGGGGAGTGCTCTGTGGAGATCCTGCAAGAAGAAGAGCATCAGAGAAAACTTCCATGGCTTCGCAGTCTACATTAACAACCGAGTCAACTTTTTAGTTTGCACTAATACTAATGTGGACTATTTATTCTACCTGTAACTATGAATGGCATTGCTAAACACGATGCTGCAGAGGATCTTTCTAGAGGTTTCCAACAACGACAACGTCTACAATGATTATTGACGGTTTTGGTTTGTTCGTTGCAAATAGAGAAAGAAAATCTGCTGTTCTAATCCCAGTGTTCAAACACTGGATGACTGCGACACAGTCCTAAAGGAGGCAAAGCCCACCGCCAGAATCAAGACCAACTTATTGCTTCACCTTATACACACAAGACTGACGAGCTGCGAACTAGAGATTAAGACTGTTAGGAGAAAGACTGACTAGCAGTAAACTAGAGATTAAGACTGTTAGGAGAAAGACTGACGAGCTGCGAACTAGAGATTAAGACTGTTAGGAGAAAGACTGACTAGCAGTAAACTAGAGATTAAGACTGTTAGGAGAAAGACTGACGAGCTGCGAACTAGAGATTAAGACTGTTAGGAGAAAGACTGACTAGCAGTAAACTAGAGATTAAGACTGTTAGGAGAAAGACTGACGAGCTGCAAACTAGAGATTAAGACTGTTAGGAGAAAGACTGACCAGCAGTAAACTAGAGATTAAGACTGTTAGGAGAAAGACTGACGAGCTGCAAACTAGAGATTAAGACTGTTAGGAGAAAGACTGACTAGCAGTAAACTAGAGATTAAGACTGTTAGGAGAAAGACTGACGAGCTGCAAACTAGAGATTAAGACTGTTAGGAGAAAGACTGACTAGCAGTAAACTAGAGATTAAGACTGTTAGGAGAAAGACTGACGAGCTGCAAACTAGAGATTAAGACTGTTAGGAGAAAGACTGACTAGCAGTAAACTAGAGATTAAGACTGTTAGGAGAAAGACTGACTAGCAGTAAACTAGAGATTAAGACTGTTAGGAGAAAGACTGACGAGCTGCAAACTAGCGATTAAGACTGTTAGGAGAAAGACTGACGAGCTGCAAACTAGAGATTAAGACTGTTAGGAGAAAGACTGACTAGCAGTAAACTAGAGATTAAGACTGTTAGGAGAAAGACTGACTAGCAGTAAACTAGAGATTAAGACTGTTAGGAGAAAGACTGACGAGCTGCAAACTAGAGATTAAGACTGTTAGGAGAAAGACTGACTAGCAGTAAACTAGAGATTAAGACTGTTAGGAGAAAGACTGACTAGCAGTAAACTAGAGATTAAGACTGTTAGGAGAAAGACTGACGAGCTGCAAACTAGAGATTAAGACTGTTAGGAGAGTGACTGACGAGCTGCAAACTAGAGATTAAGACTGTTAGGAGAAAGACTGACTAGCAGTAAACTAGAGATTAAGACTGTTAGGAGAAAGACTGACTAGCAGTAAACTAGAGATTAAGACTGTTAGGAGAAAGACTGACTAGCAGTAAACTAGAGATTAAGACTGTCAGGAGAAAGACTGACGAGCTGCAAACTAGAGATTAAGACTGTTAGGAGAAAGACTGACGAGCTGCAAACTAGAGATTAAGACTGTTAGGAGAAAGACTGACTAGCAGTAAACTAGAGATTAAGACTGTCAGGAGAAAGACTGACTAGCAGTAAACTAGAGATTAAGACTGTTAGGAGAAAGACTGACGAGCTGCAAACTAGAGATTAAGACTGTTAGGAGAAAGACTGACGAGCTGCAAACTAGAGATTAAGACTGTTAGGAGAAAGACTGACTAGCAGTAAACTAGAGATTAAGACTGTTAGGAGAAAGACTGACGAGCTGCAAACTAGAGATTAAGACTGTTAGGAGAAAGACTGACTAGCAGTAAACTAGAGATTAAGACTGTTAGGAGAAAGACTGACGAGCAGTAAACTAGAGATTAAGACTGTTAGGAGAAAGACTGACGAGCTGCAAACTAGAGATTAAGACTGTTAGGAGAAAGACTGACTAGCAGTAAACTAGAGATTAAGACTGTTAGGAGAAAGACTGACTAGCAGTAAACTAGAGATTAAGACTGTTAGGAGAAAGACTGACGAGCTGCAAACTAGAGATTAAGACTGTTAGGAGAAAGACTGACTAGCAGTAAACTAGAGATTAAGACTGTTAGGAGAAAGACTGACGAGCAGTAAACTAGAGATTAAGACTGTTAGGAGAAAGACTGACGAGCTGCAAACTAGAGATTAAGACTGTTAGGAGAAAGACTGACTAGCAGTAAACTAGAGATTAAGACTGTTAGGAGAAAGACTGACTAGCAGTAAACTAGAGATTAAGAGTGTTAGGAGAAAGACTGACTAGCAGTAAACTAGAGATTAAGACTGTTAGGAGAAAGACTGACGAGCTGCAAACTAGAGATTAAGACTGTTAGGAGAAAGACTGACTAGCAGTAAACTAGAGATTAAGACTGTTAGGAGAAAGACTGACTAGCAGTAAACTAGAGATTAAGACTGTTAGGAGAAAGACTGACGAGCTGCAAACTAGAGATTAAGACTGTTAGGAGAAAGACTGACTAGCAGTAAACTAGAGATTAAGACTGTCAGGAGAAAGACTGACTAGCAGTAAACTAGAGATTAAGACTGTTAGGAGAAAGACTGACGAGCTGCAAACTAGAGATTAAGACTGTTAGGAGAAAGACTGACGAGCTGCAAACTAGAGATTAAGACTGTTAGGAGAAAGACTGACTAGCAGTAAACTAGAGATTAAGACTGTTAGGAGAAAGACTGACGAGCTGCAAACTAGAGATTAAGACTGTTAGGAGAAAGACTGACTAGCAGTAAACTAGAGATTAAGACTGTTAGGAGAAAGACTGACGAGCAGTAAACTAGAGATTAAGACTGTTAGGAGAAAGACTGACGAGCTGCAAACTAGAGATTAAGACTGTTAGGAGAAAGACTGACTAGCAGTAAACTAGAGATTAAGACTGTTAGGAGAAAGACTGACTAGCAGTAAACTAGAGATTAAGACTGTTAGGAGAAAGACTGACGAGCTGCAAACTAGAGATTAAGACTGTTAGGAGAAAGACTGACTAGCAGTAAACTAGAGATTAAGACTGTTAGGAGAAAGACTGACGAGCAGTAAACTAGAGATTAAGACTGTTAGGAGAAAGACTGACGAGCTGCAAACTAGAGATTAAGACTGTTAGGAGAAAGACTGACTAGCAGTAAACTAGAGATTAAGACTGTTAGGAGAAAGACTGACTAGCAGTAAACTAGAGATTAAGAGTGTTAGGAGAAAGACTGACTAGCAGTAAACTAGAGATTAAGACTGTTAGGAGAAAGACTGACGAGCTGCAAACTAGAGATTAAGACTGTTAGGAGAAAGACTGACTAGCAGTAAACTAGAGATTAAGACTGTTAGGAGAAAGACTGACGAGCTGCAAACTAGAGATTAAGACTGTTAGGAGAAAGACTGACGAGCTGCAAACTAGAGATTAAGACTGTTAGGAGAAAGACTGACGAGCTGCAAACTAGAGATTAAGACTGTTAGGAGAAAGACTGACTAGCAGTAAACTAGAGATTAAGACTGTTAGGAGAAAGACTGACGAGCTGCAAACTAGAGATTAAGACTGTTAGGAGAAAGACTGACTAGCAGTAAACTAGAGATTAAGACTGTTAGGAGAAAGACTGATGAGCTGCAAACTAGAGATTAAGACTGTTAGGAGAAAGACTGATGAGCTGCAAACTAGAGATTAAGACTGTTAGGAGAAAGACTGACAGACTGTAAACTAGAGATTAGGACTGTTAGGAGAAAGACTGACGAGCTGCAAACTAGAGATTAAGACTGTTAGGAGAAAGACTGACGAGCTGCAAACTAGAGATTAAGACTGTTAGGAGAAAGACTGACTAGCAGTAAACTAGAGATTAAGACTGTTAGGAGAAAGACTGACGAGCAGTAAACTAGAGATTAAGACTGTTAGGAGAAAGACTGATGAGCTGCAAACTAGAGATTAAGACTGTTAGGAGAAAGACTGACTAGCAGTAAACTAGAGATTAAGACTGTTAGGAGAAAGACTGACGAGCAGTAAACTAGAGATTAAGACTGTTAGGAGAAAGACTGACGAGCTGCAAACTAGAGATTAAGACTGTTAGGAGAAAGACTGACTAGCAGTAAACTAGAGATTAAGACTGTTAGGAGAAATACTGACAGACTGTAAACTAGAGATTAAGACTGTTAGGAGAAAGACTGACTAGCAGTAAACTAGAGATTAAGACTGTTAGGAGAAAGACTGACAGACTGCAAACTAGAGATTAAGACTGTTAGGAGAAAGACTGACGAGCTGCCAACTAGAGATTAAGACTGTTAGGAGAAAGACTGACTAGCAGTAAACTAGAGATTAAGACTGTTAGGAGAAATACTGACAGACTGTAAACTAGAGATTAAGACTGTTAGGAGAAAGACTGACTAGCAGTAAACTAGAGATTAAGACTGTTAGGAGAAAGACTGACAGACTGTAAACTAGAGATTAAGACTGTTAGGAGAAAGACTGACTAGCAGTAAACTAGAGATTAAGACTGTTAGGAGAAAGACTGATGAGCTGCAAACTAGAGATTAAGACTGTTAGGAGAAAGACTGACTAGCAGTAAACTAGAGATTAAGACTGTTAGGAGAAAGACTGACGAGCAGTAAACTAGAGATTAAGACTGTTAGGAGAAAGACTGACGAGCTGCAAACTAGAGATTAAGACTGTTAGGAGAAAGACTGACTAGCAGTAAACTAGAGATTAAGACTGTTAGGAGAAATACTGACAGACTGTAAACTAGAGATTAAGACTGTTAGGAGAAAGACTGACTAGCAGTAAACTAGAGATTAAGACTGTTAGGAGAAAGACTGACTAGCAGTAAACTAGAGATTAAGACTGTTAGGAGAAAGACTGACGAGCAGTAAACTAGAGATTAAGACTGTTAGGAGAAAGACTGATGAGCTGCAAACTAGAGATTAAGACTGTTAGGAGAAAGACTGACTAGCAGTAAACTAGAGATTAAGACTGTTAGGAGAAAGACTGACGAGCAGTAAACTAGAGATTAAGACTGTTAGGAGAAAGACTGACGAGCTGCAAACTAGAGATTAAGACTGTTAGGAGAAAGACTGACTAGCAGTAAACTAGAGATTAAGACTGTTAGGAGAAATACTGACAGACTGTAAACTAGAGATTAAGACTGTTAGGAGAAAGACTGACTAGCAGTAAACTAGAGATTAAGACTGTTAGGAGAAAGACTGACAGACTGCAAACTAGAGATTAAGACTGTTAGGAGAAAGACTGACGAGCTGCCAACTAGAGATTAAGACTGTTAGGAGAAAGACTGACTAGCAGTAAAGTAGAGATTAAGACTGTTAGGAGAAATACTGACAGACTGTAAACTAGAGATTAAGACTGTTAGGAGAAAGACTGACTAGCAGTAAACTAGAGATTAAGACTGTTAGGAGAAAGACTGACAGACTGTAAACTAGAGATTAAGACTGTTAGGAGAAAGACTGACTAGCAGTAAACTAGAGATTAAGACTGTTAGGAGAAAGACTGATGAGCTGCAAACTAGAGATTAAGACTGTTAGGAGAAAGACTGACTAGCAGTAAACTAGAGATTAAGACTGTTAGGAGAAAGACTGACGAGCAGTAAACTAGAGATTAAGACTGTTAGGAGAAAGACTGACGAGCTGCAAACTAGAGATTAAGACTGTTAGGAGAAAGACTGACTAGCAGTAAACTAGAGATTAAGACTGTTAGGAGAAATACTGACAGACTGTAAACTAGAGATTAAGACTGTTAGGAGAAAGACTGACTAGCAGTAAACTAGAGATTAAGACTGTTAGGAGAAAGACTGACAGACTGTAAACTAGAGATTAAGACTGTTAGGAGAAAGACTGACTAGCAGTAAACTAGAGATTAAGACTGTTAGGAGAAAGACTGACAGACTGTAAACTAGAGATTAAGACTGTTAGGAGAAAGACTGACAGACTGTAAACTAGAGATTAAGACTGTTAGGAGAAAGACTGACAGACTGTAAACTAGAGATTAAGACTGTTAGGAGAAAGACTGACTAGCAGTAAACTAGAGATTAAGACTGTTAGGAGAAAGACTGACAGACTGTAAACTAGAGATTAAGACTGTTAGGAGAAAGACTGACAGACTGTAAACTAGAGATTAAGACTGTTAGGAGAAAGACTGACAGACTGTAAACTAGAGATTAAGACTGTTAGGAGAAAGACTGACAGACTGTAAACTAGAGATTAAGACTGTTAGGAGAAAGACTGACAGACTGTAAACTAGAGATTAAGACTGTTAGGAGAAAGACTGACAGACTGTAAACTAGAGATTAAGACTGTTAGGAGGAAGACTGAGCAGCTCGGCTGGGTTTGGACGCTCCGGTTATTGAGCTGCTCTGTTCTGTCGTTATCATCTACAGTCATCAGGACTCACTTGATGAGATGAATGGAGTCTGATTTGCTTCAGATTCGTTGGAAAGAAAACCAGCAGCCACATTGTCCTTTCTGGAACCAGTCTAACAGCCCTGGGTTCAGGTACGGGATGGATTAGTGTTAATTCTTTACTTGGCAGGTCATGGAAAGGTTTTCAAGTTCTTGACAGAATCTTTCATGAATTTGTTGCATCAATAAATAATTAGAGGGCTACCCCTGTTGCATCAGCAGCTGCTGCATTGGAGCCTTACAAGCATTGAGAGTTAGACGGCACTGGTTTCAGTTAAAAGAAATTCTCCCACACAGATGTTCTTCTTTTTTATGGCCTTGGGGGGGGGCAATGCTATGAATGCCCATTTGCTTTCCCCAAACTTGGATCCAAGGTTGAGTTTAGTCTGCTTCTGTCATGATCCTGCTGCTGATGGTTGGTTTTCTCAATTTTCCCTGCGGCTGATCTGATTACTGACGATCTGATTCACCTGCTCCCAGCAGCCATTTATGCCGTTTGCTCTCCAGACATCATCGCCAGATTAGTCAAGCTGTTTTGGTGTGAGTAACTCTAGCATTCAAAGTGCTTTGTTTTAATTAATTCTGATCGGCTGGTGGCCCGTGGTTTATTGCCTTTTTCCTGTCTGTTTTGCTCAGTCTGACTTCCTGGATTTTGCTGGTTACCGGACTTGGACTGTGTTACTGACTGTGGATTGGATTCTCATTGGAAACCTCTTCGGCTCTCTGATCACCTGGTTTATTAAACTGTTCTGGACTGGATTTTGGCTTTGGACTATCCCTCATGGACGCTGTTGCTTGCTTGGCGTTGGTTGGCGCCATCTCCCCTACTCTCAGGAGCGGTACCGACTGCAAGTGGCGGACAATCTCCCCCCAGGTTCCCCTCTCTGAATCGGATTAAACTATCAACCAGAGAAACCTGTAACCCGCCCCGAGGAGTTTCCGCCGCTCTCTTTTTGTTGATCTTTTCAATAAACTTATTTGAAACCTTCCAGTCTTCTGCTGAATATTGGGTCCAAGGTGAAGTGACTGTTACAGCTTCCCACCAACACTGCAAAAAATTTTCAAATAAAGGAATTTTGTTCTTGAGTTGAGGTGGTAAGTGAGACACTTTGCCAATAGAGCAAGACAATTTACATTTAAAATAAGAAAAAAACTTTTGTATTGTCTCATTTCAAGTGCATATTATCTACCTATCGGAGGAGTTCAAGTCTCTTGGAGGAGAGACACAGCAGCGCTCAGTGAATGAGGGGAAGATGGAGCGGGAGATCGATAGGCGGATTTGTGTGGCATCTGCTGGGAAGCACGTGCTGTACCGGTCTGTTGTGGTGAAGAGAGAGCTGAGCCAAAAACCAAAGCTCTCGATTTACTGGTCGATCTACGTTCCTACCCTCATCTATGGTCAGGAGCTTTGGGTCATGACCGAAAGAATGAGATCCTGGATACAAGCAGCTGAAATGAGTTTTCTCCGTAGTGTGTCTGGGCTCTCCCTTAGAGATAGGGGGAGGAGCTCAGTCATCCGAGGAGGACTCAGAGGAGAGCCGCTGCTCCTCCACATCGAGAGGAGCCAGTTGAGGTGGCTCGGGCATCTAGTTAGGATGCCTCCTGGACGCCTCCCTGGTGAGGTGTTCCAGGCACGTCCCACCGGGGGGAGGCCCAGGGGGAGACCCAGGTCACGCTGGAGGGACTATGTTTCTCTGCTGGCCTGGGAGCGCCTTGGGATTCCCCCGGAGGAGCTGGACCATGGATGGATGGATGGATGGATGGATGGTCTAATTATCTTATTCACCTGCTCAAATTAAGAGTAAATACACTTAATTTAAAACATTTTACTTATTTCTAGATGGTTTTGCAGTGAATGGTCATAGTTGACAGCAACAGAGACAAGCTGTCCAGATGCTTACATACCCAGCAGAGAGAGTGACTGACAGCAGCCTTCTATAACGACGGTTACAGAGCCGAGAACAGGAGAGTATCGACGCTACTACTGCTGATAAAGCTCAAATAATTTGGACCTGCTAACTTCCCAGTCCACCGGAAATCCTCTTCATCATCAAAATGGCACCAGATAGAGTAGAAGCAGACAAACTTTTAGGGTGTGTTTAATTTTCAACAGTTTCATTATTATTATTCATCTAATATTGATTTGGCATTTCATTCTTTGAGTGTTATGTTATTTAAATAATGTTTTGTCTATCTCTGTCATTCCCGTCATGAAGTGGTTTGGAAACTTTCTAGCTGTTCTAAATTAGCTCAAAGTTAATTTAGCCTCATAAGAACATTTTCAAGATGTCATGGCTCTGAGGGCTGACCTAATTGATAATTTCATTCACCTGTCTACCTCTGCCCAGTTTCCAATTACCATTCATCTAATCCACCTGTTCCTGCTTCTTTATAAACGGCTCAGTCCAGCTACCGGGGCCAGATTATTGTTGTGAGATCATTGTTGTTGATGCTATAGTCATGTTCCGGGGGGGGGGGGGGGGGGGGGCTTTTAGTAATTTGTAGAGTTCCTGATTTGCTCATCATGTCACTTCCACTGAGGCTGCCTGTTCTCCTCTGAACGTTCTGCCTGAACTCTCTGTTGGATTCCCGGAACCCTGAACCAGCCTGTTCCTGTTCTCATCTGTATCCCTGATCAGGCTGCGGATTCCTAGACCTCTGAGCCTTCCTGTTTGCCTGACCTGGCCTGGACTCCTCTATGGATGGGTTACTGGTTTCAGGGTACATCCTGCTATGAAACTGCTGAATTTTCTTGTTTTCTTTTACTAGAATTGAGCTGCACATTGGAGTCTGATAGCCTGACATTGATATTCTTTTTTAAGAGAACTTGAAAAATTGAAAACCATTTTTAGATTAGATCTTATTATTGATTTCTATGTCATTCTTCCCCACCTTTACTCTGCAGTCTACAAACTCCTCAACTGTAGTTCAAATGGATCTGATTAGTGGAAATGGTTCCTTTCCTTCAATATTTTCCTTACATTAGTTTTAACGATCATTTACGGTCGCAGTATTTGAGAAAAGAGGATAAATCTTACTGTAGAGTGGTCATCTCTGTCAGCGATGGCTGTGTGGCTTTAAGGTAGCTGGCCCGACGTGCCTGCATCTTGGGCGAAGGTTTGGGACTTCCATCAGAGTCTCCGCTGTCGTCGTCAGCCATGGCTTTCACATAGCTGCCACTCCTCATTCTACGACAGGGGATGTCCTCCTCTTTCCCCAGAGGAGAAAAGCCACTCCATTCATCCTGAGGTACCTGATAGTGAGGATTGAAATCCATGAGAGCACAGTCAGGATGATGCTTCCCTCTGCTTCCTGCCTCCCAGCCATCAAACAGCTAAACCAAACATCCAAACTCAAGGAATCATCCAGCAACGAGGACAAACAGCAGGTTTCCCCTCATCCTTAATTCTCTCACTCTGGCAGCGCACTACTACTAGCACCACACCAGAGACTGCTGGCGGACCGGCATAGGATGCTGCAGGCAGAGGTCATTTAGACATTCCTCTAATTCAAACATCTGCTTCGCTGAGGGTCGTCCTGTAATATAACGTGTTGTTGTGGAATAAGACTCCAAATTAGGTTTACTTATTATTTCTGCTCTGATTAAACTGGGAGTGTTATTTAAAGTGTCACTGATGTTTTATTACCATTGGCAGAAAGGTATGTATGTAAATAAACTATAACTCTGAGTGGGGCATGGATGGGTTACTGGTTTCAGGGTACACCCCGCTATGAAACTGCTGAATTTTCTTGTTTTCTTTTACTAGAATTGAGCTGCACATTAGAGTCTGATAGCCTGACACTGATATTCTTTTTTAAGAGAACTTGAAAATCATTTTTAGATCAGTTTCTTTTCAGCCTTTGTTGATCAATGCAAAGATTTTCACTGATATTTCTCTCCTTTTCTGGACACATGTTAGGATGCGTAACCATAGCAAGAGACCATAGCAAGTTGATTTATGTACACCGGGGAGCAGCTCCTCAATATCTCTAAAGCTAAAAAAATACTTAATCTACTTCCACAAGTACCTGCTGAGTTGAACATGAGGTGCAGGGGATGCAGAGTAGCAGCAAGGAGAAGAGCGAGGAAGAAGAAATTTAAACTATCTCTTCCATCAATCATCATGGGCAATGTGAGATCGTTAGGAAACCAGTTAGAACTTCAAGCCCCAGCAAGGACCCAGCCACAATATCAGCAATGCAGAATAATATGTTTTACTGAAACCTGGCTGCAGGATCATATCTCAGACTCCAGCGTCTCTCTGCCAGGCTTTCTGACCAAACCAGCAGACAGAGTTTTAAAGAAGACTGGAAAACTCAACGGAGGTGGTTTGCAGTGTTAGTGATCAAAAGATGATGTCATCCACGACACGTTACTGTGAAGATCCATCCCTGCAGCCCAGATATTCAACTGATGGCTGCTGGTTTTCAGTCATATTATTTGCCCAGAGAGGTCAGCAGTGTTCTGCTAGTAACCGTTTATACTCCACCTTCTGCTGTTGCCAACACTGCATGTGATGTCATCAGTTCCGCTGTTGCTAAGCTACAGACACAACAGCCAAATACATTAGTGGGAATAACTGGAGATTTTAATCACATCTCTCTCTGCTCCGCTGCCAATGTTCCAACAGTCTGTTAGCTGCTGCACCAGAGAAAACTAAAAGCTGGACTTGTTTTAAGCAAATGTCAAGGATTCCTAGATCTATGAAGTTAGACATCCTCTTGGTTAAGTATGTCACATTGTTTTTCTCTGCTCAGATTATAATCCACATTATAAGAAACAACCTGCATTAAAAAGAACAAGGAGATGGTCACAGGAAGCTGAAGAAGCCCTGCAAGGTTGTTCTGAGGCTACAGACTGGGATGCTCTGTCAGCCACATGGAGAGGACGTCAATGCAGGTGAAGATTCTCAGTCATCCAGGTCAGAGCCATTCCAAAAAAAGAAAATAAAAAACAATCCACTGGACTTTGTTTCCAATTTTTAAACTGTTTCTCTGCTCATCCAATTTTTCAATTCAAAATGTCAGAAATAGCGTTTAGTTCCAGGTTTTATCCAGCAGCCCAACAAAGCCTGGTTTTAGTTTAGAAAACATGCAAATAGAAACGGATGAACGGGTCCCCCCCTTTGGAATGGGGGTCATTTGGCTTCTTTGTTAGCCTGCAATTCCCCATACCTGCCTATGTCTCTGAAAGGGGGGGTCGTTAGAGGGAATAGTTGGCCTGGCTGAATGGGCGAGGTCCTCCGCTCTCCTGTACAGAGGTTAGGGCTGTGATGATAGCGGAAAGGAATCAACTCTATCGCTGCATTGGAGGTTCTTGAAAGCTGAAACCTGAGCCCCCCCCCCCCCCCCCCCCCCTCTGTTTAAGGTTGTTTTTTCCTTCTGAAAGAGAGTGGCTTTAAGCTCTCTACCACAGGATTCTGGAGGAGTGGAAGCACTTCGTCTGGGGTGATGAAGAAGACTCCCCATTCAGAGCAAAGCGGTCCTATTCTGAACATATTGGGCCAGGGGTTAGGAGGAAGGGGATCATTGTTTTTGGATGTAGGAGCTTTCTCTTAATTTTTTTTTCTGTAGTACTGAATTACGGTTTAGTCCTATGGGAAATACATACATAAATTGATACATTACACAGGGACAGGAGTAATATATACATATACATATTAGGGGTGGAACGGTTCATAAAATCCACGGTTCGGTTCACGGTTTCGTGGTCACGGTTTTCGGTTCGGTTCGGTATATGTTGATTGTTACACCGAAATCCTATAAAAATTAATGAAAAAAAAAAATAATAATAATAAATTGTAAATATTTTTAATGATCCGGTCTGCAGCGTAGCGCTGACGGAGTATGAGGGATTTCGGGGTTAGCATGACATGTTGGTCGTGTTGCTGTTAGCATAAACAAAACGTGTTGCACAATGCTTGCACACTGTTGCACTTTTATCCACAGCTTTCTTCCCGCCGTCATCGTAGGTCACTCTAAATGCAAAGTGGTCCCATACAGCAGACCTATAAAGTGCTGCTGGCGCGTCTTCCAGCTCCTGTTCTTTCCCACTCGCCATACCCACACAATTCTCCACAACAACTGATTTTTTTCTGCTACACCCAGCTACGCTGCTTCGCTTCTTCTTCTTGTTTACTACTGGTGGTTGGCTTTGGTCGCAGTACCGCCACCTTCTGCTCTGGAGTGTAAACGCTTCACCTATGAGAAAAAGGAGCAGCGCATGAACCGAACGCAACACACGCGAACCGAGACAGTCGAACCGAACGGTTTGGACGGTTTTCATAAACCGTTCCATCCCTAAGATATATATATATAATAATATATAATATATATATATATATATATATATATATTAGGGATGGAACGGTTTATGAAAACCGTCCAAACCGTTCGGTTCGACTGTCTCGGTTCGCGTGTGTTGCGTTCGGTTCATGCGCTGCTCCATTTTCTCATAGGCGAAGCGTTTACACTCCAGAGCAGAAGGTGGCGGTACTGCGACCAAAGCCAACCACCAGTAGTAAACAAGAAGAAGAAGCGAAGCAGCGTAGCTGGGTGTAGCAGAAAAAAATCAGTTGTTGTGGAGAATTGTGTATATATATATATATATATATATATATATATATATATCAGGAAATCCTACCAATGGCTGGACAAGGCCGGACTGAAGGACAGCACAGAGGCACTCATCATGGCTACACAGGAGCAGCCCTAAGTACCGAAGCAATAGAGGCCCAGATCTACCACACCAGACTAGACCCCAGGTGCAGACTGTGCCAAGAGGCCCTGAGACAATCCAGCACATAACTGTAGGGTGGAAGATGCTGGCAGGGAAAGCTAACATGGAGCGCCATAACCAAGAGGCTGGAATATATTACAGGAACATCTGAGCAGAGTATGAGCTGGAAACCCCAAGGTCACAGTGGGAAACACCTCCAGGGATGGTAGAGAATGACCGAGCCAAGATCCTGTGGGACTTCCAGATACAGACGGACCGAATGGTAACGGCAAACCAACCGGACATTAAGGTGGTGGACAAAAAGCAGAGGAAAGCCGTTGTGGTTGCCATAGCGATACCAAGTGACTGCAACATCAGGAAAAAGGAAAAATTAGAATCTAGAGAAATACCAGGGGCTCAGAGAAGAGCTGGAGAAACCCTGGGAGGTCAAAGCATCAGTGGAACCCGCGGTCATTGGGGCCCTCGGGGCAGGGGCCCCCAAACTGGAGGAGTTACAGCAGATCCCTGGAAATACATCAGACATCTCAGTCCAGAAGAGTTCAGTTCTAGGAACAGCAAAGATATTGGCAGAACCCTCAAGCTCCCAGGGCTCTGGTAGAGGACCCCAGCTGGGAGGAAAAGGGGGAGAGACCTCCCGCGATGGGGGAGGAAGAAGTGATTTTTCTTTTATTCCCTTTTATGTCATGTAACTATAATCGCTTGTAATTAACAGCATTAAGCCAAAATGAAATGAGGGTCATTATTTCAGTCTTTAAACTGATTGAGGTTAAAGGTCAGAGATCTTTTAAATAAATATAGAAGTCTGTTTTATATCAATGACAGGAACCATGGGGGAGTGATGGCCTAGTGGTTAGAGCAGCGCTCTGTGAAGGTTGCAGGTACACGGTTTGATTCCCACAGACTACGCTCTGGGTCCCTGAGCAAGACCCTTAACCCCACCCTGCTCCCCGGGCGCCGCACAATGGCAGCCCACTGCTCCCCAAGGGGAGGGGTTAGATGCAGAGAGAGAATTTCTCCGATGTTAGATCAATAAAGTTCAATTATTATTATAATTATTATGAAACTTAACCTGGAAGCATTTTTCTGGTGAATTTGATTCCTGACAGAAAGTCTGAGGAGATTTGTTGAGCTAAATATCTTTCTCTCTCTTCCTCTGCATGTGTGTGACGTCAAAGAGACACAAATGAGCAGTTTGGCTATAAAAAGAGAAAAGGACCAGCTGCAGTATTATCAGCAGTGCCTCTCACCCACGCACTCGCTTCACATCCACAGCAGCCTGGCACTCAGTCTACTGTAACGCTGAGGAACAGCGCTGCTCTTTAAAGCTTTATCACAGATCCTGTCTGCCTGTTTCATCTTCATCTGCATTGCTAGAAATAATTAGCATTGGATAGCGAGCCTGGATCGGTATGCAGCACATTCTAACTATCAGCTGCAGGGTATAGGCTACAGAACACCGACGGTTCCCTTGGCAACCCTGTTTGGATGGTCTAAAGTAGCAGCATTTAAAGTAAAAGAAAGTGCAGCTGGGAACATTAGTGGAAGACTTGATGAAGAGCGTAGGAGAGCCATGTGTGCAGCTTTAAAATAATAAGTGACAGGAGTTTGTTCAAAGAAACGTACAAACAGCAAATCTGTGTAAAGCAGCAATGTTGCAGCGAGCGGAGCAACATAGAGGCGGTTGAACGAGCTGCCTGAGGTTCTGTCATCATCTCGCTGCTATAGGCCCAAACAGACAAGCATCAGCGTCTCGCTCCTCTTATTCCTGCTGCCCTTCCAACCTCTCAGTTAGTCAGAGCCCAACTTCTAACAGAGGATGCATCAGAGTGGGGGGGGGGGGTAGCGTTGATTAATGACTCTTGAAGACAAATTATTCTCAATCTATCTTTAAAATTAGCAACTGAAACCAGTCAACTGAAGCTGAGAAGCAGCAGAGGTGCTTCAGTAGGAAGGGAGGGTTAGAGATTTAAAGCATCATCGATTTTTATGCTTTTTAAACATCTATTGTGAAATCAGTGTTTCCCTCTGAGTCTGTTTATGCCTCATTAGAAGATGGACGTATATGCCTACTAAGACCGAACCCACATCCTCAGTGACCTCTCCGCCCCGCCCCGCTCTGTCACGCATGCGCCATATTATTATTTAACTCAAAACATTCGGCAATGGATGATTAATTTAATATGACATCAGTAAAACTCACCATCAGCATCAATCTGTCATGATCTGGCCTGTTTGCTCTCCCTTAATTATTCATTCCTTTCACCTGCCCTCTTCCCTCCCTGCCTCAATTATAATTTATTCCCCTCACCTGTTTCCTCTGGTTTATATTCAGTTCAGCCTGAGCATTCAGGGCCAGATCGTTACTTGTCTTTTTGTTAGTCTTTCTGTTCAGTTTTATTTCATGGTTCCTGTCAGGGATCCTAGCTGCCAGTGGAAAGAGGGTTTTTGTGTTTGTCTCGTCTCCTGATCGTCCACTGTTCCTCCCCCGCGGAGTCCTCTGGGTTTTTGGCTCTATATGTGGGGAGGTTCAGTTTTTATCCAGTAAGCCTGGCTCCAGGGAGGAGACCAGTTTAAATTCCTGCATCAAGTTCCGGTTCCTACGTCCTGTCTCGGCTACCCTCTTCCACTATACCTGCCTGTCTTCACCTGATCCTGTCTGCTCCTGTGCGTGACCACCTGGTCATGCTTCTGGTCCCAGTCAGACTCTGAACCCTCCTGGGAGTCTGTGGATGCCTGGAAGTCTGGATCCTTCCACCTGTTTCTGTTCTTGCCTGATCTGGATCCTGCCTGTTCTGTCTGTTCCTGTCTGGATCCCTGACCAGGATCAGCTTCCAGCATGACCTCTGGGACTGCAGCACTGAGGACATTCGTGGTCTGGACTGTTAAACCAGGTAAGTGACCAACTCAGATAATCTTCTATCAGTTGATCGTGGTCACTTACCTGTGTTTCTCCCCTAGAGTGTTTGAGAATTGGCGGTGAACCCCGCACCCCCGCCTGCAGTGTCCGCGAGCCACAGCTCCGCTTTTGTTTTATTTAATAAACGATTGAACTTTCCTACTGACTGTCTCTCCTTGAATACTGGGTCCATCTCTCCTCGGTTCTTGACAGAATGATCTGGCCCTGAATGCTCAGGCTGAACTGAATATAAACCAGAGGAAACAGGTGAGAGGAATAAATTATAATTGAGGCAGGGAGGGAAGAGGGCAGGTGAAAGGAATGACTAATTAAGGGAGAGCAAACAGGCCAGATCATGACTTAATCACACCTTTCTTTTCATTGTGGATCTTTGTAATCGGGATAATTAAGTTCATCCAACATTGGTTTGTTCTATTTTATCTAAACTCTTTTTCAGCCTAAAAAAGGATGTTTCTTCTGAAGTTGTGCGATTCGCTCTTGGAAGTTGTTGTGACTGGACTTGACGAAACTTTTAAGTTTGATGTATAGTGGTGACGGAGGATGTGGAATCTGGGGGTCTGAGGATGCTATGCTCTGATGCATCCAGTGAAATAGGGTGCTTAGCAGAATCTGCAGCGCTAACGCGTTCGGTGAAACGCCGGGTTTAGAGTCAGACGTTTCTCTTCCTTTAAACATCTCTGGATAGCATGTCCCATTACTAATATTAACATGATAAAGTCAGTAGAACTTGCTACACATCAAAAACTGTTCAATTACCGATCAGTGGTGTGTGTTAGCTTGCTACCTCTACTTCCTGTTTATTGGAGCTGTGAGGAGAGGAAGCTGAGGCAATCTTTGAAAGAAGAAGGTTCAAATGGATTTAATGTCCTCAGACAGAGAGATAGAGCTCTGATTGAGACTCTGATTCAGGCTCCGATTCAGGCTCCGATTCAGGCTCCGATTCAGGCTCCGATTGAGGCTCCGATTCAGGCTCCGATTCAGGCTCCGATTCAGGCTCCGATTGAGGCTCCGATTCAGGCTCTGATTCAGGCTCCGATTCAGGCTCCGATTGAGGCTCCGATTGAGGCTCCGATTGAGGCTCTGATTGAGGCTCCGATTCAGGCTCAGATTCAGGCTCCGATTCAGGCTCTGATTGAGGCTCTGATTGAGGCTCCGATTGAGGCTCCGATTGAGGCTCCGATTGAGGCTCCGATTGAGGCTCCGATTCAGGCTCTGATTCAGGCTCCGATTGAGGCTCCGATTGAGGCTCCGATTGAGGCTCCGATTCAGGCTCCGATTGAGGCTCCGATTGAGGCTCCGATTCAGGCTCCGATTCAGGCTCCGATTCAGGCTCCGATTCAGGCTCCGATTGAGGCTCCGATTGAGGCTCTGATTGAGGCTCTGATTGAGGCTCCGATTGAGGCTCCGATTGAGGCAAAGCTCAGTACGTACATTTAAACTCCAAACAGACACACTCTCCGTTGGAACTATCCCACCCCTACATCAAGAAATTTCTCACACAAACATTGAAGCAAAAAGGTTGAGTTGATCGAGGCCGTTCCCTGATAGGTTCATATATCTTTCACTGGCCTGATGGATCCTGTCTAACCTATTCTTGTCTCTTATGACCTTCGTTTGGAGCCTGTCAGACATCTCAACATGTTTCCTCCACACAGCCAATCAATCCTAACCTAGAAGTAGAACAACATGAACCCACTTTTGGAAGGCTGTGCTGAAACTGAACTTCCTGTTTGGGATTAATGACGTATTTCTGAATCAGAATTAAATTACGCTTTGCATGGCCTAATTTGCCCCAATCTATGGAAACACGTCTAAATGTAATTATTTTTTGTCATTTTAAAAGTTACCTTAAAGTTATCGGGATATTTGAATGGAGAAAGTATCTCAATATATAGAGCTTTAAAAAAGGATTTGCTTCTTACAGCTTTATTCTGTGTTTTTATCCAACTTAGTATTTCAGATAATATATATTTTTTGATAAATACAACAAAAAGCTGTTATTTAACGGTTATTTTATTCGTTAAGAGAGAAGATTATCCTAAAACCTCAGAAGGATTGGCACCCCCCTAATCCAGGAGACTAGCCGCGTGACTCAGAGAACCGGAAACCGCTAACGGTAAAGGATCCCGAACGCCGCGGGGGAAGATTTAGCCGCTTTGCTTTGCAGAAACGGGATCATTTGTCACCTTTATTTTTGTTTATTCTGCTTTGAGCCAAAGTCTGACTGCTGTTGAATGACCTAAAAAAAGGTGAGATTATTCCAAGTTTTCTGGCAGAATGTAATGAAAGTTTTCATTGAGATCATCTGAGACTCGCCTGATCAGAAATCAAAGCCTGGGAGAATCCGCTCTATTATCTCCTTTGTGTTCTTTTCCAGGAGTTAACCCGCCATAAGCATTAAAGGATGAAAACGCATATTTTCCTGTATCAGAAGTATTTCTAGGGTTTTAACTTGTTAGAAGTGTAAACCTGAACGTATTGTGTAAAATCACCACAAGCATAGTGAACAAAAACATCCAGTTCTGGACGGATTGGGGAGACGACTGCAAGGGTGAACTAGCCTGGGTGCCATTCCGAACTTAGTCCCGCCCACAAGGTTTGAAGTCGGGAAGTTCGGTCTGGCATTGCTCCATAGTAGCGCGAGTATGATCGCCCACTCTCTGGCGGGCCAATCAAATTGTCAGGGCGGGCTTTATACAATGATGGACAGATGATCAACAGTAACGTAATCAACCACGTCACCAAAGCGCGCTTGGGTGACAACAACAATGGCTGCCGCTGGAGAGTTGAGGTGAGTAGATTCTGCTATTAGGTCTGTTCTAGAAGATATCGACAGCAAATTAATTTTAAAAGAGGAACAGAGAAACGCGATCAAGGCTCATCTTCTTATTCTAGGCGTGCAACTGCACGCTTTGATTTTTGTTGACAACAACTATGCGTCGCTTAACATACGTCACGCACTCCGTTGCTCTTATTGGCTGTAGGTCTATCCAATTGAGTGCAGAGGCATTTTTTTCCCTGGTTCGTTGGAAACACGCCCCATAATCACAGCTCTATGGAGCAGTATCAGACTCATTCTGACTAGAATTGAGTAGGACTACGTCAGGCTATGGTTGAACCACTCAGCAGCCTGAACGATTCCTCACGACACATGACTCAGCAGATTCCTGACCTTCAACATCTCAGACATCAGGAGAGACCTTAGGTCACCGTTTGTCTCTCAGAGCCTTCATCTGGATTCCTGATCATCATCATCAGAGGTCGGTATGATTTCATTATTCTTTACTGATGAATTCATGGTAGAACATCTGAAAGTTCTTTAAATCTGAAATGATTCCATCCTGTTCAATAAATGATCAGTGTTTTTAATTCAGAGTAATTTTCATGTGAATGTGCTTTACTGGAGGCATCCATGTTTGTCAAAGAACACTACTGCCACCTACTGGTTAGTGACATTGTCACGGTGCGGTATCGGCTGTTGATCAAGTCCCAGTGCTGTATCTGGTGTTTGTCACAACGCGCTATTATCCAAGTCATCTTGAAAACATTCTTCTTCCAAATGTTGGCTACATATTACGGGTTTTTTCTCTGGCCAGAAGTTCGATGGCAAATCCTCCCTCTTCAAGTTGGCGATCCAACGACCAACCCGTCCGTGGAGGATCAGGAATCAGAAAGGTGGAATAACTCTTTTTATCACTTTTACCCGATGTATTCCAGCATCCAGCTGCCATGCACGTGGGCATTGTCAGTTTCACTATAGCTCTGGTGAATTTCAATGGTGAAGTCCTCTGGAAATCTTCAATAATTGTTGTTGATTGCAGATGTGTCTAGTAGTTCCCATTGATTTAGCTTGTAAAGCGGGGAGAATGGCGCTAGGCTTACCGCACCGTGACGTCACTGCTGGAAGATGGCAGGAGGGAGGGGCTACTATATTTAGGCAAACATGGCCGCTCCCAGACATCACGATGAAAATTATAATTTTAATTTTTTTACTGATTAATGCTAAATTCATTAAATCAAACGTTTTAGTTTTAGGTAGAAATAAAGATCCATTGATTATTCCTTGCTGACCGAACTTCTCCTTTAATGACTATAAATCCCTTAAATTTATGGTTTCTTAGTTATTAAAAGGATTTTAATGGATGTTTTAGGCCAAACTAGATTGGAAAACGCCATTGACGTTTCTTCCTGGTCTCTTTCTGCTTCCGATATTGAGGACATGCTGTGAAATAGAGGAGGGGTTGCTGCCAGTGGTTGTTTGGGAAGGATATTGCTGTTTAGGCTAATCAGTGACTATTTTACAATCTGAAGCAGGATGTGAGGTGTTGGATGAGGCTACTTCTCTAGCAGAAGAGACAGTATGCCTCAATGCCATGTTTAATAAATGACCCAGGAACGTTGTTCAGGGGAAACTTCCCCACCTGTTAGACAAACTGAGCTCGCCTCTCAGGGTGAGACGTTAGCAGGGGGGGGCTTAGCTCATGCATCAACAAGTTCTGGCAATGCTGGCAGGAAAATCTAGTGAAGAACAAAATGCACATCTATAGGGAATAAAGCAGCTTCTGCCTCCACCAGAACTTAGCCTTATCCAATCAAAACATTGCAGCTTGCTCTGCCTAAAAACAGTTAGTGTTAGAGAACCATTTATTGAAGATGAACTAGTTTAACTAAAGTCAGTAACACCAAACCTAGAGTGAGACCTTAAATAAACCTGCACAACAAAAGGCTGCTGAGATCAACATGGTGAGAAAATACATTAAAACTGATATAGAGAGAAAAGAGGCCTTAGGTCTGCAAAGAGCAACACAATGTAGTTCTGGGTGAGTGATGCCATTACCTAGCAGGTAGAGAGTAAGGCTACTACTGGCTCTGCACTTACTTCTCTGTTCAACTCAAAAGAAGGGAAGAGGAGGAAGAGGAGAAGGAGGAGGATGGCTCTTCAAACCAAGAGGAGGTAAAGGAGGTGGGTTTGTGGTGGGAGGATGCTGGGTGGAAAAAAGCTTGAAGGTGAGTTGGGTAAGTGCAGGAAAAGGCAAGGGGGTCAGGAAGAGTGTGGAGGAACAATGCACCAACGTTCTTACCAGTGCTGGGGACACACTACAACTTTAATGCACAACCAGTGGAGGTCGTTTGTGTTTACAAAGTTTTTACAGCAACAATCGTAAAATTAATTCCTCTAATTATTTAAAACCTACAGTAGCAGCCATTCAAAACGGCCCCCCCAGTCAAACAGCAGCCAAACGGCAGCCATCTTCCAACCACCGCAGTGACCCCCGTCTTCCATGGTTTCTTTACTCTGACTCTCTGAATTACAGGGTCTGACCAGGAGGTGGCGCTTCTCTTTAGATCTTAATATATGTAAATCATTACAGAAAATATATTTTAGTACAAAGATTGATGTTTAAAAAGGAATTAAAGGGACGAGCCGAGGAAAGTTGGGACATTTCGAACGGCTGCTTCTGTAGCAGAACTGAGACAGCATGATGGAAGGAAAACTAGAAAATACCAGTTTCCTTCTTTAAGATTAGAACAGACTGCTTTACAAACATAAATAATTTGGGATCATAAAATCAATGCTCACTAGTGATTAAACACCTTTTACATTCTTTGTGCTTTTATATTTCATCTTTTCTATTAGATCCCAAAGGAACCAGTGGTTTTAATGGAACGCCTGATGCTTGGTGGGGACTAACTGGGACTGGGACTAACTAATGGATGAGCTGTTCTTTCACATCTCCACAATCTGATGGGTTCATCTGAAACAGCTGAACAAATAAAGGTACTTAAAGAATATTTTAGAATTGATGGTCTTTGGTCTGATTGGTTTGAAGAGGAAAAGATGCGCCTCCTACTGGCAGTTCGAGTGCATCCCCAGCCTAAGTCAGTGGTATCCAGTCATCCCAGCCTCAGAAAATTCATTTGAATTAAAACCAAATCTCTTTGAAATATCTGAGCTGCATTGAGAGAAGAGCTCAGGGTGGTTTAACACAGCCACAGGTTTACTGCTCTGATCTTAAGTCATTTTACAAATAAACTAATTATTGTTAATCCAAGGTGTCAGGCAGCAGAGCAGCAACCAAAAAAAAATCATTTTATTTAAAAAATGGGGTGAAAAACGCCCCTAAAGATGGCTCCTCTGTTTACTCAGCAAACGAGCATATTTGTGAGACGATTATCTTTCTTCTTTTTAGTTTTTCCGTCTTTTCTCTCAGCCTTTTTCACTTTCCGGCTGTGACAGCCGCTGCACGTCTCCATTGCATGCTCCTCTGGCATGCTTGTCTGCTTTATGCTTCTCTTCAGTTCTCTGTTGGCCCTGCTGAAGGTCAGACTGTTTTCTGATGTGGAAGCAGCAGCGATGAAGACAAGACCTGTTCATTGGAGACCAAGACCACATCCACTACCGCTACGTTCAGAGCGCACGCAGCAGGAGCAGCTAAAACCCGCGTGCTGCTTCACTTCTGATGCTTGTACCAGTTTAATTCTGAAACGCGGCTGAAGCATCTCTGCTGCTCTAGCTGCATGGTGATAAAGTGGGTCTGATGCGTGGTGGGCGGAGCTACCCTATCCTTTCTCTGCCTGGAACAATGGCAGCTATATTAGCTGTGATCAGCGGGTAGAAAGTAGTTAGAATCTATGTTGAAGTGAGAAAGTCCTCCTGAAAACATGGTCTGTGCAGTCAGTTCATCCAGATTACCATCCTGCCTTCAAAGATTATTTCTCTGTGGGAGCCGCTCAGACCCCCACATACCGGCGCTGCGCTGTCACTGGGAATCCCCAGCAGCAGCTGCCTCAGGCCCGCTCGCCTCTTGGGGGTTTTCCCCTCCTGTTGGTGGCGGCTGGAAGTAGATGTTAGCGTTTTTCAGGTCTGTGCTACAAACTGCAGGCAGCAGGATAATAAAAGCAAACATATTCTGCCATTTAGGCGTTAATAAACTGTTTCAGAGGAGTGATCATAGCGCTCTGCATCAGCAGTGCTGCGTCTGACTCCCTGCCAGCTCCCAGATCAGCTTCTCTCATTGGTTGATGCGGCGTCCAGCAGCTAAAGGTCAATGTTTCCAACTCCAGCAGCTGCTGCTCCTGAAGCGCCTCAGAAGCTCATGAAACTCCTGCTGCTCAGACGCGCTGCAGGACCTTTAGCTGCGCCTTGATGCGCATCCACCATTGACTTTACATGGAAACTTGCTGCTTCTACTGTCTCTGCTGCTAGCTGTCTGAACCTAGCATAAAGGTGCTTTCATGACCAATGTGAAACCATCCCTGAGGTGAGCTTTTGGCCTGCTATTGCTCACCTTGAAATTCTCCTGGCCAGTAAAAGCGTTTGGCCCAGCAGGTGAAAGGCTCCTACGTCATGGAGTCTGCTGGTCGTTGGTTCCACCTCATCATGGCGGACATGGATTTGCAGAGCATATGGCATTCCTTTTTTTTTTTTACTTTCTTTGAAAGCTGAACAAATCTCTCAGCATTTCTGGGTTCACCATGTTCCCAGAGACTGAATAAGGAAGCCCACCACATCCTCCAGAAGGTAAGTCTGCGGTACTTCTGCCTAACTGTGACCCGGTTCAGGTCCCAGCAGGGAATCGGCACCAGCAGGGAGGGGCTAAAGCTGGCAATAGGAGACAGAAGTAGCCACTGACTTAGCCATGGAGCTGGGACCGAGGATTCCAGCTGCCGTGCGGGAATGTCGGCTCTAACATTATGACCTGAAAACAGAGAAAGTTGGACTGAAAGGATGATTTTAGCTTCCCCTTTATTAACTGGTTCTTTGAACTTTGTATGTAGAGCATTAACAACGTTAAGTTTAGTCTTTGTTGCATCCGCCGCCCTACGATTGGCCAGAATATTAGGTACAGGTCGGGGATGCAGTATCTTATCTTACTGTTAAACTGCAGTCTGGGTTTTGATTTGAATTTGCTGGTAGAGCTATTAGAGCAGCGAAACTATAACCTGACTCCGCCAGATGGATTTGCTCCGCATATCCATCTGGAAACCTTCCGTTGAAGTAATTTTGGGAAGGGGCGAAAATACTGGTTAGCTGATTGGCCTCTGTTGGTGATAGACGGGCCAAATAAACCAATCAGATCAACGAAGCATATGACGTACTAACAGAGCGACGACGAAGAGGAGCCAATTGATAGATCAAACTCTTGGTGAAACCAGTCGGGAGAAGAGCAAAAACATCTTTTCCTCTGAGAAAAGCCTCCAGAGCAGTGTTTTGCTCTTCTTTCAGTGAATACTCTGTAATTCCCATAAAACTTGCTCGATAGCCACGCTAACGCTAGTTTCATCGGCTGAAGCCGCCATGTTCTTTAGCCTGAACTGTCGCGCTTCTCGTAGCGTCACACCTCAACCCGCCTCAAAGCCAACGCTGATTGGACGTTCGTTTGGTGAACGGCTCCAAATATTCTTCTACGGAGTCTCCAGACTGATCTGCGAGTGAAACCTTGAAAGCTCGCGAGATCAGGATGGTCTCACGAGGCTAACATAGCTCTGGTGTCGGTCTGTTTCATCTGCATTTAGCATCTAGCTGTTTTGTTTAGCTCCTTAGCTCTGATTTATTTTTTTTTGCATGGGTTCGGGATCATTTTGCTGGGCAGTTTGCTGAATCCCTCCTAATAGGAAAATACATCGTCACTAATAAAGCACTTGTGTTTCTGCTGTAAATGGATGTAGACCTAGAGTCGGTCCTGCTGCATCCTGGAGGGGAATTTACAAATGTTGTTTTTTCTTTTACCTTTTGATGAGCAAATGTAACAATTTTCTAAACTGAGCACGTTTGGTGGTGAGACACCAGGTGTGACCTCAGAGAAAAAAAGACTGCAGCTAAATGTTCCCTTTCAGAGCAATAGATCAAAGCGGACGGTTAGTATTGGTGTTTCTTTCCCACAGTGGATTCAGATGACTGGTGTCATTTTCTATTCAATGCAGTTTGATATTAGTTTAAAAGTTTAGGCTAAAGACAGAAAAAAGTTTTTCAGTCTGTTTCACCTGCAAGGCCTGACTGAGGGTGTTAGACAGAGCTTCTTCCCATAACAAGCCAGATTCTTTCTCAGGTTTATTCATAACATGTTACTGTTTAACTAAAGTGTCAGTAATTAGTTTAGACTCTGACTGCTCTCTATTGTTGTAAGTAAGGAGGAACGAACGCTGCTCAGGCAAAACAGGGCTGATTACCGTGCAATAAGGGCCGCATCATGAACTGTTCTCTGTTTGCAAAGATAAAACTAAAACTGAAGTAAATGGTTGAATCATTTTCCCCCTACGCTACCTACCTATATATATATATATATATATATATATACAGTGGGGCAAAAAAGTATTTAGTCAGCCACCAATAGTGCAAGTTCTCCCACTCAAAAAGATGAGAGAGGCCGGTCATTTTCATCATAGATATACCTCAACTATGAGAGACAAAATGAGAAAAAAAAATCCAGAAAATCACATCGTCTGGTTTTTAAAGAATTTATTTGCAAAATATGGTGGAAAATAAGTATTTGGTCAGTTACAAACAAGCAAGATTTCTGGCCCTCACAGACCTGTAACTTCTTCTGTAAGAGGCTCCTCTGTCCTCCACTCGTTACCTTCATTAATGGCACCTGTTTGAACCCGTTATCAGTATAAAAGACACCTGTCCACAACCTCAAACAGTCACACTCTAAACTCCACCATGGCCCAAACTAGAGAGCTGTCAAAGGACACCCGAAACAAAATTATAGACCTGCACCAGGCTGGGAAGTCTGAATCTGCAATAGGTAAACAGCTTGGTATGAAGAAATCAACTGTGGGATCAATTATTAGAAAATGGAAAACATACAAGACCACTGATAATCTTCCTCGATCTGGGGCTCCACGCAAGATCTCACCCCGTGGGGTCAAAATGATCACAAGAACGGTGAGTAAAAATCCCAGAACCACACGGGGGGACCTAGTGAATGACCTGCAGAGAGCTGGGACCAAAGTAACAAAGGCTACCATCAGTAACACACTACGCCGCCAGGGACTCAAATCCTGCAGTGCCAGACGTGTCCCCCTGCTTAAGCCAGTACATGTCAAGGCCCGTCTCAAGTTTGCTAGAGAGCATTTGGATGATCCAGACGATGACTGGGAGAATATCATATGGTCAGATGAAACCAAAATAGAACTTTTTGGTAAAAACTCTACTCGTCGTGTTTGGAGGAGAGAGAATGCTGAGTTGCATCCAAAGAACACCATACCTACAGTGAAGCATGGGGGTGGAAACATCATGCTTTGGGGCTGTTTTTCTGCTAAGGGACCAGGACGACTGATCCGTGTGAAGGAAAGAATGAATGGGGCCATGTATCGTCAAATTTTGAGTGAAAACCTCCTTCCATCAGCAAGGGCATTGAAGATGAAACGTGGCTGGGTCTTTCAGCATGACAATGATCCCAAACACACCGCCCGGGTAACGAAGGAGTGGCTTCGTAAGAAGCATTTCAAGGTCCTGGAGTGGCCTATCCAGTCTCCAGATCTCAACCCCATAGAAAATCTTTGGAGGGAGTTGAAAGTCCGTGTTGCCCAGCGACAGCCCCAGAACATCACTGCTCTAGAGGAGATCTGCATGGAGGAATGGGCCAAAATACCAGCAACAGTGTGTGAAAAACTTGTGAAGACTTACAGAAAACGTTTGATCTCTGTCATTGCCAACAAAGGGTATATAACAAAGTATTGAGATGAACTTTTGTTATTGACCAAATACTTATTTTCCACCATATTTTGCAAATAAATTCTTTAAAAATCAGACAATGTGATTTTCTGGATTTTTTTTTCTCATTTTGTCTCTCATAGTTGAGGTATATCTATGATGAAAATTACTGGCCTCTCTCATCTTTTTAAGTGGGAGAACTTGCACTATTGGTGGCTGACTAAATACTTTTTTGCCCCACTGTATATATATATATATATAACAAGAGGATTGATTCAGTAGATCAGAGGCTTGCAGGTGGTGATCAGGTCCACAGAGATGTGATCCACCGTTCCTCAGACCTTTAGACCTGGTCTAAGTCTACAGTAGCGTAGTGGTCTAAGGTCTGAGGACTAGTATGGAGTATATATATAAGGGCCAATGTGCTGCAACATTTACCAGTGTCTCTGCTGTACTGGAATAAAGCTCTGAGGGGGAAAACCCAGAGCCACTAAACGCATCATTCTGTCACATCTAGCGGACTTTATCACACTGGACTGCATCTATATGTGCTACATGTATTTTAGTGCCATGAGAAGACTGCTGTTGGGCTGCATGTTAAAAGGTAAATTAGTTAAACTGATTTAGATATATTACTAGTTTCACTAATTGGGCTCCTGTCACGCCTCGCTGATCTAACCAGCGTCTGCCTGACTTCCCAGAATCTCCTAAACTCTGGCAGACGCTGAACTTTCTATGGATTCTTTCTATTCTGGGCGTATAGAGGATTCATAACGAGTCCAGAACTTCTGTCCAATGACAGCCTAACTTCAGCATATTGCCCGGCAGCGTAATGCCCAGGAAATGATTCACAGTGTCCTGAGGGGGGCAGCGATGCGCCTGGAGGTGCACGGCCTGCAGGAAAAGATTCTTTGATCGCGGCATTAACCGATTTGCTTTTACCGCCCGCCAAAAGGAAAAATAAAGAAAGAAAGCAGGTTTCTGGTGGCAGCAGATTGAGCGTCATGTCTGCTAGGAAGTGTGTTGGTGGTGGGCGTGAACGCAGGGAGGATCCATCGCTCACCTTCTGGCTCCCCCTATGATGGGGATGAAGTCTGGAGGAGAACTGACGGTTTCCTCCTGTGAACCCCCTTTATACCAAAACGCTGCCAATACGCCATTATACAGCAGCTGGAAGCTAGAAACACGTTCAGCGCTCGTCTGGAACACGTCAGATACGCTGATATGTTGGAGAGAAGTTCTGGATAAGTTACGCAGAGGTTACTCCGAGGTTTAGGATGAGCTAGACGCCACGACTGATGAGGAACTGATGCTGAACGGATGTCAGCCATCAGATAACTGACCTGGAACTGACGGCCCATGGATGGCGGACGCTGGAATACATGCCATATACCGACGTGTTCCAGCCATGCAGCTTACCATAACTTCTCCAACGTATACTTGCATTTTTGCCAGATTTTTTGTACGTCAGGAACAGGCTGGTCTGACTTGTCAAGGTGTAACAGGGGCTTTACATTTGATATTTGGATGCTTTCACATCCTGTAAACATGAAATGTTCATATTTTTGTTTTCATTGCAAATTCTGTCCAGAGTCTCTCTTCTTATTAATATTATTATCATACATGACTGTAGAATGAAAGATCCTGGAACGAATTGAATCGTCAAGCATAAGAAAGGTTGGCTCGACTTTGGATTTTGGCAGTGAGACTGGAGCCCACTGACTTAGAGGTAACATTGTTCAGAAAAGTAATAAGTGGAGAACAAGAGGCAACAGGGGGGGGAGGGGGAGTGACTGGACTACTTTGGCTGGAACCAGTAAAGAATTTACCTGTAAGAACTGGCAAGAAGGGTCCTGCTGCTGACTGGCCTTAGATTTGACTAGAGCTCTATCTAGGTTTAGGTTACCGGGTCCTGCGCTGGCTCGTAGCTGCTTGTGGCTGCTGTTGTTGGTGTAGACCTCTCGGGCCCTGCTCACCGTTAGGCTTGACGACCATGCCCCTTTCTTCTCAATAGGCCCGTCCACAAGACCCAGCGGCAGCAAGGGGCCGCTTCCTCCACCGACACAGCCATCGCTCTTATTGCTGTTACCACTACCTGGCACACATGCAGAGGAAGCTGTATACTTCACATCGCTGTTGCTCCAAGAGGTTTTGAGTGCAGAGTGGTGGTGGGTGCGGCCGTGGCGTGCGTGAGTGTGGGCGTGCTCGTTAACTGTCCCGTAGGGGTCCATCAGAAAGTACTGCTGGGACTGTGAGGAGGAGAGGTTTGGCAGGGGGGTCTGCGGGAACTTATCGGGGTTGTTGCCATGGCACTGTCCCGTTGTCATGGCAACAGGCGAGGGGGAAACGGAGAGGGAGGGTGAAGGTGGAGGTTGGTGGTGATGAGGGTGGTAAAGACACAGCTCCCGTTCCAGGTTGTCATCTGAGCTCCAGTATCCGGAGCCTGGAGCAGATGCTGTGCCATGAAGCTGCGGGTGGTGGTGGTGGTGGTAGCTCCGATGCTTAGGCTCTGCTGATCGACAGCGCTCCCGGCTCTTGCTGCGCTTCCGGTGGCGCGTCCCCCCTGGGGGAGCCGCACCCTCTGGGCTAGCCCTTGAACCACCACCACCGCTACCTCCTCCACCACCGCCACCACCATAAACGCTCCCGTTATTGGGCCCTTTGGATGACTGCGTGTGCTGTGGCCCCTCCAATGAATGCGACTTGGTAAAGAGTTTCTGGACCGAGTGGACCAGGTGGCGAATTCGTCCAGGACTGTCATTGTTGCCGTCATTGGCTCCCATCCCCCCGCTGTGGGACAACACTCCTCGTTTGTACTGCAGTGTGTGGTAGCCATCTCTGGAAAATATTGGCTGTTGCTCATAGGGGTCCGCAAAATTTACTGGCACCCAAGACTGGGATTTAGCCCCGTAGCCTCCTCCCCCTCCTCCTCCTCCTCTTCCCCCCCCCCCTGCGTACGGCACCATGGCCATACACTCATCCTTTACCTCAGGATGGTGAGCTGAGGAGGTGGAGTGGCACCTCCTGGGGAAGGTTCCATATGGGACAATGCTGTTGCTTTCAGAGGGGTAGGAGACGCGTTGAGCATTGTAATAGGGCAACTCAGATGGATGTGGCATGGGAATTGGCAAAGGCATATCCATCTGGCTGAACAAATATGGCTTACGGTCAACATGGTGACCCAGTGGATCGTACGATGGCTCATAGGAGACCACGTGATGGTGACTCCGACTACTGGACAGGCCTTTCATGACAGGGCAAAAATATGACTGAATGAAAGAGGGATGAATGGATGAAAGATGCCAGGCCTGTGATCAGAGAATGGCTGCAGAGGGCTGCCCCTGGGAGGAGAGGTGGAAACGCTGCAAAACAGGAAGCAGAAAGAAGAGAATCGGTTAGTGGCAGAAGGCAACAGGAAGAACTTTTAACTTACAAACCAAACACTAAAGGAAAATCTTTTTATTAATAAATTGATCTTTATGGCTGAAAACTATAAAAGTAACGCTTTCTTTTCTTTAGACTTAGACAGATTTTTTCATTTTGTACACAACAGTGTAAACAAAAAGAATTTCGTTAAGAACAGTTCTCTAAATGATTTCATTTTTTAAAGTGCAGCCTTGATAAGGTAAGCAGCAGTGATAGAAAACATGGTCATGAAAAACAGTGATGTAAACATATGACTGTATAGTTACAGTTCTAACTCTCAGTTTTTTTATATAACCCATTTTACATAACTCTTAGCAGTCTAATGGCGGTGGGGAAGAATCTGAACAGTCTTTGTTGGGGGGGTGAGGGGTCAATAATCATATAATAACATAGCAAGTCACATTATATTACTAGTTAACAAGAAAATTACCCTAAAATAAAGTAACATCATTTCAAAGTAACTATGTAACAATGGAGACATGAGGTGGGTGAAACCATTAGGTCACCACATAACCATTTCTATTATTGGCCCCCACCTACCAACGGCTGAAGCCGGACGAACACTGGACAATTTTTTTGCCCTTTTTGGGCCGATTCTCCAGTCGTGCGAGACTTTTTCAATCAGGCCGACTTTCATCCTGAAGGTTCCAAGTGAAGCTGTACAGGGGGTAACGAGGGGCGATCAGCCTCTAACGACCACCCCCCCATCAGTAATCATAAGGTCGGGAGAAAATCAGACATGTTTGATTTTCAGTCGGCCGTCATAAGGTGGTCGTGGGCAAATCGCTCAGTGAGCAAACAAGGATTCTTCTTCTTCTTCTCAGATGTAAACCCAGCAGCATGGCGGGGGGGCAGTGAGTGAAATGGAGTTCTTCCTGTCAAACTGACAGACCGTAGTAGCCACGTTAGCTCAGCCATGTCTTTGTCCAAATACGTCGTCTCCTTTTCTTTTTAGGGCTTTCAGCACTAAATCGCCCAAATATCCAAGGCAGCGTTTCACTCTAGTGAGCTTCATGTTCCTCTGCTACTGGTTTGGCTCCAGATAGACGAGTCCGAGTAGCGCCATCTCACTGCGGAGCTGAGTCCCATTTGGTTTTTAGACGTACAGGTAGATCGCATCAGAGCGTCGGGTCGCACAGTGAGAGAACAAACATCGTAAGTTTTTCCTCTCCACTGTCGCTACAAGCATGCTTAGTGTGAGGGATTGCTGAAGAGTCAATGAGTCGATGCAATCAGCTGGTTTTCCTTAGATAGAAAACTTTGAATCAATCTGACTGGATGATCTGGTGAACTGGAAAGTGACCTGAGATGACATGATGTGAATTGGAGCTATAGAAATAAACTGAATAGAATCGAATCTTCACTGCTGACTTCACTCAGTTCATTCTGCATAATATTCCTGATCAAATGGGGACATGGTGGATAATAAAGACAGAAGATCCTGAGAACTTTGCTTCCATTTTGATTTTTCTTGTGTTGATTAATGTTCTTAACTTCTGAACGATTCATTTTTATAAAGGGAAACTAAAACCTTTGAGAACAATTAAAAGATTTCTGCAATGCCTAAAAGATTGAGAAATAATGTGCAGAGTTTGGCTGTAAATGTCATCCATCTAGAAAAGCAGAGTCTATGTTGAAATGTTCTACCTTCAGGGTAAAATACGGGGAAATCACCAAACAGACTCCAACCTTTCTGTGTTCATAGCAACAGCCTTAGAAAAGCCAGAAAATCAGGCATTCTGAGGTTTTTTAGAGGAGCTGCTGAAACCTTTGAAACACGACCAGAAAAGGTTGTCTTCGCCTCCTGAGGGACGATTATTAAAGTTTTATGCATAATTCTTGACAAAAACCACTGATAAATGCTGACGCACGCTTTAAAATGATGGGGATAGTCGGCCATTTTGCATTTTGGCTTGCAGGAAGTCAACAGTCACATGACCTGATAGCAAATGTAAAGGAACAGGTTGTTTTTTTTTGCACCCAGGTAGGTTTTCCACATCTAAAGGGTAAACTGTGTTCTGTGTATCTACAGCCTTAATGTTTTCTCTCTCAAACCGCCTTTTAACTTAGTCTCCATATCTCGCGATTCACAGCCAGCCTTAGTCTCTCCTGCACCACTTCTTTAAGTGTATTTAGTATTCAAATTAGATTAAGTGCAATAACGTGTGAAATAGAAATTATATAAAACCTTAACCCTCTTTCCCATCCAATCCAAGTTTTTTAATAAAAACTTTAAAATTTCTCAACTGACCAAAGTGCTGTACAGTGAATCAACATAACATCATTACGGACTTAAAAAAAACATACAAGCATAAAGGACAAAATTAAAATCAGAACTATAAAATCTATCATAAAATAAAAGTAATTTAAAATAATGCATCACAGACTAAAATCAACATCTCACACAGTTTAGAAAGCCAAGGCAGAGAGATGAGTTTTTTCAGTAGACATTGAATTTGCAAAGGAAGGTGGTTCCACAGAGAAAGCAGGATGGCCGCTAAGCTTCCCTTTAGTTTTTAACCTGTGAAGAAGCAGCTGATCAGCTGATCAGGCAGCCGGTGTAATCAGGCTACAGTTGTGGTAATGTGCTCATATTTAGTGCCAGATAAAAGACGTGCTGCAGCGTTTTGCTCTCTCTGGAGTTCAGCAGTGTTAGAGGAACTAACCCCCCCCAAATAAAGTGTGTTACAGTAATCCAGCCAGTAGAGAGCAATTAATTGGTAGTATTATAGATTTATCATAGATTTAGCCAGTTTATAGAGTAATCTGAGACTTTTGAGAAAGATTCTAGTAATCTGATTACTTGAGAGAGGCAAGTGTTTGAGTGCTGGAGATAAAGTAATACGTCATCTGCGTAAAGACTAATTTTATGCTCTATTTTCATGCCTTTTATACCTTTAACCACATTAGTTTGTCTGATTGTAGCAGCCAGAGGCTCAATGAAAATAGCAAATAGTGAGGGGGGGGCGGGGGGGGGGGCATGCCTGCCTGGTGCCCCTCTGGAGACAAAAGCTGGAAGATGTTGGATTATTTGCCCTGACACAGGCTGATGGGAAGCTGTAGAAGATTTTAATCAATTTATAAAGGAATTGCCAAAACCAAATATATGTACAGTAGCAAATACAAATATCCAGTTTAATCTATCAATTATTTTTCTGCATCTAAAGACAATATGTAGGATTTTATATTTTTACTTTAACTTTAGCAGCATAACTATAGAGATAACTCAGGATAACCTGACGAGTTTGGATGAGGATAAGAAAGTAGAGACATCTCTATAGACACCTCTAACTCTTATCTTTTTTTACTAATCTGACTGTATGATCTGGTTGAATTGTCTCTGTAATAAAGTGCCTTGAAATCAAAGAAGAGTCTATTTCAGGGCAAGATAAAAAATAAAGACATTACTCTGACTTCTTAGTGCATAAAGTACAGAACAATTCATTGGGAAAAATATAATATAAAGTCTTGTGTCATTGTTTGGCAAAACTTAACATTTCATTTTAACTGTGCCACTGTGTGCTTCAAGCATTTGTGGATAAGTTCCCTTTTTCCTGTTTTTTACTTTTTCAGGGTTAGTTTTGTTGTTGATGCTGTAGTTTGGTCTGAACAGGACCGGTGACAGTTCTGGACCGGTGACAGTTCTGAACAAGACCAGTGACAGTTCTGAACAGGACCGGTGACAGTTCTGGACCGGTGACAGTTCTGAACAGGACCGGTGACAGTTCTAGACCGGTGACAGTTCTGAACAAGACCAGTGACAGTTCTGGACCGGTGACAGTTCTGAACAGGACCGGTGAAAGTTCTGGACCGGTGACAGTTCTGAACAGGTCCGGTGACGGTTCTGAACAGGACCGGTGATAGTTCTGGACCGGTGACAGTTCTGAACAGGTCCGGTGACGGTTCTGAACAGGACCAGTGACAGTTCTGGACCGGTGACAGTTCTGAACAGGTCCGGTGACAGTTCTGAACAGGACCGGTGACAGTTCTGGACCGGTGACAGTTCTGAACAGGTCCGGTGACGGTTCTGAACAGGACCGGTGACAGTTCTGGACCGGTGACAGTTCTGAACAGGTCCGGTGACGGTTCTGAACAGGACCGGTGACAGTTCTGGACCGGTGACAGTTCTGAACAGGACCGGTGACAGTTCTGGACCGGTGACAGTTCTGAACAGGACCGGTGACAGTTCTGGACCGGTGACAGTTCTGAACAAGACCGGTGACAGTTCTGGACCGGTGACAGTTCTGAACAAGACCGGTGACAGTTCTGGACCGGTCACAGTTCTGAACAGGACCGGTGACAGTTCTGAACAGGACCGGTGACAGTTCTGAACAGGACCGGTGACAGTTCTGAACAGGACCGGTGACAGTTCTGAACAGGACCGGTGACAGTTCTGGACCGGACCGGTGACAGTTCTGGACCGGACCGGTGACAGTTCTGGACCGGACCGGTGACAGTTCTGGACCGGTGACAGTTCTGAACAGGACCGGTGACAGTTCTGGACCGGTGACAGTTCTGAACAAGACCAGTGACAGTTCTGGACCGGTGACAGTTCTGAACAGGACCGGTGACAGTTCTAGACCGGTGACAGTTCTGAACAAGACCAGTGACAGTTCTGGACCGGTGACAGTTCTGAACAGGACCGGTGAAAGTTCTGGACCGGTGACAGTTCTGAACAGGTCCGGTGACGGTTCTGAACAGGACCGGTGATAGTTCTGGACCGGTGACAGTTCTGAACAGGTCCGGTGACGGTTCTGAACAGGACCAGTGACAGTTCTGGACCGGTGACAGTTCTGAACAGGTCCGGTGACAGTTCTGAACAGGACCGGTGACAGTTCTGGACCGGTGACAGTTCTGAACAGGACCGGTGACAGTTCTAGACCGGTGACAGTTCTGAACAAGACCAGTGACAGTTCTGGACCGGTGACAGTTCTGAACAGGACCGGTGAAAGTTCTGGACCGGTGACAGTTCTGAACAGGTCCGGTGACGGTTCTGAACAGGACCGGTGATAGTTCTGGACCGGTGACAGTTCTGAACAGGTCCGGTGACGGTTCTGAACAGGACCAGTGACAGTTCTGGACCGGTGACAGTTCTGAACAGGTCCGGTGACAGTTCTGAACAGGACCGGTGACAGTTCTGGACCGGTGACAGTTCTGAACAGGACCGGTGACAGTTCTGGACCGGTGACAGTTCTGAACAGGACCGGTGACAGTTCTAGACCGGTGACAGTTCTGAACAAGACCAGTGACAGTTCTGGACCGGTGACAGTTCTGAACAGGACCGGTGAAAGTTCTGGACCGGTGACAGTTCTGAACAGGTCCGGTGACGGTTCTGAACAGGACCGGTGATAGTTCTGGACCGGTGACAGTTCTGAACAGGTCCGGTGACGGTTCTGAACAGGACCAGTGACAGTTCTGGACCGGTGACAGTTCTGAACAGGTCCGGTGACAGTTCTGAACAGGACCGGTGACAGTTCTGGACCGGTGACAGTTCTGAACAGGTCCGGTGATGGTTCTGAACAGGACCGGTGACAGTTCTGGACCGGTGACAGTTCTGAACAGGTCCGGTGACGGTTCTGAACAGGACCGGTGACAGTTCTGGACCGGTGACAGTTCTGAACAGGACCGGTGACAGTTCTGGACCGGTGACAGTTCTGAACAGGACCAGTGACAGTTCTGGACCGGTGACAGTTCTGAACAGGACCAGTGACAGTTCTGGACCGGTGACAGTTCTGAACAGGACCGGTGAAAGTTCTGGACCGGTGACAGTTCTGAACCAGACCAGTGACAGTTCTGGACCGGTGACAGTTCTGAACAGGACCGGTGACAGTTCTAGACCGGTGACAGTTCTGAACAAGACCAGTGACAGTTCTGGACCGGTGACAGTTCTGAACAGGACCGGTGAAAGTTCTGGACCGGTGACAGTTCTGAACAAGACCAGTGACAGTTCTGGACCGGTGACAGTTCTGAACAGGACCAGTGACAGTTCTGGACCGGTGACAGTTCTGAACAGGACCAGTGACAGTTCTGGACCGGTGACGGTTCTGAACAGGACCGGTGACCGAGGGCAGACATACATTAAAACTCCGGCATTTTTCCATCCATCTGCCAGAAATATTACTGGAGTTCAATCTTAACTTTCTAGTGACTGTTTAAAACAGTTAACTAAATATAATCTTTAATAAAAAGGGTTCTGTCTGCAACTAAAATTAATTTATAGCCTAAGCTAATGGTCAAAAAAACAGTAAAAGCTGAATATTTTTGGAGGAGGAGTTAATGATTGATTGAAGATGATCAATGTTGTGTACTCATGCATGTTATAGTCTAAGTGTGTACTTCTATAATCCAACTCGGGCCTCAGTATATAACCGCCTAACACAATGTGACAGCGGCACTGGTAGAAATACTTCTAACCTCCAGTATCGCCCTGTGAGCTGGAAATACAGACGGGTTTCTATTTCTATCCATGTTAGAACGTTACAGTCCTTTGATTTACTGCATTTATGGCTAACATCCACCCTAATCATTACCAGCATATCTTCAACCCTAATTTGAACCTAATCTCTCTTCACACCTCGGTGAGCAAACAGTCCAAAGTAATTATCCTCACTATGAAGAGAAGCAAAGAAACCAATCACAGCTTAAGTGGAATTTAAATGGAAAGGGGCTCATTTCTGATAACATGTTAAACTGTGGCCGTTTTCTAACAACCCTTCAGTGACAGTAAGACGTGTGAGCAGCCTCATCTTTATTTAGGACAGTCTTTGATGTCCTGTCGACCATCCATGGCTTTCCTGTTGCCTGCTTGGCTGAGCCTTTGAGTGTTCATCACCACGTCATGGCGATGCGCTCATCTCAGCATGTAACTCCAAGAGTCCCCGGGACAACATATCAGACATGGCTGAGTAGTTTGCTGGATGATTCCAAGCTCTGAACTCCTTTTCCCATCACAGTCTTTTTTTAGACAGTTATAACTGTTGAATGCTTGAAGGGGTCTTCACCTGGAAATCTGATCTGTTCAGGATAAAACCTGTGTGACGGCATTGGGCTTCAGTTAACACTTGCTGGACAATCCGGAGAGTTTTCATGTGGGCTCTATGTCCAGACAGGAGAAACCAACAAGAAGGTGCTCTCTACGTAGCATCCTTTAGATCATCCTCCTTGCTGATTCAGAGACCTGCAGTAGACCCGGAGAAGATGGCATCAAGCCTGAGTTTCCAGCAACCAGGGACTCGTCTGCAGGCAGTCCGTCAGTGTTGCTGCTTCTGCAGCCATTGTGTTAAAGGCAGGAAAACATGGTAGAGTAACCTCTAACCCATAGCAAACTGATAATGTTGATAAGTTTCATCCACATGACCATGCAGGCACCCTAACCCACGCATATAAATAACGTGTTTCGACTCAAATTCCCCTGAACCTGATAAAGGAAAAGAAAAAATTCTCCATGAGCGATTTCCTTTTTTCAAAAAAAAAAACAGGTTATGACTTCTTTAAGAGAGACTGCTCATTGATTAGCGCTGCTGCCTTGCAGCAACAAGGTTCTGGGTTCAATTCCCGGCCCGGGGTCTTTCTGCATAGTTAGCATGTTCTCCCTGAGCATGCGTGGGTTCTCTCCGGGTACTCCAGCTTCCTCCCACAGTCCAAAAACATGAATGTTAGGTTAATTGGCTTCTCTAAAGCCTCCTTAGGTGTGAATGGTTGTTTGTCCAGTTTGTCTCTGTGTTGACCTGCGATGGACTGGAGACATGTCCAGGTTGGACCCCTCAGCCGAGACAGGTACCAGCAGACCTTGCAACCCTGCTTGGCGTGACGGAAAATGGATGGATGGATGGATGGATGGATGGATGGATGGATGGACGGACGGACGGACGGACGGACGGACGGACGGACGGACGGACGGATGGACGGACGGACGGACGGATGGACTCCTTTAAGGTGTGGTTGAATTGGACATGTTCATCAAGATAACCTATATTTTCTTTTCAAACATATTCCTTCTTGTTCTGTCATGTAAATTAGTCTGAGCATCATTTGAATTGTTTAAAAGTTCCACATAATTATATTAATGATGATCCTTTATTGTTAAAGCAACTCCTAATCCCAGAATAATTTTCTCTTGCCTATCCTATCCATCCCTGAGGTCGGGCTCACACCGTACGAGGCCGATTCCAGTCGTGTGAGAATTTTTTGGATCGGGCCGAGTTTCAGCGTCATGGTGCGTCCTGCGTCGTGTAGCATACAGGGGCTAACGAGGGTCGATCAGCCTCTAACAAATCCTCCCGATCAGGAATCGTAAGGACGGGAGAAAATCAAACATGTTGGAAATTCTCTCCTGAGGTGTTGATGGTAAATCCTGCTGTAGAAGCAGAGCTAGAAGGATCAATGAGCTGAAACTCGCACACTGAGCATGTGCCAAAAAAAGGAGTTCCTCTTCTTCCAGATTGACAAGTCTGACCAACGCCATCTTTCAGGGCTCAGTCCGACTGAAAATATCATACAACAGAATTAGAAGAGCACCAATAGACCAGATTGAAAGCTGAAATGCAAAGGAAGCTTATTTTGGTTTGGAGTTGAAAAAATTCCAGATTGACCTAAAAAGTCATTTGGTTCTCTCGTTTCCACCGCCTGGCAGCCCAAATAATAATAATAATGCGCTAAACGCCACCGTTCTTTGGCATGCATGGCATCTGTCAATCATTCTCTTGCCCCCCCCCATGTATGTGATGAATGGTTTGTACTTAAACTAAAATCTGGATGACAATGCAAACTGTAGTTCACAATAACGTTACACGTATTGATTGATTGAGATCCTTCCTGCCAACAGCAACAGCTTGTTTAACTTGAATCACAACATTTCATTGTTTTGTCTCTTTCATTATTGATCATACTAACAGCTGCCATCTTTGAGTGTTAAATATGACACGGAAACATTGATTTCTCAATTCCCTTAATTGAGGAACCGAGCAGTTAGAAGTTTCTCTTTGCCAAAATATAATAGTAGCATAGAGCGCCACCAGAGACCTTTGAGGAATATAAAATTCCACTTAGCTTCTATAAAAAACAGAAATGGAAATATAGAAGTTTACTGCATCATTTCAGTGCACAGAACAAAAGTAATTCCCCACTTTTAGCGGCGGGGACACAAGATTATATAGGAGTAAAACAGAGAATTCAGAGTGACAGCCAAATCCCCCCACCAGTGTTTTTCCCCACCCCCTTGTGCTTTTCTTTTGCCGTATGTGCCAGGCATGCTGAGCTGATGCTGTGTGAGTGGGCAGAAGGAGAAATGAAAATAGGGCTGAGATCAAGTTATTTTAGGCCCAATGGAAGCTGTCAAACAAAGAGCCTTTGAGTCAGACTCCGAGGGAGGATGCCAGAACTGGATGTAGACGGGATACTCGGTGAGGACCAGAACATGCCTCTGTGTCACCGCCTAGATCGTAGAGATAGGCGAGCAGAGACTGTAGACGTCTGTTTGTTTTAAATGTCTTAGCAGGTTACAGAGGATGCAAAAAAGGACTACAGGTCATAGCTGAGTACCACCTCCAGTTAGACTGACTGGAGGTTTGATGAAAGCACTGGTCCATCCGGTGGAACCTGGATCCTCAGCATGATCAGATCTGGCGCCGCTGGGCCTTCTACCACCATCCTCAACATATTTACCTCTTTCACACTTTTCAACACTCAAACTGACACATTTTAAAAGTCTTTATATAAATATTAGGGACGTCCAAAAAACTAACAGCAGATTTTTTTTAACCGGAATCTAAAATCTCAGATGCTCTGCTGTTAAAAGTTTCTATAACTCATCTGGTTCCTTTTACTGAGCCTTTAGTTGTTGACTTTTCTTTCCTGTTGAAGTTTTATAACTTGATCAAGCATTTTCTGACTGTATAAAAATAAACAATTAAAGCTTGTGTAATTTTTGTGAACATCATATTGGCTAATGAACGGGCAATTCTCAATATCGCAATATTGTATCGGAAATGCTGTATCAGGAAACATACATATATTCATATACATATCTATATCTATATGTATATGAATATATATACATCTCTAAAGAATCTAAAGAAACACCTGCAGTCATCATTGCACTGCACAAAAATGGCCGAACAGGAAAGAGAATGGCAGCTAGAGAGATTGCACCTCAGTCAGCAATCTATGGCATCATCAAGGACTTCAAGGAGAGGTTCCATTGCTGCCAAAAAGGCTCCAGGGCGCCAAGACAGACCAGCGAGCGCCAGGACCGTCTCTGAAAAGTGTTCCAGTTGCGGGATGGGGCTACCAGCGGTGCAGAGCTTGCTCAGGAATGGCAGCAGGCAGGTGTGAGAGCATCTGCACTGTGAGGCGGAGACTCTTGGAGCAAGGCCTGGTCTGAAGGAGGGCAGCAAAGAAGCCACTTCTCTCCAGGAAAACCATCAGGGACAGACTGGTATTCTGCTAAAGGTGCAGGGAGGGGACTGCTGAGGACTGGGGGAAAGACATTTTCTCTCATCAATCCCCTTTCCCATTGTTTGGGACATCTGGAAAACAGCTGGTTGGGAGAAGACCAGGTGAGCGCTACCACCAGTCTGGTCTCCTGCCGACTGTAAAGCATCCTGAAACCATTCATGTGTGGGGTTGCTTCTCAGCCAAGGGAGTCGGCTCTCTCACAGTCTGACCTAAAAACACAGCCGTGAATAAAGAATGGAACCAGAATGTCCTCCGAGAGCAACTTCTCCCAACCGTCCCAGAGCAGTTTGGTGATGAACGATGCCTTTTCCAGCATGATGGAGCACCTGCCATAAAGCAAAGCTGCTATCTAACTGGCTCAGGGAACAAAACAGAGAGATGTTGGGTCCATGGCCTGGAAACTCCCCTCATCTTAATCCCATTGAAAACTTGTGGTCAATCATCAAGAGACGGTTGGACAAACTAAAACCTTCTGACCAAATGCGAGCATTGATGGAGCAGAATGGACGCTATCAGTCAGGATTTGGTCCAGAAGCTGATTGAGAGCAGCCAGGGAGAAATGTCCTGAAGAAGAGGAGTAAACACTGCAAATACTGACCTGCTGCATTAACTCATTGTAACTGGAAACCAGAGGGCAGCAGATCAGGTGAAAGCAATACTTTTGGCCATGACTGTATATATATATATATATATATACACACACCACACACATTAGATACTTTTGTTGAACATGAACAGCATGTTTACACTGATTGAACTGTCATTGTTAGAAAAATGTAAATGTCATAATTTATTTGAACTAATTTACAGGCATTTGCCCTGCTAGGAATGTTGTTTTAACTTCAAACAGGGAGAACAAATGTTTCTCCCAGGGCCTGGTCTTATTCAGCTATGCTGTTGCAGGTGATTGATAACCACCAGCAATAAACCTGCACCCCCCTTTTTGAATGTGTAAACCTCTGACACCTCCAGTTAGTCCTTAAAGTCCGATAATGAAGGCAGGGGGTCCCAGCACAGTTGACCATGGATACTCAGGGAGTCATTCTCCGTCTGTGTCTCCTCTCCTCTTCTGCAGAAAAGTTACATGTGTGTTTGTGTTGGTTTTATTTCTAGGACAATGAGAGGTTAGTATCATTTAATCCTAACTGCCACAGCAGTGGGACATAGTAAAACCATGTCCATCTAGGAAGATAAGCAAAAGAAAATGATTATAACCTTGTAATCTAGATAAACCACATAACTAAAATATTAACACTGTAGGTAAAATATTTACAGATCTGGACTGGTTTTAACAGACCTCCCTTCAGCGGTTCAGGGCCGCCTGCAGCTGAAGGAGGAGCTAAGAGCTCCCCAGGTCTCACCAATGGGGTCAGACACATTGTTTGGGGTGGAGGTCAGTTTGACCGACGTCCTCCTCTCCTGCATCTCACACAGAGTCCAGCAAACAGCAGAAGCTGTCTATCTACCCCTGTCCATTCCACCTGCACACCTCCAGATGTTTCCTTGGTGGAGGTCAGGAGCAGAATCCTGCATGTGTCCGCATCTCTTGGAGCATCTTCTCCTCCTTGTTGTTGTGCGTAGATAAGCCCAGCCTATTGTTAGGAAGCTCTGTATGGGAAGTGGAGAGGGTCAAGTTTGGGTGGGAGGCAGGATAGTTTATTTGGTGTCAGGGCAACCGGTCAGCATTGACTGAGCTGCTAATGGTGGTCTTTTTGGCCAGCAAGATGATGTGGAGATTTATGGACATCGTAAAGCTTCTAGCCAAAACTTCATGCAGATGGTCTGGACTCTGCATGCAGACATTGGTTCATCTGGTCTGGCGGCTTTCCTGTGGCCTAGAGCTCCTCATCCAAGAAGCTGGAGCTGCAGCAGCACAGTGTTAGCACTGGAAAAAACTAAGGTCTGCGCTGCGAATCAAGATTCCTTAGAGGTGCAGCATCTCATTTGAGCTATAACTGTGTTGCTGGACTTATAGCCAGCAGCGCAGTCTGCAAGTGTTGATGCTCAAATACACATAGGTCTGTGTTTTTTTTCAAACCAGCTGCTGATATGCTCCCTACTCTGGTCACATTTCTGGGCTTTTCCTCCGGATTAGGATATAAAGAAGAAGTCAGGTTGCAGATTTCCACTGCAGCTGCTACACAGCTTCTGCTTTTTGCTTATCAGAGACTCAACATCTTGACCTTATGGGTCATAGATATGGACTAGATAGATATGTGTTTAGAGTGACTTTTAGCTTAAAGGAAAAGTCCATTCATATTCAGAGTTCAAAGTTCTGAAAGTACTTTAAGTATGACATTATTACATACTGTTCAATAAAATATAAGTGTTTTTAATTAAGATTACTTTTCATTTCAATGTGTTTGAGCATCAAGACTTGCAGGAGGACATCACATCATTGCTTATTTCTTCACAGGTGGGCAAAGGTCTCTGGGTTTAGTACAGTCAGAAATGCTGCAGGACATGATCCGCCATGTTGGCTGAGGCAGCATCAAAAACCTCTCAGATCTGGTGATGAAGAGAAAACAACATGGAAGTTGGAGTCGACCTGAAAAGGTCCATCAGAGGAAGATCAGGACCATTTCGGTGATAACAGCCCTCAGTAGGTGTGGCTATAAGTCCAGCAACACATCCAGCTGCCATGCACGTGGGCATTGTCAGTTTCACTATAGCTCTGGTGAATTTCAATGGTGAAGTCCTCTGGAAATCTTCAATAATTGTTGTTGATTGCAGATGTGTCTAGTAGTTCCCATTGATTTAGCTTGTAAAGCGGGGAGAATGGCGCTAGGCTTACCGCACCGTGACGTCACTGCTGGAAGATGGCAGGAGGGAGGGGCTACTATATTTGGGCAAAAATGGCCGCTCCCAGACTCAGTGATCCCAAGAAAATTATTGTTTTTAATTTTTTACAGCTTTTTGACTCAAAGGGGCGGGACTTAGGGGCCCCATGGAAGACATTAATAATCAAGGAAAATTATCCAATGCATTCAAGTTTTGATGCAAAAAAGTCATCCTCATAAAATAATAGCTTAAAATAAAAAGCTACACAATGGCAGCCCGCTGCTCCCCAAGGGAATGAGTTAAATGCAGAGAGGGAATTTCCTTATTGTGGGACAATAAAGGATTTACATTTACATTTTCCACAATGCTGCTTATTTAGACATTTTCTTATTCTTTTTCTTTATTCATTGTCAATGTGCCAAGTGATGTGCAAAGACATGGTGGACGGGGACCTGATGCGCCGAGGACGGACCTGAAGACCAAATAATTTCTTCAATTTCACCAGGTGGCGTGGTTCAGCAGTAAAATCTTTCTTTGCCCTTTACTGCGGACAGATCTCTGAAAACACAAAGATCATTTTACTGCTTGATTTTCTTATATTTGAAATATACTGCGGGACATATCTTTTTGGTACCCCTCAGTCATGGGCCCCCTGATAATGGTTTAGTCATCTAGTTGTTTTAGGTGTCAAAGCTGTGGTCAGGATAGATCATCTGTAGAGGTCTGTCTTGCATCAGATCAGGAGAAGCCTCTGACTGAAGACACTGCTGTTGTTTAACAGTCTAATAAAGCGGAAACTCGCTGTTGTCCTTAAAGCAGTTCTAAAGCACTTTAAGGTTTGGTTGATTTTGACTCCCTCTAGTGGACAGAAGTAGGTAGCCACAAAACAACCTTGCAGGCCCTTTCACCTTTGGTCATCTTCTTAAAGTTCTCTTTATGCAAGTTTCCAGTTATAAAAGTGTTTAAACCATGCAGATTAGAACAAGATCGAGGTCAAATTTCCTGAGGAGACGGTTTATTTAGGAGATATAGGAGTACTTCACATTTCCATCAACTAAGTCCAAGGTTTTGTTTTCCGTGGTAAAGCAGTTGACAGACTGCCGGAATGTTGGAAGTGCGACAGGAAGTGAGGCATTTTGCCACACGTGCATTAAGCTGTTGTGTCTCAAGCTTAGCAACAACAAGATGATGATTTGCAGTTTAGGCAGAAGCCGATAGTGGATGTAAACCATAAACAACAATGGTGAATCCTCTGATCAAATGTACTGCTAACAGTTCAGTAACCGGGCAGAAGAGGCACGATTTTGCAGGACATGTCCAGGACCCCAATTTAGAAATTGGGATGAATCACAACTCAGAATAGGTTTATGGGTAAATGACTACATATCCAGGATTTTCCATTTCAGAAACTCAGCTTGATTTTATCCAGAAACAAATTATTGTAAGTTCCTCCATGGTCGGTGGTAGAATTTCTAGCAAGCATGATGGCTAGAAGTGATCACAGGTCTGTAGCATATTTGTCCCAAAGTTCGCAGACAACCCAAACTACTGCAGACAACCCAAACTACCGCAGACAACCCAAACTACTGCAGACAACCCAAACTACCGCAGACAACCCAAATACTGCAGACAACCCAAACTACCGCACACAAACCCAAACTACCGCAGACAACCCAAACTACTGCAGACAACCCAAACTACTGCAGACAACCCAAACTACCGCAGACAACCCAAATACTGCAGACAACCCAAACTACCGCAGACAACCCAAATACTGCAGACAACCCAAACTACTGCAGACAACCCAAACTACTGCAGACAACCCAAACTACCGCAGACAACCCAAACTACCGCAGACAACCCAAATACTGCAGACAACCCAAACTACCGCACACAAACCCAAACTACCGCAGACAACCCAAACTACTGCAGACAACCCAAACTACTGCAGACAACCCAAACTACCGCAGACAACCCAAACTACTGCAGACAACCCAAACTACCGCAGACAACCCAAATACTGCAGACAACCCAAACTACCGCACACAAACCCAAACTACCGCAGACAACCCAAACTACTGCAGACAACCCAAACTACTGCAGACAACCCAAACTACCGCAGACAACCCAAATACTGCAGACAACCCAAACTACCGCAGACAACCCAAATACTGCAGACAACCCAAACTACTGCAGACAACCCAAACTACCGCAGACAACCCAAACTACTGCAGACAACCCAAACTACCGCAGACAACCCAAATACTGCAGACAACCCAAACTACCGCACACAAACCCAAACTACCGCAGACAACCCCAACTACTGCAGGCATCCCAAACTACTGCAGACAACCCAAACTACCGCAGACAACCCCATCTACTGCAGACAACCCAAACTACCGCACACAAACCCAAACTACCGCAGACAACCCAAACTACCGCAGACAACCCAAACTACTGCAGACAACCCAAACTACCGCACACAAACCCAAACTACCGCAGACAACCCAAACTACTGCAGACAACCCAAACTACCGCAGACAACCCCATCTACTGCAGACAACCCAAACTACTGCAGAAAACCCAAACTACTGCAGACAACCCAAACTACCGCAGACAACCCAAACTACTGCAGACAACCCATACTACTGCAGACAACCCAAACTACCGCACACAAACCCAAACTACCGCAGACAACCCAAACTACCGCAGACAACCCAAACTACTGCAGACAACCCATACTACTGCAGACAACCCAAACTACCGCAGACAACCCAAACTACTGCAGACAACCCAAACTACTACAGACAACCCAAACTACTGCAGACAGACCCCAACTACTGCAGACAACCGAAACTACTGCAGACAACCCAAACTACTGCAGGCATCCCAAACTACTGCAGACAACCCAAACTACCGCAGACAACCCAAACTACTGCAGACAACCCAAACTACCGCAGACAACCCAGACTACTGCAGACAACCCAAACTACTACAGACAACCCAAACTACTGCAGACAGACCCCAACTACTGCAGACAACCGAAACTACTGCAGACAACCCAAACTACTGCAGGCATCCCAAACTACTGCAGACAACCCATACTACTGCAGACAACCCAAACTACCGCAGACAACCCAAACTACTGCAGACAACCCAAACTACTACAGACAACCCAAACTACTGCAGACAGACCCCAACTACTGCAGACAACCGAAACTACTGCAGACAACCGAAACTACTGCAGACAACCCAAACTACTGCAGGCATCCCAAACTACCGCAGACAACCCAAACTACTGCAGACAACCCAAACTACTGCAGACAACCGAAACTACTGCAGACAACCCAAACTACTGCAGGCATCCCAAACTACCGCAGACAACCCATACTACTGCAGACAACCCAAACTACCGCAGACAACCCAAACTACTGCAGACAACCCAAACTACTACAGACAACCCAAACTACTGCAGACAGACCCCAACTACTGCAGACAACCGAAACTACTGCAGACAACCCAAACTACTGCAGGCATCCCAAACTACTGCAGACAACCCAAACTACTACAGACAACCCAAACTACTGCAGACAGACCCCAACTACTGCAGACAACCGAAACTACCGCAGACAACCCCATCTACTGCAGACAACCCAAACTACCGCACACAAACCCAAACTACCGCACACAAACCCAAACTACCGCAGACAACCCAAACTACTGCAGACAACCCATACTACTGCAGACAACCCAAACTACCGCAGACAACCCAAACTACTGCAGACAACCCAAACTACTACAGACAACCCAAACTACTGCAGACAGACCCCAACTACTGCAGACAACCGAAACTACTGCAGACAACCCAAACTACTGCAGGCATCCCAAACTACTGCAGACAACCCAAACTACCGCAGACAACCCAAACTACTGCAGACAACCCAAACTACCGCAGACAACCCAGACTACTGCAGACAACCCAAACTACTACAGACAACCCAAACTACTGCAGACAGACCCCAACTACTGCAGACAACCGAAACTACTGCAGACAACCCAAACTACTGCAGGCATCCCAAACTACTGCAGACAACCCATACTACTGCAGACAACCCAAACTACCGCAGACAACCCAAACTACTGCAGACAACCCAAACTACTACAGACAACCCAAACTACTGCAGACAGACCCCAACTACTGCAGACAACCGAAACTACTGCAGACAACCGAAACTACTGCAGACAACCCAAACTACTGCAGGCATCCCAAACTACCGCAGACAACCCAAACTACTGCAGACAACCCAAACTACTGCAGACAACCGAAACTACTGCAGACAACCCAAACTACTGCAGGCATCCCAAACTACCGCAGACAACCCATACTACTGCAGACAACCCAAACTACCGCAGACAACCCAAACTACTGCAGACAACCCAAACTACTACAGACAACCCAAACTACTGCAGACAGACCCCAACTACTGCAGACAACCGAAACTACTGCAGACAACCCAAACTACTGCAGGCATCCCAAACTACTGCAGACAACCCAAACTACTACAGACAACCCAAACTACTGCAGACAGACCCCAACTACTGCAGACAACCGAAACTACCGCAGACAACCCCATCTACTGCAGACAACCCAAACTACCGCACACAAACCCAAACTACCGCACACAAACCCAAACTACCGCAGACAACCCAAACTACCGCAGACAACCCAAACTACTGCAGACAACCCAAACTACCGCACACAAACCCAAACTACCGCAGACAACCCAAACTACTGCAGACAACCCAAACTACCGCAGACAACCCCATCTACTGCAGACAACCCAAACTACTGCAGAAAACCCAAACTACTGCAGACAACCCAAACTACTGCAGACAACCCAAACTACTGCAGACAACCCAAACTACTGCAGACAACCCATACTACTGCAGACAACCCAAACTACCGCAGACAACCCAAACTACTGCAGACAACCCAAACTACTGCAGACAGACCCCAACTACTGCAGACAACCCATACTACTGCAGACAACCCAAACTACCGCAGACAACCCAAACTACTGCAGACAACCCAAACTACTACAGACAACCCAAACTACTGCAGACAACCTCAAATACTACAGATAACACAAACTACCGTAGACAGACCCCAAACCCAAGTTTGCAGATTGACCACAAGAGGACTAATGACTGACCTAAGTACTGAAGACTTACTAAAACTACTTCAGACTGACCTCAACCCTCTGAGACAGACTGTTCCCCCCCCCCCCCCGTCTGAACAGTGATAAAATCAGACAGAATATTGTGTAATGTAGCCTAAACTATAGCACAGCCAGTCTACAGACAACATTTATTGGTGGAGTTCCAGATATCCCCTGCTGTTATGAAGGAGCATAGAGTTTTAATAGGAGGCAGTGGAGGGGTTTCAAGGCATCCAAATCCCAGAGACCTGTGAATGCAACATCAAAACTGCCATCTTCCATCTCGTTTCCTCTCCACATAGTATTTCCCCCTGTCCCTGCTGTCTCATGAATAATTCACTCAAACACAACAGAGCCTACTCAGCATCATGCAAGTGTCTGCACACAGCCAGTTGGTTTTGCTTCTTCAGCAGAGTGACAGCAGCATTGTTGCTTCTACCAGTGTCTCTTTGTTACACAGTCATTTTTCTGCGTGACCACTACTGCTCAGTCAGGGGCATATCTATGCCTGTCAACTGTAAGCCTCATCTTCACCTGGACCTTTAGACACAGACATGTTGGCAACTGCAGCCAGAATGTACGATATAGAGAGTGTACATTATAGACAGCACACAACTAAATGGACTTTGCTTTTTGACACCTAATGCCAAGTTGCTAGGACTGTAGCAGGTCTACTCCTGCAAACTGGAACCTAAGAGAACTTTGATGTCAACGGGGATATAAAGAAGAAAAAGACAAACTTATGATTTATCACAGCACAAGAAGCTGGAATGGGGTAAAATAAAGACAAAACCATTATTGGAATGGAAACAATGGGAGAAACCAACAGAAAGACCAGAGCTCAGTGAAAGAAGAGTGAAGAGAAGGAACAACAGAGGAGGATCTCATACGGAGGAAAGGCTGGGAAACATTTACGATAGAGTTACTAAAAATGGATGGACAAATTGGAAAGACAGGGATAATTCAGATGTTTATCAGAGCATATGAATCAAATTTGGGCAAAAAGTAATATCAAAATTATATTCAGGAGTGGAGAACCTGAAAGGAAGAAATACGTTATATATAAAAGAACGATGGGAAAAAGAGACGGGAGGGAGGTGGACGGTGGAGACATGGGAGGAGATATTTAGGCAACACTGGAAAACATCATCTTCCCCCTCGTGGAGAGAATTTGGCTGGAAGAGCATTGTGAGATATTTCTTTTCTCCCGCGCAAAAGAAAAACCAAGATACTAGATATATTTTATATTTTCAGGATCATGTTGGTAGCCAGTAAGAAAGCTATAACTAGGAAGTGGCTGAAAACAGAGGCTCCAACAAGGAATGATTGGGTTGAAGTAATGCATGATATTTATATAATGGAAAGGCTAACTTTTTCCTTGAGGTTAGAATCTGGCAAGTTCAAGAAAAATTGGGAAAACTGGGTGAAATTCATATCACCAGTGAGATCAGATTTTGTTGTATGATTAAAATTAGGGCTGAGAACCTCCTATTGCCACACAGTTAGTGTTGTATAGTTTTAGTTTCTTTTATCTGTTTTTGTTGGTTTTTTTGTTTGTTTTTTTTTGTTAAAGAAAAAAAAAGTGTATTTCTATTGAGTGGACACTTGTAGATATGAATAAGGAGGAAAGGAAGTGTTCTTTCTTTCTCACATGAAGGCACGCGTGTTAGGATAAAATGGTAAGATTACCAAGAATATAATTGTCATCTAATTCATCCATGGACTGGTTGTGAATTTAACTTGGTTATGTTAAGTCTATGTCGGAAATGGATGTGTTGAATGTATAAGATCTTTGGAATGCACTCAATCAAAATGTTATTTAAAAAAAAAAAAATGGATGGACAGAAAAACAGGGAAATTAAAATACAAAACGGATATAAAAACACAAAAAAACATCAGGTTGAACATAAAATTAAATCAGTTTATTTAAAAAGCACAGATTCACAGCACATATCAGCCCACAGCACTTTACAGACACAATACAACCCAATGATCCAGACAGCTCCTCCTGAAGTCAGTGCTTAGATTAACACTCCAGAATCTGATTGAGCTTTTCTCAGCAACTATAAAATCTATCAAATAATCCTGGTAACAACATAAAGGCAACATTTGAAAGTTTATATCAGAAGTTCAAGTAGGACAGCAGTTGCTATAGTTTCACAGAATTCTCAGTCATCCAGGTCATAGTAATTCCAAAAAAAGTTAAAAACAATCAACTGGACTTTGTCTCCAAGTTTGAAGACGTTTCTCTTCCCATCCAGGAACCCCCCCCCCCTTTGGAATGGGGTTTGTTTGGCTTCTGTGTTACCCTGCGATGTTACCCTGTGATACCCAAACCTGTCTGAGGCCGTTTCTCAATATGTGTTCTTGAGCGTTTTCGTCATCAGCCTCAGCCTGAGCACTGTTCCTATTGCAGAGAACGCCAGACCGAGAACGCACCAAATCCCCGGATGTTGTTCTGGGCCCTCCCTCTTTACCCAGCATGCATCAGAGCAGACTTGTCCGTTCTTGAGATTGACGGCTGTCCCAGCATGCACTGCGGCAGCAGCTTTCAATGAAGCGGTCAATTGAAGGTTTGAAGTTCTCTTTCTTTTGCTGTTGTTCAATCAAAGTATGTTTTAAGATCATTTGAAGCGAAAATATTATACTTTAAAGCGTGACTATAAGGTCCATTTACAAATTTAATGCGGAATTTAAAAAAGATTTCCGAAGTATAGAGGACTGCAGCAAGCTCCAAAGCTAACGGCAGCCAGGGCTAATGTTAGCCCGTCTATAGCAGCCGTCTCTCGGCATAGCCGTGTGTAAAGGACCGCTGGCTCTGATAGCGATTTGGTTTTTTTTATCTGGCAAAATGTTGATTAGATTTGTGTTTATCTGACTGTGTTCATTATTATTCCCCCACTAAATGAAAAAGTCAGAATTTATTATCTAGAGACTATTAATAACAGGTGGTGAAATGCAGCTCTAGATGAGCTGAGCGTGTGGTGATGTCATCAGTACGCTTCTGTTCCAATTGACCCATATCTATGCTGCATGCTCACGTTCTCGCCAAGTCCAGAATTTCCTGTGTTCTAGTCAAGAACATACTTGGCAAGAACACAAGTCTTTACTCGCGTTCTAGTGAATTGAGAAAGGGCCTATGTCTCTGAAAGAGGGCAGGGGGCTCACTTCAGTCAGTGAGCCCCAGGGCAGCTGTGGCTACAGTGTAATTTGCCACCATCAGTGTGTGAGTGACTGGGTGAATGAAAGTAGTGCAGAGCACTTTGGTCAAGTCTCCAAGCGCTTTATAAGTACAGGCCATTTACCACTCTGCAGACTCCAACAGGTTTTCTTCCAGAATGTTCCTGTATACACCACCATGTTTGACAGTGGGGTGTTCAGGGTGATGAGCTGCGTTTTTATGCCAAACATGATGTTGGTTCCATCTGACCAGAGCTCCTTCTACCATATTAGCTGTGTCTCTGAGGAGGCGTATGGGAACCTTTAAACCAGACATTCTATGAATATCTTTCAGAAATGGCTTCCTTCCATAAAGGCCAGATGTGTGGAGCATAGACTGACTCCCCATCCTCAGCTGAAGATCTCTGCAGTTCATGACGAAACCTTCCGGCAGAATATGTTGGCTTTTATTATCTTGCTGCCTGCAGTTTGTAGCACAGACCTGAGAAACGCTAACATCTACTTCCAGCCGCCACCAACAGGAGGGGAAAACCCCCAAGAGGCGAGCGGGCCTGAGGCAGCTGCTGCTGGGGATTCCCAGTGACAGCGCAGCGCCGGTATGTGGGGGTCTGAGCGGCTCCCACAGAGAAATAATCTTTGAAGGCAGGATGGTAATCTGGATGAACTGACTGCACAGACCATGTTTTCAGGAGGACTTTCTCACTTCAACAGAGATTAAAGGAAAAGTCTCGTCATATTCAGAAATCAAACTTGTGTTTGAAATTTGAACTTCCAAATGTTCCAAAGAACTGCATGGGTGAACCACTCAGCAGCCTGAACGATTCCTCACGACACATGACTCAGCAGATTCCTGACCTTCAACATCTCAGACATCAGGAGAGACCTTAGGTCACCGTTTGTCTCTCAGAGCCTTCATCTGGATTCCTGATCATCATCATCAGAGGTCGGTATGATTTCATTATTCTTTACTGATGAATTCATGGTAGAACTTCTGAAAGTTCTTTAAATCTGAAATGATTCCATCCTGTTCAATAAATGATCAGTGTTTTTAATTCAGAGTAATTTCCATGTGAATGTGCTTTACTGGAGGCATCCATGTTGGTCAAAGAACACTACTGCCACCTACTGGTTAGTGACATTGTCACGGTGCGGTATCGGCTGTTGATCAAGTTCCAGTGCTGTATCTGGTGTTTGTCACAACGCGCTATTATCCAAGTCATCTTGAAAACATTCTTCTTCCAAATGTCGGCTACATATTACGGGTTTTTTCTCTGGCCAGAAGTTCGATGGCAAATCCTCCCTCTTCAAGTTGGCGATCCAACGACCAACCCGTCCGTGGAGGATCAGGAATCAGAAAGGTGGAATAACTCTTTTTTTCACTTTTACCCGATGTATTCCAGCATCCAGCTGCCATGCACGTGGGCATTGTCAGTTTCACTATAGCTCTGGTGAATTTCAATGGTGAAGTCCTCTGGAAATCTTCAATAATTGTTGTTGATTGCAGATGTGTCTAGTAGTTCCCATTGATTTAGCTTGTAAAGCGGGGAGAATGGCGCTAGGCTTACCGCACCGTGACGTCACTGCTGGAAGATGGCAGGAGGGAGGGGCTGCTATATTTGGGCAAATATGGCCGCTCCCAGAATCAGTGATTGCAATGAAAAGTATTATTTCAATTTTTTTACTAATCAATGCTAAATTCATTAAATCACTGCAAACCTGTGAGTTTTAGGTATAAATAATGATCCGTTGATTATTCCTGCTGACCAAACTTTCCTTTAAAACTACTTTTTACCCGCTTATCACAGCTAATGTAGCAAAGCTGGTCTCTCATTGAACTCAGGAGCAGCAGAAACATCTGGACAAATATGATTAAAGGTATAAAAGGCATGAAAATAGAGCATAAAATTAGTCTTTACGCAGATGATGTATTACTTTATCTCCAGCACTCAAACACTTGCCTCTCTCAAGTGATTAGATTACTAGAATCTTTCTCAAAAGTCTCAGAATACTCTATAAATTGGTCTAAATCTGTAATACTACCAATTAATTGCTCTCTACAGAATCCATCAGGTCTACAATTGCAATCAGGAAATATCAAATATTTGGGAATTACTGTGTCATCTAAACTAGCTGAGTTACCAAAACTCAACCACGTCCCTCTTTTAAAGAAAATAGAAGAGGACCTAGAAAAATGGAAATTGCTTCCGATCTCCCTTATGGGTCGGGTAGCCTCAATTAAAATGATGGTCTTAGCCAGAATTAACTACCTATTTTCAATTATCCCAAATAAACCATCAACCGAATGGTTTAAATCTCTGGATTCGTCCATCTCTAAATTTGTTTGGAAGGACAAACCCCCTCGTATCAGCTTAAAGACATTACAGAAAACTAAAGACAGAGGGGGACTAGATTTACCTAACTTCCAACACTACTACTTAGCAAATAGATTACAATACATCTCTAAATGGATAAAACATAATCCCTTAGATGACCCTGGATAGACACAGAACAGGATATATTCAGTAATATCATAATTTCAGATTTGCCGTTTATTAGTTCTAAGATCAAACGGCACCCATGTTTTACAAATATTAACATCAGGTCTTCCCTGACAGCATGGTGGGAATTTCTAAAAATAACGAAGTCATTACTTATCCCATGCAGTCGTCCACCCATCTGGAATAACCCTGACATTCTACAAAACAATAATGTGATAAACTTTCCGTACTGGAAGAATAAAGGTATTACATATCTGGATCATTTGTTTAAGGTACGGAGTTTATCACATTTGCTAGATTAAATTTGCAATATGGCATTAACAAAAATAAATTCTTAGAATATGGGCAAATCAAAGCTATAATTAGAAATAAATTTAAGCATATTGATGGAGGTTTAATAATTCCAACTAAAATATCAGAGTTTCTAGATTTAACCCCCCCAAACTACTGTCTTTGAACAAAACATCTGGGCTCAGATATGTCTAAGAACTTTTAACATGACTAGAAACCCCAATTTACAATTAATACAATACAAAATCCTCCACAGAGTGCACTATACAGGTCAGAGATTATTCAAGATGGGTTTTGCACAATCTAACATCTGTCTACAGTGCACAGGCAATCAACTTGATAATTATTTTCACGCGTTATGGTTCTGCACGCCGGTTCAGAGATTCTGGGTACAGGTATGTAAGGATCTATCACTGTGCCTGGGTTGTAAAATCCCAATTTCTCCTCCAGTATGCTTGCTGGGTGACTTTGAGGGAAGCTCTATGGGAAAAAAATCGGTTTGCATGGCATTCACTGCATTATGTATCGCAAAGAAAACTATCCTCATGAATTGGAAAAGTAAGGATAAACTCAACATCAATCAGTACAGAGATCTGTTGTTGGATCATATTAATTTTGAGACAGCATCTGCATCCCCATCAGACCCATCTCTCTGGGCTCCCTTGATCGGCTCCATCACTTAGTGTAGTGGGGGGCTGTGGGGTGCGTCTTATGGGGCGCGGGGGCTAGTTCGGGGGTCCTGGGGGCTCGGGGGGGTGCTCGGAGCGGGGTGCCTGGCGGGTCTGGCCCGGGGGACTGTTGCCCCCATCGGGGCAGAGTCTGGGGCGCCTCGGGGGGGTCCTGCGGCGGCCGCGTGCGGTGCTCTTTGGGGGTTCCGTGGTGGCGGACGTGGGCTACTGGCCTGGTAGCTGTGCCGCTGCTGGGTGGGGCTGGGCGCCGGGAATCGGTTCTTTTGTGGTGCTGGCCGGGGTGCTTCTGCTCTGTGGGGCGTCTGGGCGTGCCTCGTCTTTCGGTGCCGGGTTTCGGTGGTTGGCCGTGGCGCTTGCCGTGGTTGCGTCATCCGGGGGAGGTGCGTGGGTGGTCGCGCCTGTGGCCGGGGTTCATGTGTGTCTGTTCTGGGCTGGTTGCGGGCGTCGGGGGGTCCCTTTGGAGTGCCCCCGGGTTGGGGGTGTGGCTTCGCTCTGTTGGGACGGGTGCCGGTGGTGCGGTGCATCGTGCGCGGTTTGGGAGTGGAGGGTTGCTCGGTGTTTGGCGGCGGGGGGGGGGCGGGCCGTGGCGGCCGTCCTCCTCTCGGCGGTCCGTGGGCGGTGCGGGGCCGGAGCGGGGTGGGTCATGCTGCTTTCGCGCCGGGCGCGGCGGGAGCGGTGGGGTCGTGTCTGCTGCTTTCTTTTTGCTGCTTGTGCCGGCTTCTGGCGGCTGGGGCGGCCTTGCTGCTCTGGCTCTCTGGCGTCCGCCGGGTGGGGCTGATCTGTCCTTTGCTTTGCCTTGCGGCTGTGTTTACTGTGGTCGGTGGGGGCGGAGTGGTTTCGTTGTGTTTTTGGGTGGGGGAATTCGCCTGGGGGCTCGGTTGGTGCCGTCGGTTCGTCCATATCGGCCTTCTGGTGTTGTTTCTGTTGGGGCCGCTCGGTGCCCCCGCATGCCGGCGGTGCGCTGCCGGAGGGGTTCCTGTTCGGCGGGCTTGCTTGTCTCCTGGGAGGGCAGGCATGTTGACTTTTCTGGAGAGGAGCATCTGGGTGGAGGGGTCCTCGCGGTGTGGCGGTGGGTGTTGGGCACTGGCTTGTTTGCGGCCGTTCTTCTTCAGTGAGGGGGAGATTATATATATTTTTATTTTTTTTTTTTATGTGTGGGAGGGGGGGTGTGGGCGGGGAAGTCGGGGCTTGGAGTGGGGCTTGGGATTTGCGCTTTGCTGTGTTGTGTGGCTTTCTTCTTCTTCGGATTGGTGTTGTGGGACTGGTGTTGGGGGGGAGTCGTTCGGGGGCCGGTGTCGGGGTGGGGGCGCTGGCGCCGGCGCCGGGGGTTTTTGGGCATTGCCCGGCCCTACTGCGGGGTGGGTCTGCGGTGGGTCCTGGGGTCTGGGATCCCTGGGGCGCATTGCCCTTGGGCAGGGGCCCCGGTGGGGTTTCAGGGGTTCGGGTTCTGTGGGGAGTGCTGCTTGGGGTCTGGGCTGGTGTACGCCCAGCTGTCTGCCCCTGCTGCCACGGCCTCTGGTGTGCCGGGTTGCCTTGGGGTCTGCTGGGCTTGGGGGGGGCATGGACATTAACACCTATGGCAAATGCTTACCCCCTCACGGGTTTGCACTCTGTAAGTGGGGGAAGGGGAGGGAGGGGGAGTAGGTATGATCTCGGCCTGGATGTCTTCTGTCGCTTGTGTGGTGAGTAGCTTGATTGTTATTGTAGGGGAGGGATTAGATCTCCAGAGGGGGGGTGGGGGGTGGTGATAGAGGGAAGAAGATCTTGGAAGGGCTTCGGGTCTGGCTCCCTGTCTTGGTCCTGGTCCGTGCTGCCCCCTGGTGGGGCTTCGTCCGGGGTGGGGGCTCTGCGTGTTGTGCGTGGGCTGGCCGGCTGGGGTTGTCCCCCCCCTTATTTATTTATTATTATTATATTTTTTTCTCTTTTTTTTGCTTTTAATTATTATTACTATTATTTTTTTAATTTTAATTTTTAATTTTTTATTTTTTTTATTTATTTTTTTTTATTTTTTTGGATGGACAGGACGGGGGGAGGGAGATGGTGTCAGCTCCGTGACCGGCTGGCTGGTGGGTCCTGCTGCCGGTCCCATGCCATCGGGCTACGGTGGTGAAACTGGTGGGGCCCCCCTCTCTGGAGGGGCTCTCGGGGAACGGGGGTGCCTATTGGAGTCAGCGGGGGAGCTGGCTCCCTGGGAGTGCAGCAAGCACCCCAGTCCTTTGCTCCCCATCCCCGAAATCCTCCCTCAGCCTGCTCCATCACTCTGCCACACATGTAGGTTTTTGGGGAGGGGGTCGTTGCTGGAGGGCCACACCTTCTGATGACGTCCCCCACCCCAATTTTATTTTGCATTTTAGACACTTCCATCTACATCATTTTCACAACACACATCTATGTAGGGCATTTTCGGGGGGTGGGGGTCAGGGCCACCGGGGGGGGCTTATTTTATGGGCCTCACCACGGTCGGCCTCCTCCATCCCCTCTCGCATCTAGACATTGAGGGTTCAGGGTTGTCGAAGGGGGGGGGTGTGCTGGCACAGTCTATCTCCTGGAGGGGGGGTGGACTGTGCCAGACACCCCCTCTTGGTACTCCCAGTTTTAATTGCATCTGAGAGCAACACGCAACAACACCACATTCGAGCGGGCGCCGTGAGGATCGGGGTCTTCTCACACCCCTGTTCTCCGGCTGCCGCCCGGAGTCTGGGGCCTGGAGGAAGAGCAAGACACCTGGTCCGTGGTTTTGGCTGGGGCCGGCTGCGGGGCCTAGGTGGCCTGCCGGTGGCGGGGCTGTCACCTCTGCTCTCCCCAAACAAGGTTGGATGGAGGGGCATGAAGTGCCTGGTTGAAGCGTTTTTTTTTCCGGGGGGGGGGGTTCTGGTTGGGTGGCCGGCGCGGGATGGGTGGGCCCCGGTCCCGGGGGGGGCCGGGCTTGAAGCAGGAATGAGATGGGTTGGTGTGGCGGTGTCGCCGCTCCCCTCCTCCCACATCTGGATTTTAGGTTCACTTATGGGGTCATCCGATAATCCTGGGACCAACCACCGTTGTCACCGGGTTTTTGGTCCTGGTATTATTGGATGTGAGTGTTTTGTGTGAATGTGTGTCCGCGTTGTTATTTTCTTTATTTATTATTCTTATTTTATTCAAATTTTTTTTTCTTTTTTTGTCTCTGTGGTACGAGTGGGGGCACAAGGGAGGGAAGGCATGGTTGAGATGGTGTGTTGTTTTTTTTTGTTTTTTTTTTCCTCCCAGGTTGGGGTCTCAACCGCACCCTCTCCCAAATACATCTCAAGTCTCCGCTAAGTGCGGAGCCCATTCCCCCCGTCCTGCTCTCCCTCCGCTGGCTGGCGTCGGGGCTCACCGGTGCACTGGTGGAGCTCGCGGTCTGGGGGTGGATGCCCGGGGGGCTGCTGGCTCATTCCTGCCAGCCTCTCCGCTGGCCCCGGCCGGCCGGGGCTTTGCCGGGGCTCCTGTCTGGGGGTCGGGTGCCCTTGGGGCCTAGGATCCCTGGGGCCCGGGACTGGATCCACTTCAGGGTGGGGCTGGCTGTTGTTCGGGGATTTTCGGTGTCGGGGCCGGTGCCTTCGCTACGATGCCGGTTCCTGGGCGGTGTTTTTTTTTTCCTATGCCGGGGCGGGCGGCGAGCTGCACGGCATGGTGGGGTGCGGGTCTTGGGTCCTGTTTTGGGCTCCGGTTTTTCCGCTCGCACTTCTCCTCTTGCATATTTATTTTAATTGTAATTATTAATTAATTGATTTATTTACATATTTATTTATTTATTTATTTTTTTATTATTTATATATATATATTTTTTTCTTTCTTTTCTTTTTCTTACTCGGTGGGGGGAGCGGTTGCGGGCGGGTCGGTGTCTGGTGTCCACTGTCGCATTGGGGGGGCTCCCTTTTTTTTTTTTCCCTTTGGGGGGTATGGCATGTCTGTTTTCTCGGGAGGCGGGCGGGCCTGCTGGGTGGGGTCCTGCTGGCGGCGTGCCGCGGGTGTGTGGGGGTCTGGGCGGCTCCGGCGGGGGTGGTGTTGGGGGGCCGGTGTGGGCGGGCTGGCTGCGCTGACTGGGTATTCGGGTGGGTTTTCCCTCTTGGAGGCATGGCGGAGCTGCTCTGTTCCCGCTGATCGCGGCGGGTGAGGCTGCGGGGCGGGTGTGGGGTTGGAGTGGCTCTGGCCGGCGCGCGTTGGGGGGCTGGGGCGGCGGAGCTGCTCTGGCCACGTGTCAGGGCCTGGTGCGGGCGGCGGGGGGGGGGGGCGGCGGACGTGGCTGTGCTGCTTTGGCTTCGTCCGGTGGGGGAGCGGCGTGGTTCGCTCCGCTCTGGCTTTGTGCTGCCGCTCGGGCTGCTGCGGGGGGGGGGGTAGTTGCGCCGGCTGCGGTCTGCTCTTCTTGCGCCTTTCTGCTCTTGGGTTGATTCTGTGCGCGGTGTGTTGCGTTGCGCGCTGTTGGCGTCGGTCTTGGTGGGGTGGGGCTGCGCTTTTGGCCGGGGGGGCGTTTTGGGGGATCCCGCGGCGCTTGCGGCCGGTTCGCGGCGGATGCGCATGGGCCCCGGCCGCAGGCGGGGGCGCCTGTGTGTTTTTCCTGGATGGTGCGGTCGCGGTGGGTGTTGCGGCCGGTCGCCGGGGCTTGATGCCGGGGGGCGGGGCGTGTTTCGGTGCTCTGTGGGGCTGGGGCATTTCGGTCGGTGCCGTTGGGGGGGCTGGTGTTCGGTGCCCGGCCCTACTTCAGGGTGGCCGGCTGCCGGCGGGGCCCGCGGACTCGTCCCCGCGGCTCCCCGGGGCGCCGGCATGGCGGTGGCTGGGGGGCTTCTTCGTGGCTGTCTCTCCTCCTCCCTTGGTGGGGGTCTGGTTTCCGGGGCTGGCCCCGCCTTGGTGCCCTCGCTTCTGGGGTCCCTTTGGGCGCCTGGGGCTTTGGGTCTCCCGGCGCTGGACTCAGTGCTCTGGGGGGGGGCGCCTCTCCGGCTCTCCACAACCACTATTGAGCATTTTTTCTATAGTTAAAACTTTACATGCACAAGTTCACCCTCACAAACAACTACAGGTGCTAGGCTTCAGGTACTCAGAGATTCACCTCCACACAGAAACCCCACATTCATATCTTCAGGTAACACAGAGTACATGTCAGACTTAATAATATTACTTTAGCGATAGTTTCAAGGTGTTGCTTTATTGTATATCTCGTACCGTGTCTTTTGGTTGTGCTGTTCTTTTTTTCATCTCGTTACAGGTGATGAAGCAGACTGAAAATGTTTTGTCATTGTCTCCTTCCTATCTCCTCTTTCTTTCATCTTTTGTCCTTTTTTTTTTCTTTTATCCTTTTTCTTCTTCTGTTTTTCTTCTCTACTTACATTGCAGTGTCCATATAAACTGTAAAACTCCCTGCATAATTATAATAAAGCAATTTATATGCATGAAACAAGTGGAGCAGTATGGCAATTGCCATACTGCTACACTTGTGAAAGTAAAATCTGTTGGGCTCTTTTTGGCATCAAGACAATTATTCTTATTGCCACCTTGCCAGACAGGACACTGTAAAAAAAAAAAAAAAAGAAACATCTGGACTCACTTTACTGGACGTCTGACCTTAATGTGGATCAGAAATGAAGCAGCAGGAGCATCTTTGATGGCATTCGGTGTGAACGCAGCATTAAGGTGAACGGCAGGCAGCAGGGATGGAGGCCTGCTGTACTGAACCTGCCCCCCCCCCACCCCCACCTGATCGCTTTGAATCTAACAAAGGAACCTGAAGTCATTAGCTTCACAGCCACATTAACCTGGAAGAGCTGTTTGTCTTGGTTATATAAGCCACGCTCTAAAGACAGCTTGGATCATTTCAGCCATGTTGACGAGTGAAAACACCAAACAGTCATTGCAGTGGGGGGGGGGAGCTAAGAAGATGCTGATGAATGTCACTTTCTCCCTCTCTACAGTTGATCCAATCGGACCCCCGCTTCCGTCAAAGCTGCACGTCACAATCTGTCCAGAGGATTCTTGCTCCTGCCTGTTCGCCCACTGACTATTATGATTCAACGCAGCCCTGCAGCCAGAGAGAGAAGAGATGAGGAGGGGAAAGTGAGACGAGAGGAGCCGAGCGTAGGCTTAACCTCCCTCTCCTTCTATCTGAGGAGAGATCAGCTCTTTCTTGCCTACAATGGACAGACAGAAAGGAACAGCTCAGTGGTGGGATGTGTGAAGGAGGCGGGGACGGAAACAAGCGGCTGACTGTGAAAGAAGGATGAATCACATTTTCAGCACCCGTCTCCTCCTGTCAGGGTCGCCTCAAACTGACTCTTTTAGGCAGTGGAGGCTTTTCTGACCACGATCATCCCCATGACTTTGATGATGTCTCCTTCTCTGTGGAACCACTGAGAAGGAGACATCAGACATCAGGCAGCGTGGAGATGCTTTTTATAGCCATCAGTAGGAAAGCATGAACCATCCACTGGAAATGTCCTTTCTCTAGTTTGCAGTGATTACGGAGCCTTTTATAGACGCAGACTCGCTGTGAGTCATTTGTTCAGCAGTCTCAGGTTGGTCAAACTCCACAGAGGAAACATAAAACTCCCTATCAGGCCTTTTATCTCTTTGCGTTTCCTGAAGTTTGGTCATGTTGCTGATTTTAGTCCTCAGGCTGCAATAAAGGCATTTCAGAAAGATCTCATCCTCACCAGGAATAATGGAATCCGGATCATTCTTTCCAGTTGCTTTAAGGTCCACCACTTTCATTTTGATCAGAGAGGGTCGTTCATTGAACTTTTTATTTCAGAACAAGGGAATGCTTCAATTCTGGCTAAAAATTTTACAACTGAAAAAACCTTATCTAATTTGTTTTTCCTTTTCGGCTGAGCAAAACAATATAAAGAAAAATAACCCTGGTTTGGAAGCTAAAAGCTAAAAATCAGGCCTCCTGACCCGCTGCATGGCCCTCTTCCACTCACCTTGATCAAATCCTCATCGTTGCAGGTTGGACAGACTGACGTCTCCCTTTAGCAGGTCTCATATCTGCACCAGTTATCTAAGGAAACACAAACAGAGCAGAACAAATCAGTAGGAAGCTCACCTTTCTTTATGCGCTGTCCTAAAACGCTGCATTAAATTCAATCTAATGCAGTTGATTCAGAAACTGTTCAGTATTTGCCCTTTCAAAGGCTTAAACTATTAATTGTGATTAATCTATTTCGCAGGGTGGCTGGGCTCTCCCTTAGAGATAGGGTGAGGAGCTCAGTCATTCGGGAGGGGCTCAGTGTAGAGCCGGTTTTCCTCCACATCGAGAGGAGTCAGTTAAGGTGGCTCGGACATCTTCTTCGGATGCCCCCTGGACGCCTCCCTTGGGAGGTGTTCCAGGCACGTCCCACCGGGAGGAGGCCCAGGGGACGACCCAGGACACGCTGGAGAGACTATGTCTCTCGGCTGGCCTGGGAGCGCCTAGGGCTTCCCCCAACAGAGCTGGAGGAGGTGTCTGCGGAGAGGGAAGTCTGGGAGTCTCTGCTTAGTCTGCTGCCCCCGCGACCCGGTTCCGATAAAGCGGGAGACGACGAGTTCGAGAATCTAGTTTTGAAATAATTTAGTAATCGATTAATCACCAACAGTATTATACAGACTCTAAAACGCGTTATGTCCTCAGTGAATATGTTGCTTACTCAGTCAGTGTGATTGGTTTAGTCTGCAGCAACCTGGGAGCAGTGCATGCTGGGAGACAGGAAGAGTCTGGCATTTTGTCACCTGCATGGAAATGTTAGCTCCTCATTGCTAGCTATTCTTTTCCTCACTGTGCTAAAGCAACGTCTGTAAGTTATGCTTTCTTTATCAAGTTCAGCTGGTGTGTGTTTTTACATTAATATGTATGTTCAGAAGGCTAAAATGTTAAGTTTGCAAACAAGATGTTAGCCTTCTATATTTTGCTGCTGTTTGCTATTTGGTTAGCTTTACATTTGTCAGAGCAGCTATACAGATAATGAGCTTATTTCTCACATTTTCTAATATACTCTCTAAATTGTAATTTGGGTATTTATTGTACTTTGTTACAGTTTCACAAAAAGATTCTCACTAAACTTCATGAAAGAACAACGACTGATTCCTGGAGTTTTTCGAGACTGTTTAACTGGATGGACATGTGGGCCATAACAGTGAAAGGATGATCAGACTCAGTCTTTGGAGAGAGGAGCAGGATTACTTCAGTGAAAAGACGTCAATACAGCCTTTCTGGGACACAAGAATTGCCATCATACAGAGTAATTCAGCTTCAAGAGATACGTGGCTAATATTACAGCTTCTAGAAAGCTTCATGTTAGCTTCCTTCTCCTGATGCTAGAAACACACTGAGCTATCATGTCACAACGCAGCAATGTTGAAGAAATTGAAGATAATTGGTCTGAGTCTGACCACTCCAGGAGCAGCCGCTTGTCTGGTGCATCATCTACTTCAAGGATTAGCATAGCCATTGCAAAAGCAAAGGAAAAAAGGCTGAAGCAGCACAAGCAAGCGCTTAAGGTGGAGCAGGCACGTATCCAAGCGAATCTCCATACACTTAAAGAAGAAAAGGAAAAAGATGCTGCCATAGCGGAAGCAAATACTCTCTTACCTGGTTTACAGGATATGGGGTTTGAAGTTCATAGCGAAGCTAAAAGTCCAGTTCCCCAAGCTATCAAAGATGAGCGCACCACAGCCTATGTATCAGCACAAACCAGCCTGCACAGTATGGGTTCAGCTGCTGCAATGGAGAGCATTAACCCATTACCAAAATCAAGCAACTGATGCTGATGTCATTATGCCGCACCATGCATCTCAGGACAGTCGGACGAGCAGAGCACCATCACATCAAAACTTGTCTTCAGCTAATCAGAGTGATGGAACCCTTCCACAACAGAATATTAGACATGATTTTTCATCTTCTGTGAACCCCCTTGAAGACAGGATGGCATACAGAGCTAGCCATGATCATCCTACAACCAGTGGAGATCTCATTAAGTACCTTGCCCGCAATCAACTGGTGACTTCAGGACTCGCCACATATGATGACCAGCCAATGAAATATTGGGCCTGGAAAGTATCATTCCAAAATGCTATTGCTGATCCTGAACTGTCTGTTACAGAAGAATTTGACCTCTTACTTAAACATCTAGGAAAGGAGTCAGCAGAGCAGGTGAATAGAATAAGATCACTCAATATTAGAGATCCTGCTATAGGATCGCCTTGATGAAACATTTGGCTCACCAGAGGCTGTTGAACAAGCTCTGTTTAGTAAACTGGAAAACTTTCCAAAGGTTACAACAAAGGAACCACAGAGACTCAGAGATCTGGCAGATCTGTTAGCAGAGCAACAAGCAGCCAAGGAAGATGGTTATCTCGCAGGTTTATTTTACTTACTTCTAGAGGAACTAGGCCTATTATTGAGAAACTACCGTACAACCTAGAATAAAAATGATTGTACCACGGGAGCAAATATAAACGAAAACATAATGTCAGTTTTCCAACTTTCTCAGTGTTAGTAGACTTTATCTGTACAGAAGCGAAGGCTCGTACAGACCCAAGCTTTAACCTCTCAATACATGGTCTGCCAGACAGGAAGAGTAAGTGGAAGAGGCCTGTTAAAACATCTGTGTATGTTCAAAAGACACAGGTTTACTGAGCTTCTAAGTTGGAGTGTAAGGAAGCAAGAGAACGGGTTGATCCAAACAAATATTGCCCGCTGCACAATAAACCCCATCCTTTGAGGAAATGCAGAGGCATCCGTGGAAAGAGCATGGGTGATTGTAAACAGCTTTTGAAAGAACACTTCATCTGCTTCCGCTGTTGCTCTTCCACAGAACATCTTGCAAAGAACTGCACTGTTGATGTAAAATGCTCAGAGTATGGGAGCACTGCTCATGTCTACGCATTACATCCCAATCCACCTACCTGGAAGTCCATGTTGTCACCTCCCACTTCAGAGTATGGCCGGGAGGAGGACAGAGCGGATGGCCAGGAGGTAAAGTCATCATGCACACAAGTATGTGGGGAAGGTCTTAGCGCTAGAGCATGTGCAAAGATCTGCCTTGTAAATGTGTTTCCGAATGGACACAGAGAAAAGTCCAAGAGAATGTACGTTATATTGGATGAGCAGAGTAATCAATCTCTTGCACGCTCAGAGTTCAGTATCTTCAGATTAGCGGGTGCTCCTACTCTTACAGACTCAAGACCTGTGCCGGATGTACAGAGACAGTGGGGAGGAGAGCCAGGAGCTACACTGTGGAGCCAGCGGATAAGAGCTTGTGCATTCCTCTGCCAACACTTCTTGAATGTAACCAAATTCCTAATTTTCACACTGAGATTCCTAGACCAGATGCAGCCTACCATCATGCTCACCTGAAAAGCATCGCAGAGAAGATACCACCTCTAGATCCATTCGCCAAGATTCTCCTACTACTGGGCAGAGACATCTTACAGGTACACAAGGTTTGTGAGCAAATAAGTGGCCCAGGAGACACTCTGTTCGCTCAGAGGCTCGACCTAGGTTGGGTAGTTATTGGTGACGTGTGCCTTGGAGGATCTATTTACTGGAGACAGTTTGGGGCAAACTCTCTTTGTTTGTATACCCAATGACCACAAACTTGCTCCATCTATGGAAGATCTAGAGTTTTTGAAAATAATGGAGGCTGAGTGCTATCAGGACAATTCAAAAAGCTGGGTAGCACCATTACCTTTTCGGTCCCCAAGACCGCAGCTACCAAACAACAGAAAGCAGGCTTTTGATTGTCTCTCATCTCTCCAACACTCATTGGAAAAGCGGCCACAGATGAAAGCTGATTTCTGTGAGTTTATGGAGAAAATCTTCAATAAAGAACATGCAGAAGTTGCCCAACCAATGCAACCTGGACAGGAATGTTGGTACTTGCCTTTGTTTGGCCTATACCATCCCAGGACACCAGATAAAATCCGTGTGGTCTTTGACAGTAGTGCATCACATGAAGGGGTGTCATTAAACAATGTTTTGCTCACTAACCCTGACCTTAACAACAGCCTGTTGGGTGTTCTCATGAGGTTCAGGAAGGAACAGGTGGCCATCACTGCTGACATAGAGCACATGTTCCACTGCTTCGTTGTGAAGGAGGACCACAGGAATTTCCTCCGGTTTCTAAGGCACAGGAACAATGACCCTACTTCAGACCTCAGACTACAGAATGCAAGTTCATCTTTTTAGGAACAGTCCCTCCCCCGCAGTTGCTATGTATGGGTTGCGGCGGGCAGCTAAGGAAGCAGAGGCTGATTATGGCAGTGACGTGAGAAGAGTCATTGACCGGAGTTTTATGTCGATGATGCTTTAAAGTCCTTCAGTACTGAAGAAGAAGCCATCAGCATCCTCAGACAAGCACAAAAGATGCTTGCAGCCTCTAATCTAAGGCTGCATAAAATTGCATCTAACAAGCCTGCAGTTATTGAAGCATTTCCATTGAAAGATCATTCCAAGGATGTTAGTAGTATAGAGCTCTTTGTGGATGATCTGCCTATTTAATGTAGCCTTGGATTGTGCTGGAGCATGCACACAGACACCTTCATGTTTCCGATTGAAGATGAGCAGAAGCCGTTCACTCGCAGAGGGGTTCTCTCAACCGTGAATAGTCTCTATGATACCCTAGGCTTCATCAAAGTAACAAGTCGCCAGAATCAGACTGAAATAGGATTTGTTTTTGGCATCTTGTTGATCCCTAGGTGATGGTGAGTCTCACACAGTGATGTGATACACCCATGTTGCTTTAGACATTTTTTTGAGGTTCAGCAATCTTCTCAAAGCCATAGCGCATGTCATCCATATAGCTTGTTCCTTTATCCATTCCACACAGAGAAGGTGTCAGGGGTGGCACATCTGTTGTCCTACAAAGGAAGAGCTATTAAGAGCCAAAGTGTGCATCATAAAGAGTGATCAGAGAGAGTGCTATGCAAAGGAGTTGAAGTGCATTTGCTCTGGGTCCAACATTCCATCCTCTAGCAGCCTGTGGAAGCTGCATCCCATGATGGATCAAGATCAACTTCTAAGAGTGGGAGGCCGGATTGAACAATCAGGGCTGAGTCCAACAGAGACCCATCCCATTATTATTCCTGGCCGTCATCATCTGGCGACACTGCTTGTATCTCACTATCAAGAAGCTGTGAAACATCAAGGAGGACATTTTACCGAAGGAGCTATTCGAGCTGCAGGATTCTGGCTTGTGGGTGGCAAACGCTGTATTAGCAGCTTGCTCTACAAATGTATCATATGTAGGAAGCTGAAGGGGAAGACAGATCATCAGCAAATGGCCACTCTGCCAGCAGAATGGCTGCAAGTGGCACCTCCCTTCACCTACATAGGTGTTGATGGCTTTGGCCCGTGGGACATCGTCTCACGCCGTACAAGAGGAGGAGCCTCTAACTCAAAGTGGTGGGCAGTAGAGACTGACACGGGATTGACACGGGAGTGTATTTTCACTCCTGTCCCGTCCCACTCCCACAGAAAAAAATGGAATCCCGTGACCCGTGGGATTCCCGAAAAAATGTCAGTCTCTAGTGGGCAGTGATGTTCTCATGTATGTGTTCAAGGGCGGTGCATATTGAGGTGATTGAGGGAATGACCTCCAGCAGTTTCATTAATGCTCTTAGGAGGTTCTTTGCTATCAGGGGTCCTGCAATACAAATACGCTCTGACTGTGGATCACACATGGGAGGCGCATGGGAGCGAACGATTGGTATCGCCCGCCGTATTTTGGATTGCATGTTGCTTGAGCAAAGGAAAGCCCACTTGACATATGAAATCCTGACCACACTTATGGCTGAACTACTAAATTGGTGAAAGACAACTGGATTTTTAACAGCCGGAATCAGGAGTCTAACTCTTTCAGGAAAGGGGCTAAAACCCTGGTCAGTAAGCATGTTACAGTTATAATAATTCAACTGATAATAAATAACTAGCTTTACCCTTGATTTGAATGACCTATTAATTAACTAACTTCCAGTTCTAGTTATTTAATACATTAATAACCTTCTGGTGAAGTGGCACAACATTGCAGAGCAAAGGGCACCAGCTGTGAATTTGCCAAACCTGGTGTTCTCTGGCAATGCGTCCTGCACAATGTCAGGCTGTGAGCACAACCCCCATCTGTGAACATCAGGCCCTCATACTATCCTCATGGAGTCAGTTTCTAACCATTGGCGCAGATATATGCCCATCCAGTGACTGCTAGCTCAAATGGTAAGTCACCCCTCCTGCAAACAGGAGGCCTGGGTGCCAGCTGGCGGGAAGGAACTTCCTTAGGCATGACCCTTCATGCTAATGCCTGCTTTGGGGGAGTGGCGGCCTAGTGTTTAGGGCATTGCATTTGTAATCCTGAGGTTCTAATTTCGAGCCCCACTCCCACAGACTGCCACTCTGTGTCCCTGAGCAACCAAGGCTCTCCCCAAGCACTGCACTATGGCAACCCACTGCTCTCCAAGAGAATGGGTTAAATGCTAATTTCATTACTCTGAACTTGTGACAGTGTAATGACAATAAACAGCTTGAAAATGCTGGCCTGCTGGAGGTCATTCTACAGAGCTCTGGCAGTGCTCCTCCTGTTCCTCCTTCACAAAGTTGGAGGTCGCGGTCCTGCTGCTGGGTTATTGCCTTCCTATGGCCTCCTCCCATCTCCTGTTGTCCTGGCCTGTCTCCTGGTAGCACCTCCAGCCTCTGGACACTATGCTGACAGACACAGCAAACCTTCTTTCCACAGTTTTCACTGATACGCCTGGATGAGCTGCACTACCTGAGCCCCTTTTGTGGGATGTAAAGTCCGTGTCATGCTACCACGACAGTAAAAGCACCACCAACATTCCAAGTGACCAAATCATCAGCCAGAAGGCAGAGCGATTGAGAAGCAATCTGCTTCTCAGTCGCTCTGCTTTATAGAGTTGGTCTTGCTAATTTCCAAAAATATCCACCTGTTTTCCTTTTACTTTAAACAGTGAATCTAAAGATAAGGCAGCAAAATCTGCTTTAAAACACTATTTCTCTGGTCCTTTACCCTCACTGAGATTTAGCCTATTGGCCTAATTGAAGCTGAAATGTGTTGGTGAGAACGATACCCTGCAGGAGATCCTCGCTGCATACAGACATTAACTGTAACAAATCATTAAAAAAAGCCGATCATTATTACAACAATCTTCGGTTGCCCTTCAGAGTCATGGAAGTATGTTTTAACTGAAATCATTTTAATTATATGATGAATAGGTTTCTTTTTCTTTATCAACTCAGGACATATGTTTTGATGAGGATCTAATAATCTCTGAGTATTAATTTTTCTTCATCATTTGCATTTGTCCTCAGTTTTGCAATTTCTCTCCTACTTTGACTCCGAACAGGAAATTAGCCGCTCTCAGCACATCGTCTGCACTTCACAACCTGCTATCATTTAGTAAATAATTCAAGTATGAACACACTATAAAAAGATCTTGGTCTGTGTGATAGCTGGGCTGAGCCCTCCCCCCCATGATTTCTTTCTAACAAGCAGTACTGTCATTTAAAAAAAGCTATAACTCTTCAATATTATGTCATTCTTATACATTTTTTAAGGTCCACATTTGTGTGACCATTTTCTATAATATTTTTGCTGCTGTAAACACCACAATTTCCCCCATTATGGGATAGTAAAGGGATTTTCTATTCTATTCTAAATTTTCATTTATACCTGATTTAGTAAGGTTAGAGTTGAAATTTGAATATAATAATTAGTTTTGTTGAGAAAGAAAAGTTTGATAAACAATCTGAACTGATCTGATCCGCTTGTCACATTTTCATTGATCACTAGATAGAAACCACTTGGAATGAATGAAGTTTGACATTAGAAAGAAAATGCTTTGATGTAGTTAAAGTGCTTTTTTAATTTGTTGTAGCTTAGCTTTGTTAACATTTCTCTGGTGGGTAGTGTTAGGGTTAGTAGTGAAGCTTAACTCAGGACATTTTCGCTAAAGTTGGATTATTGTATGGAAGTGAATCTCTGAGTACCTGGAACCAAGCACCTGTAGTTGTTTGTGTGGGTGCACTTGTGCATGTAAAGTTTATCCAAAGGAAAAATGCTCAATAGTGGTTGTGGAGAGCCACCCCCCCCCCCCCCCCCCCCACCCCCAGAGCACTGAGTCCAGTGCCGGGAAACCCAAAGCCCCAGACGCCCAAAGGGACGCCAAGAGCGAAGGCACCAAGGAAGGGCCAACCCAGGAAATCAGACCCCCACCAGGGGAGGAGGAGAGACAGCCCAGAGGGGGCCCCAGGGTGGGTGCCTGGGAGAGAAAAAAAAAAAACCTCACAGTCTCAATCATGCCTTCCCTCCCTAGTGCCCCCACTCACACCACACAGAAAAAAAAAACACACGGACACACATTCACACATAACACTCACATCCAATAATACCAGGACCGAAGACCCGGCGGCACCGGTGGTTGGTCCCAGGATTATCGGATGACCCAATAAGTGAACCTAAAATCCAGATGGGGGGAGGGGAGTGGTGACACCGCCACACCAACCCATCTCATTTCTGCTTCAAGCCTGGCCCCCCACCCCGCACCTGGACCAGACCACCCCCAGCAAAAGCTCCCCCGGGATTGGGGCCCACATGCCCCGCGCAGGCTACCTAACCAGAGCATCCCCCCCCTAACTAATTCACCCAGCCACTACAGGAGAGGGGGGCCGCACCAGTCTCACCACCATAGCTCGGGGGCCAGGAACCGGCGGCAGGAATCTGATAAATTCTCCATATTAATATATGATCAGAAATCATTCCTAAAAGCTTAACATTAAGGAATTTTATCCAGGTCAGAGTCATTCCAAAACTTTTAAAACTTAATTTCAAAAGTTTTTCTTCTTCTTGTTAAGATTAAGTTTTTCTAGTTAAAATATATTCAAAAATCTTTTATCACTGGAACCATTGCAAACTGTTCTAAGTCATTTTTATAGTTAAATATAAGTTTTGAAAATGAAGAATATCTTTGATTAGTTGCTAAGGATAATTTTGTCTTGAAAGTACTTTTTAACCCTGTGCATGCTGTTAAAACCCAGAGAGTCTGGCTCAAAAATGCTTTTTGGCTTATAAATGATGTTAATTCCATTAATGTTGATTCCATGAAATGAACATTAATCGACATTTTATGTCATTTAGATCAGTGTTTCCCTATGGGAATTTTGTCTTACCATGAGAACCAGCAGAATCTTTACTATGACACGTAAAAAAAATTCAGATCTCAATTTAAAACCCTTGTGACTCGGCTTTGAACACAGGCCGTTTCTAACGTGCATACTTGTGCTTGTGAAACCTCATCATCCTCGCCGCCAGCACTATTCCAGTTCACGAGAACGGACAAAGTTCCCGGATGTTGTCTTGGCCCGTTAGCCCGTCTAAGGCAGCCAAGGCCAAAGTTAGCTTTGGCTGCAGCGGCCAGGGCTAACGTTAGCCCGTCTAAGGCAGCCAAGGCCAAAGTTAGCTTTGGCTGCAGCGGCCAGGGCTAACGTTAGCCCGTCTGAAGCAACCGAGGCCAACGTTAGCATTGGCTGCGGCAGCCAGGGCTAACATTGTACGCTTCTGTTCCAGTTGACCCAGATTGAAGGCCAATTTATGTTTCTGACGCATAGCCGCTGCAACGTCAAATCTGTCTCTGTGCGACCACGCCCCCCATGAAGAGATTCTACAACAGTCGTCACGCACCTCAAAAAAATCCTGACTATACGTCGGACGGTCGCAAACCCACGCAGACCTCAAGCGGAAATACGCAGAAAAAAAGCAGCTGTAATTGCTCCTTAGTATGCCTTTCCGGCTGTCTGTGTGGTCGTCCTTCTCGATTCGGTGATTGGCGTGCCATTTCTAAAAACCGAGGAGTAATAACAACAATAGATAACCACAACGAAAGGTTGATAGAGGAGGTTCAGAAGTACAACCGCTTGTACGATACCTCAGACATGTTGTTTTGGAAAATAAACACTCATGCCGTCGCAGCCGAAGAAGTTCTCACAAGTTCTCTAATAGGCTCCCCCTAGTGCTTTGGTGGGAAACTGCTGTGCGTCCCTAGAAATTCCTGACCGACGATGCAGAAGCTTACTAGCAAAACTGGTTCGCGACAAGACCCAAGCAACATTCGATTTGTGCTGTTGCCAAGTTATAATCCGCTCTTTATGCTGCGCGCTCCCGTTCTCCCCGAGTCCAGACTTCCCTGGTTCCTAGTCAAGAATGGGCTTGGTGAGGAAACGAGTCCGTAATCGAGTTCAAGTGAAACAACCATAGTCTGTGTTTTTGCTCCTGTTTTGGCATCAGAGTGAGGACCATTTGTACCAAACAAAGGGAGTTTAGCTGTTTGAACCAATGTGACTGGATGTGACTGAAATGTCTGATTTGCTGCTGCATCACTGAACTGAACAGTTCTGCTGGGTCTACGGCTGCGTTTTCAGGTCAGGGTGAGTGATGCTCTGGGGATGTTAGATTGTCAGGGTGGAGACTTTAAATAAAGTTCTGCCTGTTTTAAAGACTGGATCCTGACATGTCAACCAGACTCTGTTTAATTCGATCATCAGTGGGATTCAGTGGAGTCAGTGGACCGCCACTGTCTTTCCACCGTCACCAGGACAGAGCAACGAAATCCCCTCTCTGCATTTAACCCCCCCCCCCCCCCTTGGGGAGCAGTGGGCTGCCATGGTGGGGGGTTAAGGGTCTTGCTCAGAGACCCAGAGTAGCAATCTGTGGGAGTGGGCTTGAACTCAGAACCTCAAGATTCTGAGCTCTATGCTCTAACCACTAGAGCACCCCCCCCCCCCCCCCCCCCCCCCCCCCCCGCCACAAATTCATTCATTCATTCATTCATTCATTCATTTAAACGTCCATTTACTGCCAGAAAAGCGTTACTGAACTAAATCTAGTAAAGCTCAGACTTAGATAATAAAAGTCTCCTCACCTGTGCCTCATATCTTCCTTCACCTGTTCTTCTAATGAATCATTAATGCTTAATGCTTTTTAAAAACTGCCATAGCAAAGCTTTTCATTTTGGACATTTCTCAGGATTCATCAAATCAACCTTCCCACAGGCAGCTCTATAGAACCGTAGCTCCTAGACAGCACTGAGCACCTGATGGCTTCAGAGAGCAGGTCCTGCTCAGAACCAGAACCAGAACCAGGTCCAGCCCCCAACCCCCAACCCCCCCCCCAGCAGCTGGATCAGAACCATAACTCTGCAGCCATTAAACAAGAACCTGTTCAGAACCACCCACCGCCTCTGTGACCATCATCATCATCACCATCATCATCACCTAAACATCAGCCTGCAGATGGGCCATTAAGTTTCCCCCCTCCTGAGGCGCGCGGCGCTGCGCTGCGTGGCGCTGCGTGGGCGACCAGCTAAACATGGACTCCTTCCTCCAGGTTCCTCCTCACGAGCTTCTCCACATTTAGCTTTGATGATCGGAGGCATCCAGCTGTGGAGCGGCTCACAGGAAGCCCGCATTAGGCCGGTAATGACGGCTGTCACATTCCATCAGAACCGAACCGCGTCAGGCTGACAGCCCCGCTTCCTGCTTACCTGCGCAGGTCCCACACCTCCGACCGAACCGCCTGCTAGATCCAAACGCTCCTCCGGTTCTGCAGACCAAGAGGAGAGAAGGAGAAGGAGAAGGAGAGGAGCTGTGGGCTGGTGTGAGTCTGACTGTCAGAGAGAGGGGGGGGGGCAAGAGCCCCAACAGCACCGGAAATAAGCAGAATGGGCTCCGAAGATAAAAGAGATGAAGGAAGGAAAGAAGGAAAGAAGGAAAGAAAGAGGTTAAAGCATCAGACATCTGATAGGAAATAAGTATATAATTGTTTGTGAATCAGTCCTCAAATTTGTGCATCTTTGTTTTTTTTAACAGAAACAGACTGAATCGGGGTTTAACCTGATCTCTGGTTCCTCTGATCATCTGCCTCTAATTGGTATTTTATTTTGAAAGGACAACGGAAGCAGCATCTGATTAATGTCACACATTTACTGCAAATAAAGCTGAGAATGAATCGATGTGTGGAGATGGTCTGGATGTGTGTGGCAGCACCTAAAGCTCACATTAATAAACGATCAGATCCAAACGGTCAGCAGATCTAAACAGAAGGAAATGATGATTAAATCACATTAGCAGCCAGATAAAAGCTTTATTATGGTTGGACAGTAGAGTAGATCAGGTTCACTGACCAAGCAGCTTCCCCATAGGGTCATTGGAGGGTGGAACAGTGGTGGGTTGGGGGGGGGGGGGTGATACTAGGAAGTTCCCTAGTGCCCCAAGTTCCTGGGGGCCCCATAAAACTCTGTTTACATGTATGGTTAATACAACTATTTTGCACATTAATTATGTTTATGATAAAAATCCTTTGGCTAAAATCCCATCAGAAAATTGATAATATTAAGTGTGTCTCAGCCCCACCTTCAGTGTCCACCATATTGGATCAGTCCATTTGCTGCACATGTTCAGAAAGGTCCAAACAGACAGCAGCAAACCATTTGAAAACAAACCATGCAAAGAGCAGTGTTGCCAACTTAGCGCTTTAGTCGCTATATTTAGCCACTTTTCAGACCCCTCTAGCACTTTGATTTCTAAAAAGCTCCTAGCGCCAAATCTAGAGACTTTTTTCTGCTACTGGAGACTTTGGAGACAACATCTAAAAGCAGCGAACTCTGCTCTCCAGAGCAAGTAGATTGGTAACCCCGCCTCCTGCTCTCCTCTATCTTGTCTGCTGTCATGATTCATGCAGCTATTATTTCATCCAAATGAAAAATGGAGAACAGATAAGCAGATCATGGCTTGTCTACAGTGAAAAGAAGGACTGGGTTATTTACTTTGGCCTTTTTGGAAACACAGGAAGGAGCAATCAGCTAAGTGAGCTTAGTGCTTGGAAAAAATCTTTCATTCCTTTAGAGACAGCATGAAAAGTCAGCTGAGTACAAAACATAGAGAGGAAAACAAGAAGAAAAGGGACAAGAAGAGAGGGACACAACCTAGAACAGATAATGGATGTCTATTCTATTAACATTTCTCTATCTGGAGAATGGGGCTGTTCTATGTGCTGTCTTCTCCATTCAGAGGGGCCCCTGCCTGTCTTTGCCCAGGGCCCCACATTTCCTAAATCTGGGCCTGTGTGTGGAGTCTTGGAGATTACAGAAGGAAGGAGTTGCTGCCTGCTTATTGTGGAGCTGTGTTGTACAGGCAGTTATTGGAGGAAGTCCTACAGGAGAGAAAGTCCAGGTAAGGACTTAAGGAGAACCTTGAATTCAGCCGTTAAATAAACAGTAGCATTTAATAAAGGCTTTATTGAGATCTAGAGGTCAGCAGATGGGTTGATACTGAGAACCACTCTTAAACCACAGCTTCTTAGGCCTGATGTTTGGCAGGCGATGTGGACCACACTGCCCCCTAGTGGAAGAAACACGGTTAGTGTCCAAGCAGGGACATTATTCCCACATTTTCTCTTTAGATTAGGGCTGGATGATATGGCCATAGTTTATATATTTGTTCATTTAAGTAAATGCAATATATAAAGAAAAACTTCTGAAGTCAAGAAATCCCAGGACAGACGCAATATCACACTTTAGACTTGTTTACTTTGAAGATAAACACCTAAAACGACATAAAACGCAGAATGATGCTGTAATCATACTGGAATATTAGATAAATCATATTACCCTCATTGAGTAAATCTCTTTTGTGACATATACGGACATTAGATTATTGTACAGGCTCATTACATTATTGTACAGGAAATACATTTTCCTCTAGATCAGCAATGTGTTTCTACCATTGATGCCGATTCAGGAGTCATCTGTATCTGTCATGTAATTTGTTATACTAAAATGTGTGCAAATAGATCGGACCCTCTAAACAGTGTGTAAAAAGGATGTCTGTTCATGCTCTGCACTAAGCTCTCCTGCATTAAAGGGCTTTCACTGAGATCTTTGCCATATTTGCTGCTCAATCCTTTAACCATCTGCCTTAGTCATGAGTTTTACAAGATTTCTATTCAGCACAGGCAGAGAACACAGTCATGAAGAAGCAAAGAGAAATCTGTTCTTTGACAAACATGGATGCCTCCAGTAAAGCACATTCACATGAAAATTAGTCTTAATTAAAACACTGATCATTTATTGAACAGGATGGAATCATTTCACATTTAAAGGACTTTCAGAAGTTTGAATTCTGAATATGAGCGAATTTTCCTTTAACCTTATTCTTATCATGAAAACTTTTCATTGCTCATAATATGCTTCTGGGAGCTGTCCAGAGGAGAGGTGCTGAATTGCTGCATTGTTTGCATGTCTTTACCTTCAGAGACCAGGATATTTATGAAAAGAATTGAACTTTAACAGTCGGAGCCGGATGGGTTACCTGTACCCAGCAACTCGATGGATGGACAATCTGACAGCTCTACATCTGGCTGAGTGACGTGGCGTCTAAAAGCTAGCTAACTGAAATACATAGGGCTGTCTGAAGTACCACCAGGGCCAAAAAGCGACCATGTTTCTGGTGTGGATCATTGTAAACAGAAGAAGCAGCTGTATTTCTACCGCAAACTGCACCACAAGTTGAGTTAATGACTTATATCTAGAACTGCGCTGCTTGAGGCGGCTGCATGTTGGAGAAGCTCTGCTAGCTTGACTCTGATATTTGGCTTTACAAGAAATTTTGTTTCTATATTAGTGGAATTTCTTTTTTCTTATTTTTTTTTAGCATCTGGTCTTGAACGCTGTCAGACTAGAAGGAGGTTCACTGATATTTTTATCCTTTTTGGATACTTGTTTCAATACGTAACCGCAGCAACCATAGCAACTTGATTTTTCTGCTAATAGACTTTTGTCACGAAACCTGGAAATAGTCCACAGTTGAAAAGGGCCACTTCCTGTTAGCGGTCTGTCTGTCAGGGTGGGTGGATGTTTGAAGAGGACCCGAATGCAGAAGCTGAAGCTGAGGTGGTTCTTGGAGTAACAAACAGTAACAAACAACAAAATCCACAAAGTCCAGAAAAACACTCAACAAGAGAGCAAAGAAATGATGACAAACCAGCAACAGTGATGATGAGCAGAAGGTCCATATATGGGATAGAGAAGCAAAGATAAGGCTAATTAGCAGATTGAGAGCAGGTGTGAACAGAGGAGTCTAGAAGGGAGCTAGGACAAGGAGGCTGACACAAGAGGGCAGTAGAGGGCAAACAAGAAATACCTAAGAACTCAAATACAATCAGAAATAACTAGAATAACACAAAATGGAAATAAAACCAATGAAAACTTAAAGATCAAACCCAAACAGAACCAAAACCATGACACTGTCTTTGCAAAATTGATGGTTGATGGAAACTGATTTGATTAACTTGCTATCTGTTACATATAATGATGTAGAGGAAATGTCAGAAGCAAATTCATCAACAAATAAGAGTGAGAAGGGCTGTTCATTGTTTCATGAAGAATTTATTCACAGTTATCACAGTTGATCGGCACTCATTGTTTCAATATCTTCATCCACTAGATGGTGCCAATCTGCCACTGACTGGAACTTATACAAAGTATATTAGTCATGGTTGTAATTGAGAAATGGATAGTATATTCAAAAGCCAGTTATCATATTAAACTGGGATAATATCAGTGATTCGATGTGTCACATTATTGGTCCATGGCTGCAGGAGCAGAATCAGCATGACTTGATTGCTGCGAGAGAACTAGCTGTTTCTTCTGAACCCTTTCCATGGCAGACTCCCTCTTGGTTGGTTCTGTAAAGTTATTTCAGAACTGATATTTAGGCGGCTGATGCTGAATCTGGAGACTAAATTATAGTGTGTGAAATGATGGCTACACACAAAAGTACTGGTTTCTTTATACAGGTGTCTGGATTCCCATCTTACCTCGCTGCCGGGACCCACTGCAAAGATATGAAAATAAAGTGCCGACTGAGTGAAATCCATCGAACAGTGGAATAGGACCAGGTTAGATTCTTTTCATTATTTTTATTCTTTATGAGAATAAAGTCAGGAGAACTAAGCCAAAGGGATACAAAAATAAACTCTTAAAGTCCCTCTGATACTGTTAAGTATCTGGATCTATTTGCCCCATTCAACATGGCGGACGCTCTGACCCATCAGAAAGAAGATAATTTCCCCCTGGGACCAATAAAGTATTTCTGATTCTGATCCTGATTCTGATCCTGATTCTGATCCTGATTCTGATCCTGATTCTTATTCTGATCCTGATTCTGATCCTGATTCTGATCCTGATCCTGATTCTGATTCTGATTCTGATCCTGATTCTGATCCTGATTCTGATTCTGATCCTGATTCTGATTCTGACTCTGATCCTGATTCTGACTCTGATTCTGATCCTGATTCTGATCCTGATTCTGATCCTGATTCTGATTCTGATCCTGATCCTGATTCTGATTCTGATCCTATTCCTGATTCTGATACTGATCCTGATTCTGATCCTGATCCTGATTCTGATTCTGATTCTGATCCTGATTCTGATCCTGATTCTGATCCTGATTCTGATTCTGATCCTGATTCTGACCCTGATCCTGATTCTGATTCTGATTCTGATCCTGATCCTGATCCTATTCCTGATTCTGATCCTGATTCTGATTCTGATCCTGATCCTGATTCTGATCCTGATCCTGATTCTGATCCTGATTCTGATTCTGATCCTGATTCTGATCCTGATTCTGATCCTGATTCTGATTCTGAAGGCCCAAACAAATGATTACTTTGATCAAAGAGAAAATTTTAAATATTATAATATATAAATATTTTATTTGGATTAAAAATTTATTTTCTATGATTGAAAGCGTTTATGTTCATTGAAGTGACTTTTTTATTGATATTGTTGTTTGTTTGAAGCTTCTTTTTTGCTTGAATAATAAAGACACTAATTTCCTAACTATTATACGGTCCAATTAAAAAACAATGTTACTTTAATTTAAAAAATGGCTTTAAACAAAAAACTTGACTTTTATCAAATAAAAGTGTTCAAATGGAGTCGTTTTAGTCTCCACTATATTTTTTGCATTCCAAAGTGTTTTTCTCCTGTAGTGAAGTGAAGGTGTTTCTAATTGGAAATATATTGTTTGATTGAAATAACCATTTTTTAATTGAATAATTAAGAAACTAATCATAAGTGTTGTTCTTTTGTTAAGTTGCGAACGATTTCTGCTTAGTTTGGAGATCATTCTAATTGACCTTAATTAAACTAATCGGTTAAATAAGAAAAGCAATACTTAGTTATATATTAAACATCCGTTTCATCAAGACATAATATTTCTATAAATATAATGTTATCAGCTGGAAGCAGAAGATCCTGATTATAAACAGAAATAAATTTCTAAATGATTTTCCTGAAGACGCTCATCCAGACGAGTTTTAATGTTTCACGGTTAAACTGAAGCAAAGCACCTCGGAGCAAAACAGCAAAGAGAGGAGCAGAGGAGGAGCAGAGGAGGTGCAGAGGAGGAGCAGAGGAGGGGAGGAGCCCCCCCCCCCCTCCATAAGAGGACAGCCGTCTTTCCCTCCTGCAGAGCACCGATCATCGGCCTCAGCAGCAGCAGCCATGGCTCACAGATGGGGATACGGACCGAGCAACGGTAAGGAGCCTCCGCACATCAGTGGGGCCACAGGCCGCTGGGGGCCACAGGCTGCTGGGGGCCACATGCCACTGGCTGGCGGCCACAGGCAGCTGGGGGCCACAGGCTGCTGGGGGCCACAGGCCGCTGGGAGCCACAGATTGCTGGGGGCCACAGGCTGCTGGGGGCCACAGGCTGCTGGGGGCCACAGGCTGCTGGGGGCCCCTGGCTGCCTCCTGTCCACAGCTGCTGTCTGAACAAATGGATCCAGATGAGAAACTGCTTCTCTGTTCAGACCTGTTCACATGGAGCCAGTTTGAAGGAGGAGGAGGAGGATGATGAAGATGACTGACAGCTGTTTCAGGCTGTTTCAGACTGTTTCAGGCGGTTTCAGGCTGTTTCAGACTGTTTCAAGCTGTTTCAGGCAGTTTCAAGCTGTTTCAGGAAGTTTCAGACTGTTTAAAGCTGTTTCAGGCTGTTTCAAGCTGTTTCAAGCTGTTTCAGGCTGTTTCAGGCTGTTTCAGGCTGTTTCAAGCTGTTTCAGGCAGTTTCAAGCTGTTTCAGGCTGTTTCAAGCTGTTTAAGGCAGTTTCAAGCTGTTTCAAGCTGTTTCAGGCTGTTTCAAGCTGTTTTAGGCAGTTTCAAGCTGTTTCAGGCTGTTTCAGGCAGTTTCGGGCAGTTTCGGGCAGTTTCAGGCAGTTTCAGGCAGTTTCAGGCTGTTTCAGGCAGTTTCAAGCTGTTTCAGGCTGTTTCAGACTGTTTCAGGCTGTTTCAAGCTGTTTCAGGCAGTTTCAGGCAGTTTCAGGCAGGTTCAGGCAGTTTCAAGCTGTTTCAGGCTGTTTCAGGCAGTTTCACGCTGTTTCAGGCAGTTTCAGGCTGTTTCAGGCAGTTTCGGGCAGTTTCGGGCAGTTTCAGGCAGTTTCAGGCTGTTTCAGGCAGTTTCAAGCTGTTTCAGGCTGTTTCAGACTGTTTCAGGCTGTTTCAAGCTGTTTCAGGCAGTTTCAGGCAGTTTCAAGCTGTTTCAGGCTGTTTCAGGCTGTTTCAGGCAGTTTCACGCAGTTTCAGGTTGTTTCAGGCTGTTTCAGGCTGTTTCAAGCTGTTTCAGGCTGTTTCAGGTTGATTCAGGCAGGTTCAGGCAGTTTCAAGCTGTTTCAGGCTGTTTCAGGCTGTTTCAGGCAGTTTCACGCTGTTTCAGGCAGTTTCAGGCTGTTTCAAGCTGTTTCAGGCTGTTTCAGGCAGTTTCACGCAGTTTCAGGTTGTTTCAGGCTGTTTCAGGCTGTTTCAAGCTGTTTCAGGCTGTTTCAGGTTGTTTCAGGCTGTTTCAGGCTGTTTCAAGCTGTTTCAGGCTGTTTCAGGCTGTTTCAGGCAGTTTCACGCTGTTTCAGGCAGTTTCAGGCTGTTTCAAGCTGTTTCAGGCTGTTTCAAGCTGTTTCAGGCAGTTTCAGGCTGTTTCAAGCTGTTTCAGGCAGTTTCAGGCAGTTTCAGGCAGGTTCAGGCAGTTTCAGGCAGTTTCAAGCTGTTTCAGGCTGTTTCAGGCTGTTTCAGGCAGTTTCACGCTGTTTCAGGCAGTTTCAGGCTGTTTCAAGCTGTTTCAGGCTGTTTCAGGCAGTTTCACGCAGTTTCAGGTTGTTTCAGGCTGTTTCAGGCTGTTTCAAGCTGTTTCAGGCTGTTTCAGGTTGATTCAGGCTGTTTCAGGCTGTTTCAAGCTGTTTCAGGCTGTTTCAGGCTGTTTCAGGCTGTTTCAGGCAGTTTCACGCTGTTTCAGGCAGTTTCAGGCAGTTTCAAGCTGTTTCAGGCTGTTTCAAGCTGTTTCAGGCAGTTTCAGGTAGTTTCAGGCTGTTTCAGGCTGTTTCAGGCTATTTCAAGCTGTTTCAAGCTGTTTCAGGCTGTTTCAGGCTGTTTCAGGCAGTTTCAGGCTGTTTCAGGCAGTTTCAGGCAGTTTCAAGCTGTTTCAGGCTGTTTCAGGCTGTTTCAGACTGTTTCAGGCAGTTTCAAGCTGTTTCGGGCTGTTTCAGGTTGTTTCTGGCTGTTTCAGGCTGTTTCAAGCTGTTTCACGCAGTTTCAGGTAGTTTCAGGCTGTTTCAGGCTATTTCAAGCTGTTTCAAGCTGTTTCAGGCTGTTTCAGGCTGTTTCAGGCAGTTTCAGGCTGTTTCAGGCAGTTTCAAGCTGTTTCAGGCTGTTTCAGGCTGTTTCAGACTGTTTCAGGCAGTTTCAAGCTGTTTCGGGCTGTTTCAGGTTGTTTCTGGCTGTTTCAGGCTGTTTCAGGCTGTTTCAAGCTGTTTCGGGCTGTTTCAGACTGTTTCTGGCTGTTTCAGGCTGTTTCAGGCTGTTTCAGGCAGTTTCAGGCTGTTTCAGGCAGTTTCAGGCTGTTTCGGACAGTTTCAGGCTGTTTTAGGCAGTTTCAAGCTGTTTCAGGCTGTTTCAAGCTGTTTCAGGCTGTTTCATGTATTTTCAGGTTGTTTCAGGCTGTTTCAGGCTGTTTCAAGCTGTTTCAGGCTGTTTCAGGTTGTTTCAGGCTGTTTCAGGCTGTTTCAGGCTGTTTCAAGTTGTTTCAGGCTGTTTCAGGCTGTTTCAGGCTGTTTCAGGCTGTTTCGGGCTGTTTCAGGCAGTTTCAGGCAGTTTCAGGCTGTTTCAGGCTGTTTCAGGCAGTTTCAGGCTGTTTCAAGCTGTTTCAAGCTGTTTCAGGCAGTTCCAGGCAGTTTCAGGCAGTTTCAGACTGCTTCAGGGAGTTTCAAGCTGTTTCAGGCTTTTTCAGGCTGTTTCAGGCTGTTTCAGACTGTTTCAGGCAGTTTCAGGTAGTTTCAGGCTGTTTCAGACTGTTTCTGGCTGTTTCAGGCTGTTTCAGGCTGTTTCAGGTAGTTTCAGGCTGTTTCAGACTGTTTCTGGTTGTTTCAGGCTGTTTCAGGCTGTTTCAGGCAGTTTCAGGCTGTTTCAGGCAGTTTCAGTCTGTTTCGGGCAGTTTCAGGCTGTTTTAGGCAGTTTCAAGCTGTTTCAGGCTGTTTCAAGCTGTTTCAGGCTGTTTCAGGTTTTTTCAGGTTGTTTCAGGCTGTTTCAGGCTGTTTCAAGCTGTTTCAGGCTGTTTCAGGTTGTTTCAGGCTGTTTCAGGCTGTTTCAGGCTGTTTCAAGTTGTTTCAGGCTGTTTCAGGCTTTTTCAGGCTGTTTCAGGCTGTTTCAAGCTGTTTCAGACTGTTTCAGGCTGTTTCAAGCTGTTTCAGGCTGTTTCATGCTGTTTCAAGCTGTTTCAGGCAGTTTCAGGCTGTTTCAGGCAGTTTCAGGCTGTGTCAGGCTGTTTCAAGCTGTTTCAGGCTGTTTCATGCTGTTTCAAGCTGTTTCAGGCAGTTTCAGACTGTTTCAGGCAGTTTCAGGCTGTTTCAGACTGTTTCAGGCAGTTTCAGGCTGTTTCATGATGTTTCAGGCTGTTTCAGACTGTTTCAGGCAGTTTCAGGCTGTTTCAGACTGTTTCAAGCTGTTTCATGCTGTTTCAAGCTGTTTCAGGCAGTTTCAGGCTGTTTCAGGCAGTTTCAGGCTGTTTCAGACTGTTTCAGGCGGTTTCAGGCTGTTTCAGGCAGTTTCAGGCTGTTTCAGGCTGTTTCAGACTGTTTCAGGCAGTTTCAGGCTGTTTCAGGCTGTTTCAGGCTGTTTCAGACTGTTTCAGGCAGTTTCAGGTAGTTTCAGGCTGTTTCATGATGTTTCAGGCTGTTTCAGACTGTTTCAGGCAGTGTCAGGCTGTTTCAAACTGTTTCATGATGTTTCAGGCTGTTTCAGAATGTTTCAGGCAGTTTCAGGCTGTTTCAGGCTGTTTCAGACTGTTTCAGGCAGTTTCAGGCTGTTTCAAGCTGTTTCATGATGTTTCAGGCTGTTTCATGATGTTTCAGGCTGTTTCAGACTGTTTCAGGCAGTTTCAGGCTGTTTCAAGCTGTTTCATGATGTTTCAGGCTGTTTCATTATGTTTCAGGCTGTTTCAGACTGTTTCAGGCAGTTTCAGGCTGTTTCAGACTGTTTCTGGCTGTTTCAGGCTGTTTCAGGCTGTTTCATACTGTTTCAGGCAGTTTCAGGCTGTTTCAGACTGTTTCAAGCTGTTTCAAACTGTTTCATGATGTTTCAGGCTGTTTCAGAATGTTTCAGGCAGTTTCAGGCTGTTTCAGGCTGTTTCAGACTGTTTCAGGCAGTTTCAGGCTGTTTCAAACTGTTTCATGATGTTTCAGGCTGTTTCATGATGTTTCAGGCTGTTTCAGACTGTTTCAGGCAGTTTCAGGCTGTTTCAGACTGTTTATGGCTGTTTCAGGCTGTTTCAGGCTGTTTCAGACTGTTTCAGGCAGTTTCAGGCTGTTTCAGACTGTTTCAAGCTATTTCAAACTGTTTCATGATGTTTCAGGCTGTTTCAGAATGTTTCAGGCTGTTTCAGGCTGTTTCAGACTGTTTCAGGCCGTTTCAGGCCGTTTCAAGCTGTTTCATGATGTTTCAGGCTGTTTCATGATGTTTCAGGCTGTTTCAGACTGTTTCAGGCAGTTTCAGGCTGTTTCAGACTGTTACAAGCTGTTTCAAGCTGTTTCATGATGTTTCAGGCTGTTTCAGACTGTTTCAGGCTGTTTCAGGCAGTTTCAGACAGTTTCAAGCTGTTTCAGGCAGTTTCAGGCTGTTTCAGGCAGTTTCAGGCTGTTTCAAGCTGTTTCAAGCTGTTTCAGGCTGTTTCAGGCTGTTTCAAGCTGTTTAAAGCTGTTTCAGGCTGTTTCAGGCAGTTTCAGGCTGTTTCAGGCAGTTTCAGGCTGTTTCAGGCAGTTTCAAGCAGTTTCAAGCTGTTTCAGACTGTTTCAGGTTGTTTCTGACTGTTTCAGGCTGTTTCAGACTGTTTCAGGCTGTTTCAGGCAGTTTCAGACTGTTTCAGGCTGTTTCAGGCAGTTTCAGGCTGTTTCAGGCTGTTTCAGACTGTTTCAGGCAGTTTCAAGCTGTTTCAGACTGTTTCAGGTTGTTTCTGACTGTTTCAGGCTGTTTCAGGCTGTTTCAGACTGTTTCAGGCTGTTTCAGGCTGTTTCAGGCTTTTTCAGGCTGTTTCAAGCTGTTTCAGGCTGTTTCAGGCTGTTTCAAGCTGTTTAAAGCTGTTTCAGGCAGTTTCAGGCTGTCTCAGGCAGTTTCAAGCTGTTTAAAGCTGTTTCAGGCAGTTTCAGGCTGTCTCAGGCAGTTTCAAGCTGTTTCAAGCTGTTTCAGGCTGTTTCAGGCAGTTTCAAGCTGTTTAAAGCTGTTTCAGGCTGCTTCAGGCTGTTTCAGGCAGTTTCAGGCTGTTTCAGGCAGTTTCAAGCTGTTTAAAGCTGTTTCAGGCTGTTTCAGGCTGTTTCAGGCAGTTTCAGGCTGTTTCAGGCTGTTTCAGGCTGTCTCAGGCAGTTTCAAGCTGTTTCAAGCTGTTTCAGGCTGTTTCAGGCAGTTTCAAGCTGTTTAAAGCTGTTTCAGGCTGTTTCCGGCTGTTTCAGGCTGTTTCAGGCAGTTTCAGGCTGTTTCTGAGAGAATCCATTTTTGTTTTTTTTTGTTTTTTGAAGTTAGAAAATGTTAGAAATGCAGTAAAGAGGTCATCAGTTCCACATGTTTATCAGAGAGCCTCGGCCCCACAGTGGCCCCTGGGTTCTGTTAGGGACCCAGGGGCCCCTGTTTCTGTCCCTGCTGCTCTGTTAGAGCTGGGTTCTTAAGGAGAAGCTCTGTCAGCTGCAGGTTCCTGCAGCTCTGGCTCTATGCTGCCTGATCTACATGTAGAAGTCTGAATGAGTCCCCTCTGCTCCACTGCTAGGACCCGACACCTGGGGGGAGGAATACCCGCTGGCTAACGGGCCCCGGCAGTCCCCCATCGACATTGTGACCAAGGAGGCCCAGTATGACCCGTCGCTGAAGCGTCTGAAGCTCCAGTACGACCCGTCCAACGCCAGGGGCATCCTGAACAATGGACACTCCTTCCAGGTGGACTTTGTGGACGACACGGACAGCTCCAGTAAGCAGCACTGACCCCCACCTTCCCTGCTGGTTCTGATGGGCTCTGGTTTGGCTTCATGCACCCATACTTATAATAATGATGACATCAGCATCTCAATTTGATCCCTTTCATTATTTTATTCTCTTATTGGCAAAACGTCTCTGCCTTTATTCTAATGATTCTTATGGGTGTAGCTGTAGGACGGGGGCTGATGCCTCCACCCAGGCTGGATGCCCTCAGATAAGCCTGATGGAAACGCCGCCTTATCTGCTATCTGCAGCTCAGTATGCAGGTTCAGCCCTTCACCGCCGCGCTGTTGCTGCTGCAGATAAATACCTCCTTATAAACCGAAATACTGCTGCAGCGGTTCATCATAGGACGGTTTATTTAACCCTTTATAGTGAAATACTTGAACATTTCCAGCCAATTGTGTTACTGGAATCCAGGACAAGACCTTATTACCTTTGAAAATTCGAAAAATATGGATATTTTAAAGGTTAAAAATTAATGTCAATATAATAACCAGAAACACCAACTTTCCCGAATATATTAAGAAAAATAACAAAAGTGCTTCTTCATGAAAAATACGCTGAGATTGAAAGAAACACATTTTATTGGTCTAACATAACCTTAGAGGCATTATTGCTGATACTGAAACTGACCTTTTTTAGTTTATAAACCTAAATCTAATTGTTAACTAGAATGATTAACTTTTTTCTTTACTTGTTAACTTTTTTACAACTTAATATCCAGTAGATAATCTATCATTCAAGGCTCATATGTCAGATGTACAGTCATGTAGCAGGATCTTTACTGAATGGCTGGATATAGATGTTCTGCTTCTAGATCTCACTGAAGGACGGGGGGTGGGGGGTGGGGGACTCTATTTGTAAGGGGGGATGCAAGGGATCAGAAACGCTAACTTGCCCTATAAAGCATGGGCGGTTCTAAACAGGGGCCAATGGGGGCCAGGACATGATCTTCAAGGGCACTGGCCCCCATTGGCCCCCATTGGCCCCTGTCTAAATATTAAGGAGTGAGCATTGTTTATGTTTTTGTTGATAATCTCAGAGAAGAAAGATTCTGGAATTTCTCCAGCAGCTGCTGAACTAAACGAGGTGTCGGCAGGTCCGTCCCCCCCCCCGCTGGTCAAAACGCCTTTAAAACGACTTCTGGTTGGTGTTCAGGAACTGTTTGTGTTTCTCAGCGCTGACTGGAGGCCCCGTCCCTGGAACCTACCGTCTGAAGCAGTTTCATTTCCACTGGGGGGGCAGAGACGACCGAGGCTCTGAGCACACCATCAACGGCATCAGGTTCCCCTGTGAGGTAACCGCGGTAACGCTGGAACAGAGCTTTCCTCTCATCCTGACCACGCCATGAACACCTGTGCCCTCTTCTTCTTCAGCTCCACCTGGTCCACTGGAACACCAAGTACCCCAGCTTCGGGGAGGCGGCCGATAAGCCCGACGGACTGGCTGTGGTGGGGATCTTCCTGAAGGTAAGAGCTGCTTCATCCAGAGCAGAAGGTGCTAGCTGAAGAAGCTGAATAAGCTCCATGTTTCCATCAGATCGGTGCAGCCAACCCCCGCCTCCAGAAGGTTCTGGATGCTTTGGACGCCATTAAGACCAAGGTAAACCGTCCGACATGGTGGGAGGGACGTGTTGCCAGTTGCTCCTGTACTGATCGGCCGTACGTCTCCCTCTTTCCTGACCGGACCTACAGGGGAAGCAGACCACCTTCTCCAACTTTGATGCAAGAACTCTCCTTCCTGCTTCTCTGGATTACTGGACTTATGAGGGCTCTTTGACCACCCCACCCCTGTTGGAGAGCGTCACCTGGATTGTTCTCAGGGAGCCAATAAGTGTCAGCCCTGCACAGGTGAGAACCCCCCCAAAATAGCACATGGAGGTCAGACTGACTCAGCTCACCAGAACATGCAGGTGGTCTACCTCCTTTAGTCTGGGTCCAGTAAGGCTGACCAGTCAGTCAGGAGAACATCTCATTTAGGTTCTGCTTCATGGCAACCAGCTGCTCCAGATGGTGCAGCTGAAACTCACCGTCAGGAGCTGAGAGAATCTCAAGGAGATTGGAGGGACCTCTGTTCTGTCAGACCAGCACAACCCATCAGACCAGCACACCCCATCAGACCAGTAGATCCCATCAGACCAGCACACCCCATCAGACCAGCACACCCCATCAGACCAGCACACCCCATCAGACCAGTAGACCCCATCAGACCAGCATACCTCATCAGACCATCATACCCCATCAGAACAGCACACCCCATCAGACCAGTAGACCCCATCAGAACAGCAGAACCCGTCAGACCAGCACACCCCATCAGACCAGTAGACCCCATCAGAACAGCACACCCCATCAGACCAGTAGACCCCATCAGAACAGCAGAACCCGTCAGACCAGCTGATTGCATTGACTCATTGACTCTTCAGCAATCCCTCACACTAAGCATGCTTGTAGCGACAGTGGAGAGGAAAAACTCCCTTTGAACAGGAAGAAACCTCCAGCAGAACCAGGCTCAGTGTGAGCGGCCATCTGCTGAGGCCCACTGGGGTTCAAGGAGACAGAAGCAGACATAGAAAAAGAAGCATAGATACAAAAAGCAGCTTTAAAAGGCGGCCCCGTCCAGGAAACACACAGCCTGGCAGACGAGCTCCAAGCCAGCTCCCATGCCAGAGGATGAAGAGAGCACATCCAGTTAGTCACAGCCAGAGAAACAGGACCACACCTGAAGACAGGCCGATCTTCATGTCATCTAGAAACAAAGGTGTTGATGGCAGCAGCACAGCTGATATTTCTCTCCAGGATGGAGTCACAGCCAAACAGGAACAGACCAGATGAAGCTACTATGAGAAAAAGCAGAGAGAGCAGAACGTTAGAGATTGAACTAACAGATTCTGCAGAGTGGGAGAATAGAGATAGAATGAAGCAGAATGATGAAAAAGGGGTCCCTATGTCCTCCAGCAGTCTAAGCCTATAGCAGCAGAACTATAGAGATAGCTCAGGATAACCTGAGCCACTCTAACTAGAAGCTTTATCAAAAAGGAAAGTTTTAAGCCTAGCCTTAAAAGTAGACAGGGTGTCTGCCTCACGGACTAAAACTGGTAGTTGGTTCCACAGGAGAGGAGCCTGATAACTAGACCAGCAGACCCCATCAGACCAGCAGACCCATAGTAATACGCATGCAGAGAGGAACATTTAAACGACTTCTGTTACATTTGCACACAGTAACATTATATAAAGTTATGGTAATCTGACCATAAGTTATAAACAATAAAGTCGTAATAGGAAGAGAATAAAGTGATGTTGCCATGACAACGGGACTTCCATGATCTTGTGTTGATTAGGGCTCAAAATAATTTCATTAAAATTCAAATGCATGTAATAGTAAAATAAAAAAGGCAAAATACTTTTCACAAATGTATAAATTGTGCAAATAACTTTTAATGCATTTAAAGAAAATCTCCTTCTTGCCACTAGGCGGTGCTGCAGCACCCCCAGACCCCTTCTTCCAGCAGCCATGTTTGCAGATCAGCCTGTAATGATCAGCATACAGTTAATCATTGTGTGACAATCTGACAGGTTAGCTGCTGCGTCAGCAAACAAAGACAGCGAGGCTGTTTGTGTTTAAAGCAGTTTAGCTTTCAATGTTTACCTCGGGCTAAAACTTTTTATTTATTACATCATCCATCAATACACTAGCCTACTTGACTTTCCCTATGCTTCACCTTTAACTACAACTTCTGTTTTTTTTCATATCACCAGCGGCGGCTGGTGGAGTTTTCTCCAGGGGGCGCTATAACTTCAAAATAGACGTAGACCAAAACCCAATCAAACGCACACTAAGTTATTACAGCAGTATATTTATATGAAAGCCAACAACAAAAACATAATAAAACACTTTATAAAAACTAAACATCATTTCATGTCCAGGTTTAGTTTTTATACATAAATCTTTTGCCTTCTGAGGCTGTGAAGATAAATCTGTGTTTTTCATTCTTCAATATTGAGTCACAACCCTAATATAATAACGTACCAGTTTAATAATGGAGAAGCTGTTAGTCACCTTTATATTTTTTAATATATAAAAACTGTTTTCTGAGAATGCGTTTATTTTACGACAACTATGCAGATGAACAAACATCCAGAAAAAGTAGACTATATTCTATTATTTTCCATGTGAATCTCAGATTAGATGAGATTAACTTTATTGTCCCAAAGGAAATTTGATCTGGGTTCAGACTCTGGCTGCTATATTTCTAGACTATGTGTCACACTGCATTCACACCATTCACACACCAGTAAAGGGGCTCAGTAGACCAGTAGGGGGCCAGTAGACCAGTAAAGGGGCTCAGTAGACCAGTAGGGGGCCCAGTAGACCAGTAAAGGGGCTCAGTAGACCAGTAGGGGGCCCAGTAGACCAGTAAAGGGGCTCAGTAGACCAGTAGGGGGCCCAGTAGACCAGTAAAGGGGCCCAGTAGACCAGTAGATGGGCCCAGTAGACCAGTAGATGGGCTAAGTAGACCATAAGGGGCCCAGTAGGGCAGTAAAGGGGCTCAGTAGACCAGTAAAAGGCCCCAGTAGGGCAGTAAAGGGGCTCAGTAGACCAGTAAAGGGGCTCAGTAGACCAGTAGGGGGCCCAGTAGACCAGTAAAGGGGCTAAGTAGACCAGTAAAGGGGCCCAGTAGACCAGTAGGGGGCCCAGTAGACCAGTAAAGGGGCCCAGTAGACCAGTAAAGGGGCCCAGTAGACCAGTAGATGGGCTAAGTAGACCAAAAGGGGCCCAGTAGGGCAGTAAAGGGGCTCAGTAGACCAGTAAAAGGACCCAGTAGGGCAGTAAAGGGGCCCAGTAGACCATAAGGGGCCCAGTAGGGCAGTAAGGGGGCTCAGTAGACCAGTAAAAGGCCACAGTAGGGCAGTAAAGGGGCTCGGTAGACCAGTAAAAGGCCCCAGTAGGGCAGTAAAGGGGCTCAGTAGACCAGTAAAAGGCCCCAGTAGGGCAGTAAAGGGGCCCAGTAGACCATAAGGGGCCCAGTAGGGCAGTAAAGGGGCTCAGTAGACCAGTAAAAGGCCCCAGTAGGGCAGTAAAGGGGCTCTGTAGACCAGTAAAAGGCCCCAGTAGGGCAGTAAAGGGGCTCAGTAGACCAGTAAAAGGCCCCAGTAGGGCAGTAAAGGGGCTCAGTAGACCAGTAAAAGGCCCCAGTAGGGCAGTAAAGGGGCCCAGTAGACCATAAGGGGCCCAGTAGAGCAGTAAAGGGGCTCAGTAGACCAGTAAAAGGCCCCAGTAGGGCAGTAAAGGGGCCCAGTAGACCAGTGAAAGGCCCCAGTAGGGCAGTAAAGGGGCTCAGTAGACCAGTAAAAGGCCCCAGTAGGGCAGTAAAGGGGCTCAGTAGACCAGTGAAAGGCCCCAGTAGGGCAGTAAAGGGGCTCAGTAGACCAGTAAAAGGCCCCAGTAGGGCAGTAAAGGGGCTCAGTAGACCAGTAAAAGGCCCCAGTAGGGCAGTAAAGGGGCTCAGTAGACCAGTAAAAGGCCCCAGTAGGGCAGTAAAGGGGCTCAGTAGACCAGTAAAAGGCCCCAGTAGGGCAGTAAAGGGGCTCAGTAGACCAGTAAAAGGCCCCAGTAGGGCAGTAAAGGGGCTCAGTAGACCAGTAAAAGGCCCCAGTTAGGCAGTAAAGGGGCTCAGTAGACCAGTAAAAGGCCCAAGTAGGGCAGTAAAGGGGCCCAGTAGAGCAGTAAAGGGGCTCAGTAGACCAGTGAAAGGCCCCAGTAGGGCAGTAAAGGGGCTCAGTAGACCAGTGAAAGGCCCCAGTAGGGCAGTAAAGGGGCTCAGTAGACCAGTGAAAGGCCCCAGTAGGGCAGTAAAGGGGCCCAGTAGACCATAAGGGGCCCAGTAGGGCAGTAAAGGGGCTCAGTAGACCAGTAAAAGGCCCCAGTAGGGCAGTAAAGGGGCTCAGTAGACCAGTAAAAGGCCCCAGTAGGGCAGTAAAGGGGCCCAGTAGACCATAAGGGGCCCAGTAGGGCAGTAAAGGGGCTCAGTAGACCAGTAAAAGGCCCCAGTAGGGCAGTAAAGGGGCTCAGTAGACCAGTAAAAGGCCCCAGTAGGGCAGTAAAGGGGCTCAGTAGACCAGTAAAAGGCCCCAGTAGGGCAGTAAAGGGGCTCAGTAGACCAGTAAAAGGCCCCAGTAGGGCAGTAAAGGGGCCCAGTAGACCAGTAAAAGGCCCCAGTAGGGCAGTAAAGGGGCTCAGTAGACCAGTAAAAGGCCCCAGTAGGGCAGTGGACCAGTAGATGTCCAGAGGGATCATCATGTCTGACCTTCTTCTCTCCCTCCTTCCAGATGACCAAGTTCCGGAGCCTCATGTTCTCTGGAGAAGGAGAAGCTGCAGACTGCATGGTTGATAACTTCCGTCCTCCTCAGCTCCTCAAGGGCCGCCGAGTCCGAGCCTCCTTCAAATAAACCTTATTTAGCGATGCCGTAGCTCTCTAGTTCATGTTATCTACGCCAGCTTCTTAACTCTACTAATTGGTTTTCTCTGCTTTCTCTGTGTGGCTCCTCTGGTCACTGCAGTAGGTTTAGTTTAGGTCCGTCTGGTTTGTTTTCTCTCAGATGTTAGAATATCACATCAAACTCATTAGATCACCTTTTTAATCGCCGCCATCTTTAAACCAGTTTGATAAAGTCTGGAATATTATAGCTGGTATCCTGTGTGATGCTCTGGCAATAAAAGCCTTTGTTCTGTTCTCTGCTGTTTCCTCTCATGGTTTCATTCTTTAACCTGATCAGTCCCGATGGACTTAAGGAGGTAAAGATGCTTCAGGATATGAACAGAAGTACATTATCCATAAAAAAGTAGATGATTTATACTGAGAATAAATCATTCAACTTCCTGCTAAGAACAATAGAAAATAAAATAGAGATAAAGAACATCCCTGACGGTTACTATATCACTAATGGGTTTAATTTATTTTAATTAGTGATAATGGAGACTGTTACATTAGCAGATTAGCTCCATCTACTTTATAAAGGAAAACCCAAACCTATTTCTATCTGTGTGAACATGTATGGCCACTCTATTCGGTCAAATGCACATTGCACTTCTAGGGATATATATAAGTTCCTCATTTGCATATTTAGTATACAGCATTTAGAAAATCAGCCAACTGAAGGCACTTTGGCCACTAGGGGCGCTAGTGCCACAGCGCTGTCCCATAAGCAAAAAAACAGTCAGCCGGTGTTCTGTCAGACCAGCAAACCCATAGTCAATACCAATTTATCCCTTTAGTTTTGTACAAAAAATAGACTTTAAATTAGGCTACCTCAAAGGGCGTTTATGCCTTTAGTCATGCACAAAAAAAAACAACTACTTAATTACTTACTTTTAGTGTTTTTTTTTAAGTGTATGGCGATCTGACCTTAAATTGTTCTTTTTGTACATGACTAAAGCGATACACGCCTGTTGAGGTAGTTTAAAGTTTGTTTTTCGTACAAAACTAAAGGTATAAACGCAAATCTGACGTCTTGACTATAGGTATGCTGGTCTGATGGGGTATGCTAATCTGACGGGGTATGCTGGTCTGACGGAAAATCCCCCTGCTCTCTCCCAGCTGATTTTCATTGATTGCTGATTAACAGGCTTTAGCTGAACTGCAATAATCAGAATCAGCTGTTCTGAAGCAGATTAAAATCTAAAACATGGGCGGGGCTTCTAGCTCTACACGTGTAAAAACAGCCGCTGTGCTGCAGCGCCTCAGACTGGAAGAAGGTGAGAACAGCAGAGAGGATCATGGGGGCTCCTCTTCCCTCCATCAAAGACATTTCATCCCAGCGCTGCGTGTCCCGAGCCCGTGACATCATCAATGACCCCTCACCCCCCCACCATGCTGCCCTCTGGGAAGAGGCTTCCCAGCATCCAATGCAGGACCAGCAGGTTCTGCAGCAGCTTCTTCCCCACCGCCATCACACTGATGAACTGTTGGATAAAATGTGTTATTTTATTTTATTATATTTATTATATTTTATCATTATATACAAAAAATGTTAGAACTGTAAATTTACAGTCATATGTTTATATTACTGTTTTTATATATTTAATTTTTTTTTTCTACTTTTCAAGGCTGCACTTTTAAAAAAGATGAAATTGTCCAGAGAGCTGTTTCCAAATTAAAAATTTCTTTTTTGTTTTTCACTTGTGGAAACAAAATGACAAATAAAATCTGTCTGAGTTTAAGAATAGAGTAGATAGAATTAGAATAGAATAAATTAGGTAAACTCAGGCAAATGTTAACATGCAGATAGACACAAATATATAACAGGCAATAATAGAAACATTTAAAATAAAATGGTAAATTTATGAGGGAAAGTTTGAAAATAAAGTAAATAAATGATTATTGCTTTGTAGCCCAACCTGAATGAAGCAGAGAGCTTAGAGAGCCTGGATGACCTCAGGCTGAGGTGGTCTGGATCAGTGGGCGGGTTGGTCTGTTATCAGGCTGCAGACGGCCGTTATCAGACACGGAGAGGCGTCAACACACTTAGCTAACATTTACCAAGATGTCTCCCCTCCTTGGTCCATCGGTTTTTGGCCATTTTGAAATCTGTTGATGAAACTAACCCTAAACCTCTGTCTTAGACTTAGACTCAACTTTATTTATTTATGTTCCCAGTAGCTTATATAGAGTCCAAAGAGCAGAGTTAGCAATACTGATTCTGGTGAATGATGACATCAGGAGGCTCTCTGTGTTCTTGGTGGATGGGCATGAAGGAGGCACCAAGCTGAAGGTAAAAGTATAAATGGTTTATGTGAAGCTCCACCTCCATGATCCTCTCTACAAACCAGGTGGTTGCAGGTCTCAGCAGCTGGGATTTCTCACCATCTGATGTTGATGTGTGACCTCACACACTGTAGACACTGATGCAACTATTGCTGCTGTTTGAGGGGTTCACCTGCACAGAGCATTGGTAACCCCGCCTCCTGCTCTCCTCTATCTTGTCTGCTGTCATGATTCATGCAGCTATTATTTCATCCAAATGAAAAATGGAGAACAGATAAGCAGATCATGGCTTGTCTACAGTGAAAAGAAGGACTGGGTTATTTACTTTGGCCTTTTTGGAAACACAGGAAGGAGCAATCAGCTAAGTGAGCTTAGTGCTTGGAAAAAATCTTTCATTCCTTTAGAGACAGCATGAAAAGTCAGCTGAGTACAAAACATAGAGAGGAAAACAAGAAGAAAAGGGACAAGAAGAGAGGGACACAACCTAGAACAGAGAATGGATGTCTATTCTATTAACATTTCTCTATCTGGAGAATGGGGCTGTTTGATGGGTTGTCTTCTCCATTCAGAGGGGCCCCTGCCTGTCTTTGCCAAGGGCCCCAGATTTCCTAAATCTGCCCCTGCCTAACACCTAACCCTAACACAGCTTTTGACCTGTGGGGAGCAGACAGTGGCCCCCATTAGAGCACTGCGCCCCCACTATGTCAGAGTTTTGCTGTGAACCTGCAGCTGAGCTTCAGCTCATCTTCCATTTCAGCAGAAGTTGGTTTCTACAGAAGATGGGTGCTTTACCTGCTACATGACTGCTCATCTTATTTGTAGCGCCGCCATCTGGTGTTGGGATTGCAGAATGACAGGCAGCTGTCTGCTTGGCTCCAGCCTCATCAGCTGCAGCTCATTACAGAGATGCTGATGAGGTGACTGGTTTCCAGGTGTGATGGCTGGATGTGTTATCTGCTGGTGGAACTGCTTCCTTCTGACTTCCAGTGAGGTAAACAGATGTTTCCTTTAGTTTTTAATCTGTACCTGCTGTAGCTTAGCTTTGCTGGTTCCTGTTTGTCTTTCATTCATCTGAAGACGATAAAATGTCCAACAGCTGATTAATCCCTCAGGTGTGTGCATGAAAGGCTGTGAGCTTAACACTTTATCAATTAATGTGCTGCTTTTCTGATTTTGAATAATAGTTTGACTTAAACTTCCAAATGATGCCATCAGAACAGGAAATTAGTTGCTCATATAAAATCTATGTTTGCTAAATGTTTTTTCCTGAACCAGCTGATTATCCTTTTTTTTCCTCCTGTGTTTTCAGCTTGAAGTACTGAAGTTTTCTGGACCAGGTTCTGCTCGTCATCGGGTCCAGCAGGGCTGTCTAACTCGCCCCCCCACCCCTCCAGTGTTACCATGGCAGCCGTTAACAGAGCAGCTCATCCAGAGCCAGTAGGCAGGAACCCAAATGGAGGCGTTCCGTCTTCGGGGCAGCATGAACCGGGTCCACTCGGTGCTGCTCAGGAACCAGGATTTCCTTCACATCCCCAACATCCCATGTTTGGCCGTCCCGTTGTCTATGTGCCCCCCCCGCCCCCTCCTTTATTCCACTACCCGTGGTCCATGCCGTTCTCCTACAGCCCCTTTGCTGGGTTTCCAGGGCTTGGTAAGTTCTGCTGTGATCAGAGGTTAGACTCGTCTTCTCCTGATTAACTCAGTTTTGTCTCCTAGGCTATGGTATGATTGTCCCTCCTCCCCCATTCCCCCCTCCCCCTTACATGGATGCTGGGGGATATATTTTACCACACCCCCCTGTTCACCCGGTGGACTACAGGCGTCTGCCCCACCCACTGGCTCACACTCAAGGTCCATCACATCCAAACCCAGTTCAGACACGCAGGATTCGCCCCACTCATGTCCTCCCTGTGAGAGAAATGGTGAATTCTGAGGTCCAAACAGAGCCAGTGCATGGCGTCAGAGGTAGCTTTCATTTGGGCTCAGACTCTGGGAGGGGAACCTGTTCGAACTCTCCTGAGGGGGCTGAGGGCAAGTCGCCCTACAGAGAAGGCACAGAACTCACAGACCCAACGGGCTTTCCAAAACAACCTGTTGGATCAAATGCTAGTCAGCAATGTGGTAGCACTGGGCCAGAGCGGCCCAGGAAGGACTTACCTGACCAGGACCACCTCCCAGACTCGTTCTCCAAAGATGGGGATCTATGGTTATCCAGTTCTCCAGTCAGGGCAGCTCCAGTCCCAAGCTCCTCTCAGAAAGACGATGTTTTCCTCAAAGAACGCCCGGTCGTTCCTGACACCCTGATGAACTGGGGTGGCGGCATGCCACAAACGCACCTGCTGAAAAAAAACGGGTCTGACAAGCAGCCATCTCCTAAACATGATGTCCAGCCGCCATCCTGTGGTTCCACAGATACCAATGAGGTGGACACTGGTCCTACTGGGGGTACGGAGAGTCAGGTGAGTGAGGGGCTCTTCAGGATCCTTCGACTCCCTCATTCTACAATAGACGCCTTTCTGGAGTCCACGAGTAACGACCCTGGAGAAGAAGGTTTTCTACGAAGACATTCGTTGACCTTCAGAGATGAGGTCAAACATCTACAGAACTCCTCCCACAACGTCTCGACTGAGGTGCAAGAAACGGATGCCGGGTCGTATCTGCAGGAGCTCTCGGATGTGGCCGTGTCGGCTGGCAGCTGTAAGCCCAGACAGAAACTGAACGTGTCCGTTTGGTCGGTAGAGTCGCTGCCTCCCTACATCCCTTCCAGAGAGTGGCTCCTGCAGAGTGGCGTGCTGGGACCGGAAGTCTGTGAAATGACTGAGGAAGGCCTCTGCAACAGGAAGGACCTCCTGGAGGGGAAAGTCTGCTCATCCTTTAACATGTGTTCCAGCATCCAGGAGAAGGAGCAAAGTCCTGGCAGGGAGAAAAGGACGGGACCTGAAGAGGTCCATGAACCCGTCGGGTCAGAACCAAGTCGAAGCGAGACTCCCTCAGAAAATGATGTCTGCTCGTCTTCCTGCGGCCCGCTGGCTGAAGCTCCGCCTGCTCCCGCCGGGAAGGATGGAGATGAAAAGAGGTCTTCTGAACCTGAGGCCGGTTGCAGCCCAAACCAGAAATCTCTCATCCTGGGTGAGCTTCAGCAGAACAGCCTTCCCTCCTCTGAAGAACTAAGTTCTGCATCAGAGACGCCCGCCCCATCAGCCGTCCAGCTGACCTCCCAGTCTGGGGCGGACACTGAGGACGGCGCTCCGACCATGCTCCAAAACACTGAAGCTTTGCCATCCAAGGGGGCACTGGTGGACTGTGGGGTCCAGTGCAATGAATACGACAGCAGGTGTTTCTGTAAGGAGTTGCTAACGGGCATGGAAACCAACCACAGACATCCTCACAGATTCACAGGTGGAGATCTGCAACCTTTCCTTCCCAGGAAAATGGTTTCTCTTTTGAAAAACACTTGCTTTTCTTTTAGATATCAGGAGAACAAACGATGGCAGAAATGGACACGCAAAGAAGAAGAACCACTGGAGGAGCTCGGCTCAAGGTAAGGACTCTTCTTTCCCCCTTTTAATCCAGGAAACCTGGATCTGAGCTGAACCCAGACAGAAACCCTTTCTGCTTAGCCCGGTTCCTTTTGGAGAGATGTCTGAAGAAGAGGACACTCACTTTGTGACCCTTCGGCCCCCAGAACCATCTGCAACCAGTCTCTGGGTTAAATGGCGTAAATGTGCTGTTGGTGACGCGTTGTCCTGTAGAGCGGATGAAGTTTGGTTTGTCCTGTACTGCTGTTCTCTGTTCCTGCAGATCGGCAGTCTACCCAGCAGGATGCTCACAGTGGACACTGCAGAGACGGGAAACCAAAAGGTGAGAGTTCTTCTCTCTGGACGGTGTGGGAGAGTTTGGCTTCGAGTTTAACAGTTTGCTTTTTGCAGGAGGAAGAAACCAGCGACATCACTGACTCGCTTCAAGACAGCAGCCAGTTTTAAAAGAACCAAACCTCATGAAACCTGTTTGTACCATTTTTTTGAATGTGTGTTTTCTAAGTATAAATTAAATAAAAGTGGAATCTTTCCAATGGATGCTTTTGTCATGCTAAAGTAGAGCGGTATGTCTCTGAATGAGAATAACGGCTACTTAATATCACATCTTCTGTAGGTGATCAATACAGAAGAGTTTCTGTTTAAAGTCGTAGGGAAATCGTATTTAAAGATAAAATCATTCTGGCTTAAACATGAATAACGATCTACTCTTTAAAGAACATATTGTCCCAAAAGTTAAAATATGTCTATAAAAAAATCTTGTATTAAAATTTTTTTTTTGTTTTTTCCATTATCTTCTGCAGGCCAGTTAGTTCTACGTCAGCCTGAACACCTAAATTCGGCCAATCATATATCAACGGTCATCTGTCAATCAAATGTTTTCGGTCATAGCAGAAGCTGGTTCTCAGTTCCAGCACTTCCAGCATTCAGTGAAAAAGGCAAACAGGCATTTTAAAGCCAGGCAGCACAGCTGCTCTGATATTGCAAAATTAACATTTTCTGGCTTTAAAATATTTTGTATCGTTACTGGAAAATACTCCCATAGATTGACATAAAATAGACCCAAAAACAGCTTTGCTGTCTGTTTGGACCTTTCTGAACATGTGCAGCAAATGGACTGATCCAATATGGTGGACACTGAAGGGGGGGGCTGAGACACATTTAATATTATCAGCATTCTGATGGCATTTTAGAGAACTTTTATCAAAAACATAATGTGCACAAATAAGGAGTAGTTGTACTAATCATACGTGTAAACAGAGTTTTTTGGGGCCCTAGGCACCTGCCTAGTATATCCTGATGGTAAAACATCTTTGAATCTCCTGGGAGGAAAAAAAAATAGTTCATCTTCTGAAAACAATTTATGAACTAAAATTTTTTATTGGGAATATCACTCAATATTTAGCTTTCCGTTTTAAAAAAGTTTATTTACATCATTTAAGGTGTGTTTATGCTTCATGATTTCACTGGTAAAGCAAGTGTCCAAAGGTTACATTTAGGAATCGTTTAGATCAGGAGTCAGAAACCCGAACTGCTCAAAGAGCCATATTGGACCAAAAAAAAACATAAATCTGTCTGGAGACGCGAAAATGTAAGTCTTCTATCGGCCTCTTATGGCAACCTGGGCTCTAAGTGTTTTATCCCACTATAGAAAGGGACTATGTGGGCTTAAATCTATAATAAGCATTCATGATTAAATGTTTATCCTGGAGCAAACGTCACATCATGTGACTCTGCTGGACAATATTTGGTGCTTTAAGTTTAAATTTCATTACAATATTAATGTATTAGTTTTTGAATTGACTGAAATTAGTTTCTAGATGTTGGAGCTTGGCCTGTTTTCCAGTGTAGTCCTGTTTCTCTGTGACTAACTGGATGTGCTCTCTTCATCCTCTGACATGGGAGCTGCCTTGGAGCTCGTCTGCCTGGCTGTGTGTTTCCTGGACGGGGCCGCCTGTGGAGCTGGTTGACAGTTGCCTTTTGTATCTATGCTTCTTTTTCTATGTCTGCTTCTGTCTCCTTGAACCCCAGTGGGCCTCAGCAGATGGCCGCTCACACTGAGCCTGGTTCTGCTGGAGGTTTCTTCCTGTTCAAAGGGAGTTTTTCCTCTCCACTGTCGCTACAAGCATGCTTAGTGTGAGGGATTGCTGAAGAGTCAATGAGTCGATGCAATCAGCTGGTTTTCCTTAGATAGAAAACTTTGAATCAATCTGACTGGATGATCTGGTGACCTGGAAAGTGACCTGAGATGACATGTGAATTGGAGCTATGGAAATAAACTGAATAGAATTGAATTTATTTGTATTGTTTGCCGTAGTCCAGATATAGATTGGGAAAAAGCACTGCCAAATTAGATTGCCTGGTTTAACCAAAAGATTGGTTGAACACATAACTTCCACCCTGATTAAAATCCAAAACTGGAAAAACTATTATTTCTGAATAAAATGACAGCTTTCATTTTGCTCACCATTGCCCAATTTGCACAAACACTTTCACCGTCTGCTTGAGCTTATTTCACAAAAATGACAGAAAAACTGTGTACTTTTTCTCTTGTAAGACATTTTAAACACTGTACACACCAATCATTAACAATTTCAAAGGAACTGAAATGGGTATTAAAGAAAAGAAAAGAATTGCAAAAAATTCCAGATTTTATTACTAACTGTAGTTCTGCGGTTACTGTGTAGTCCCCCCCCCCCAAAAAAAAAAAAAAATCAGCATAAGCAATTCATTAATTACATGACATAAAACATCTAAACATCTCCACCTCCCTAAATAAAAATAAACTCATTCAAGTGTGACACCAAAGTCTGCAGAACCTGGTGACCGAACATTAAAATGAACCAGGAAATATTTCCTCCATAGAGCTGCTGAATATCTGAGACCAAAAATAACCAGTTCACTATTTAAACCTAAACCAGCAGCTTATAGGCGTTTTTAGTCCAGCACCCTAAAATATGGCTTGTTTTTTATATTGTATGTCCTTTTTTTAATTTAAAGAAGTAAAAACAAAAACATGCTAAATATAGAACAATCTAAAAACTATACTCTACTTGGAGAAAAAAAGAAATTATGCATAAAACGTATCCAAACTCTCCCATTAAAGATGGAAAAAAAATCAATGAAAATAGTGCCATTAATGTTAATATTAATGATAGAAAATCAGGTAAAGCAGCAGGATCCTAAAGTAAAATGTCGAGGGAATCACAGCAATCAGGTGTTTGTGAAATGTTCAGTCAGATTTCTGCACCTGTTGATGGTTTGTTGGTGAAATGTTCACCAGCAGACAGAGAGCACCATCACTGTCTGGGACTGTTTTTTAAAATACCCATAATTTTTAAAATCACAATTTAAAATTAATATTTTAATTTATCAAATCATTATTTTGTGTCTTTTTATTTATATTTTTCAGTTTCATGTTATTAGCACTGCTGCCTTGCAGCAAGAAGGTTCTGGGTTCGATTCCCGGCCCGGGGTCTTTCTGCATGGAGTTAGCATGTTCTCCCTGAGCATGTGTGGGTTCTCTCTGGGTACTCCGACTTCCTCCCACAGTCCAAAAACATGACTGTTAGATTAACTGGCTTCTCTAAATCCTCCTTAGGTGTGAGTGAGGGGTTGTTTGTCCTGTTTGTCTCAGTGTTTCCCTGCGATGGACTGGAGACCTGTCCAGGTTGGACCCCTCCTCTCACCTGTAGACAGCTAGAGATAGGCACCAGCAGCCCTCACCACCCCAGCAGGGATAAAGTGTGACAGAAAATAATTGGATGGATGGATATTGTAAATTTATCCTTTTCTTTATCAGAAGTGTGTTTAAACTTTCAAGCAGAACTGTATATATTTAGCTTGTTAAATATGATCCATTTTAGGATTGTAAGTCCAAAGAGGGAGAGGTTTGCAGTGGGAAGGAGAGGAGCGAGGTGTCAGGTCAGGAAAAGCCAGGTACAGCCGTACAGCTGGTCCACAAAGACAAAAACACAGTAAGACAAAAAAACAAAAGTCTCAGATAAGATGTTTTAAAAATGTCTGACTGTAGAAACAGTGAAATGTATTTTTCCCTGGGTGCTCAGCCCCCCTGAACCTCTGATCCTGGAAGCGCCCCTGCAGCAGCCATTCTGGATCATCTGATCCACAGATGCTCCTCAGCCTGAATAAAGACCCACTGACAGGAAGAAACATGGATGATTGATCAGTAATGACATTTGTTCTTATTTTTATTTAAAAAAAACAAACCTAAAACTTCAGAAAAGGCGGAGAGTTACAGTACTATGCAGTAGGGGGCGCTGTGCGCATGAGGCTGCGATTCGCCAAGAAGAAGAAGAAGAAGCAACAGAAGCAGCAGCAGAAGAAGAAGAAGATAAAGGAGAAGCAACAACAGCAGCAGAAGGTGAAGCAGCCTTTAGTTTGCTGCAGAGATCAGCTTCCTGCTGTTTTCTGCGCTTAGCTTAGCCGTTAGCTTAGCATAGCTCTGACAGGCCGGAAGCCTGTCTCAGCTGTCAGCTGCTTACTTCCGGGTTCTTGACCCAGCTCAGGCTAACCTCCACTCCTTCTTACTCCTCCAGGAGCAGCATGGAGGAGACCAGCAGGGAGGCTGTAGCCACCGCGGTGCAGCGGGTGGCCGGCATGCTGCAGCGGTCCGACCAGCTGGATAAGGTGGAGCAGTACCGGAGGAGAGAAGCACGGAAGAAGGCGTCTGTGGAGGCCAGGCTGAAGGTATCCACCCGAACCCAGCTTCACCCGCTAACAGCACCCATCACCTGGGGGGGGCAGCTCCACCCGCTAACAGCACCCATCACCTGGGGGGGGCAGCTCCACCCGCTAACAGCACCCATCACCTGGGGGGGGGCACCTCCACCCGCTAACAGCACCCATCACCTGGGGGGGGGCAGCTCCACCCGCTAACAGCACCCATCACCTGGGGGGGGGCACCTCCACCCGCTAACAGCACCCATCACCTGGGGGGGGGCACCTCCACCCGCTAACAGCACCCATCACCTGGGGGGGGGCACCTCCACCCGCTAACAGCGCCCATCACCTGGGATGGGCACCTCCACCCGCTACCCGCTAACAGCGCCCATCACCTGGGATGGGCACCTCCACCCGCTACCCGCTAACAGCGCCCATCACCTGGGATGGGCACCTCCACCCGCTAACAGCGCCCATCACCTGGGGGGCAGAAGTGATGGACTGCAGACAGACTGGAGCTCAGAGCTGCAGAGACAATCTCAGCTTTATTCAGCTAATTGACTGAATTATGAAAGTTCCTGAAGGCTGAGAGTTTAAAGAGAGGTTAAAGTCCGGTAGGAACCAGGGAGGTGAAAGTCCGGTAGGGAACCAGGGAGGTGAAAGTCCGGTAGGAACCAGGGAGGTGAAAGTCCGGTAGGAACCAGGGAGGTGAAAGTCCGGTAGGAACCAGGGAGGTTAAAGTCCGGTAGGAACCAGGGAGGTGAAAGTCCGGTAGGAACCAGGGAGGTGAAAGTCCGGTAGGAACCAGGGAGGTGAAAGTCCGGTAGGAACCAGGGAGGTGAAAGTCCGGTAGGAACCAGGGAGGTTAACGACGTCCTGTAGGAACCAGGGAGGTTAACGTCTGGCACTTTTCAGTAGAATAGAAGGTGCAGGATCTGAATGAGCTGACACCAAAATATCTATACAATGTAATATGGAAGCTGCATCAGTTTTCTATATGTAGATTCTATGTGGTTTATTTTTATAGCTCTAAGCAGAATGATGAAAAAGGGGTCCCTATGTCCTCCAGCAGTCTAAGCCTATAGCAGCATAACTATAGAGATAGATCAGGATAACCTGAGCCACTCTAACTAGAAGCTTTATCAAAAAGGAAAGTTTTAAGCCTAGCCTTAAAAGTAGACAGGGTGTCTGCCTCACGGACTAAAACTGGTAGTTGGTTCCACAGGAGAGGAGCCTGATAACTAAAGCCCAGCGTACACTGTGCGATTTTCGGGGCGATTTTCTAGTCGTGCGAGAATTTTCCGATCAGCCCGACTTTCAGCCTGATGGTGCGTGGTGTGGTGTACAGCAGGTTATGAGGGGCGATCAGCCACGATCAGGAATCGTGATCAAACATGTTTGATTTTCTCCCGACCGTCGTGGGCAAATCGCTCAGGGCGCATGAGCAAAGGAGGATTCTTCTGTAAACCCAGCAGCATGGCGGGGGGGCAGTGAGTGAAATGGAGTTCTTCCTGTCAAACTGACAGACCTTAGTAGCCACGTTAGCTCAGCCATGTCTTTGTCCAAATACGTCGTCTCCTTTTCTTTTTAGGGCTTTCAGCACCAAATCGCCCAAATATCCAAGGCAGCGTTTCCCTCTAGTGAGCTTCATGTTCCTCTGCTACTGGTTTGGCTCCAGATAGACGAGTCCGAGTAGCGCCATCTCACTGCGGAGCTGAGTCCCACCTGGTGTTTAGCAAACAGTGTGAGCAGCAGCTGCGTGCAACGACTGATCCGCCTCCCATTCTACTTTAGAAATTCTAGGAACCACCGGAGGTTTCCTAATCTCCATGGATTTATGGAGAATTGAATAAACTGCAGCTTGAGGCTGCTTCCATGGTTTATAATCTATAAATCTTATCTCTGTTTCCCTCAGAGTTGTTCAGGCCTTTAGCTTCTCATCTGTGATGACCCGGGATGATGAAGATCCAGCAGGTCGGGTCCCTCAGGGGCAGAACTGGCCCTGCTGTGAGAGGAAACAGGAAGTCACTGCTCCTGTTTCCATGGTGAAGACGGCCGATGCTGGTCCCAGTCCAGTGGACTAACTGGTTGCTTCTGTGTTTGCTGGTGTTCAGGCGGCGATCCAGTCCCAGCTGGACGGCGTGCGCACCGGGCTCACCCAGCTCCACACCGCTCTGCTGGACGTGAAGGACATCCAGAGCTCCCTGGCTAACGTCAGCAAAGACTGGAGGCAGAGCATCAACACCATCGAGAGCCTGAAGGACGTGAAGGACGCCGTGGTCCAGCACAGCCAGCTGGCCGCCGCCGTGGAGAACCTGAAGAACATCTTCTCTGGTGGGTTCGGCGTTCCATCAGAATCGGCGGGCCGTTTGGACCCAGCTAACGTTGTGTGGTTCTGGATTCAGTCCCAGAGATCGTCATGGAGACCCAGCAGCTGATCGAGCAGGGCCAGCTGCTGCAGGCACACAGGAAGCTGATGGAGCTGGAGTGTTCCCGTGACGACCTGATGTACGAGCAGTACCGCATGGACAGCAGGAACACCCGCGACATGAACCTCATCTCCTCCTACTTTGAAGAGGTCCGTTCAGCCGCCATACTCCTCCTGATCCAGGCTGGGAGGAGGAGGAGGAAGAGGCCAATGCTGCTCCTCCTCCTCCTCCTCCCAGCCTGTATCAGGAGCAGCAGTGGGACGTGGAGCTGAACGCTGCGCCTCCTCTCTGGTCCTCCCAGGTGCAGGGCCTGTCAGACGAGCTGGCCAAGCAGCTGTGGATGGTGCTGCAGAGGTCCATGGTGACGGTGCGCAGAGACCCCACCATGCTGGTGTCTGTGATCCGCATCATCGAGCGAGAGGAGAAGCTGGACCGCCGGATGGTGGACAGGAAGAAGCAGACGGGCTTCATCCCCCCGGGACGACCCAAACGCTGGAAGGACAAGATGTTTCAGGTCCTTCCTTCCTTCCTTCCTTCCTTCCTTCCTTCCTTCCTTCCTTCCTTCCTTCCTTCCTTCCTTCCTTACTTCCTTCCTTACTTCCATCTTCCCTTCCTTCCATCTTCCCTTCCTCCCTTCCTTCCTTCCTTCCTTCCTTCCTTCCTTCCTTCCTTCCTCCCTCCCTTCCCTCCTTCATCCCTTCCTTTCTCCCTTCCTTCCTCCCTTCCTTCCTCCCTTCCTTCCTCCCTTCCCTCCTTCCTCCCTTCCTTCCTCCCTTCCCTCCTTCCTCCCTTCCTTCCTTCTTTTCCCGCCTTCCTCCCTCCCTCCCTCCTTCCTTTTTTTCTTCCCTCCTTCCTTTTTTTCTTCCCTCCTTCCTTCCTTCCTTCCTTCCTTCCTTCCTTCCTTCCTTCCTTCCTTCCTTCCTTCCTTCCTCCCTTCCCTCCTTCCTTCCTTCCTTCTACCCTTCCTTCCCCTCCCTCCCTCCCTTCCCTCCTTCCTCCCTTCCCTCCTTCCTTTCTCCCTTCCTTCCTTTCTCCCTTCCTTCCTTTCTCCCTTCCTTCCTTCCTCCCTCCCTTCCTTCCTCGCTTCCTTCCTTCCTCCCTCCCTTCCTTCCTCCCTTCCTTCCTTCCTTCCTTCCACCCCTTCCTTCCTTCTTTTCCCTCCTTCCTCCCTCCCTCCCTCCCTCCTTCCTTTTTTTCTTCCCTCCTTCCTCCCTTCCCTCCTTCCTCCCTTCCTTCCTTCATTCCTTCCTTCCTTCCTCCCTTCCTTCCTTCCATTTTTTCCCTCCTTCCATTTTTCCCTCCTTGTTTCGTTCTTTTCCTTCCTTCCTTCCTTCCTTCCTTCCTTCCTTCCTTCCTTCCTTCCTTCCTTCCTTCCTTCCCCTTCCCTACTTCCTCCCTTCCTTTTTTTTCTTCCTTCCTTTTTTTCCCTTCCTTCCTTCCTTCCTTCCTTCCTTCCTTCCTTCCTTCCTTCCTTCTTTTCCCTCCTTCCTCCCTCCCTCCCTCCCTCCCTCCTTCCTTCCTTTTTTTCTTCCCTCCTTCCTCCCTTCCTTCCTTCCTTCCTTCTTTTCCCTCCTTCCTCCCTCCCTCCCTCCCTCCTTCCTTCCTTTTTTTCCTCCCTCCTTCCTTCCTTTTTTTCTTCCCTCCTTCCTTCCTCCCTTCCTTCCTTCCTTCCTTCTTTTCCCTCCCTCCCTCCTTCCTTCCTTTTTTTCTTCCTTCCTTCCTTACTTCCTTCCTTCTACCTTTCCTTCCTTCCCCTCCCTCCCTTCCTTCCCTCCTTCCCTCCTTCCTCCCTCCACCCCTTCCTTCCTTCCTTCCACCCCTTCCTTCCTTCTTTTCCCTCCTTCCTCCCTCCCTCCCTCCCTCCCTCCTTCCTTTTTTTCTACCCTTCCTTCTACCCTTCCTTCCTTCCTTCCTTCCTTCCTTCCTTCCTTCCTTCCTTCCTCGCTCGCTCGCTCGCTCCCTTCCTTCCTTCCTTCCTTCCTTCCTTCCTTCCTTCCTTCCTTCCTTCCTTCCTTCTTTTCCCTCCTTCCTCCCTCCCTCCCTCCTTCCTTTTTTTCTTCCCTCCTTCCTCCCTCCCTCCCTTCCCTCCCTCCCTTCCCTCCTTCCTCCCTTCCTTAATTCCTTACTTCCTTAATTCCTTCCTCCCTTCCTTCCTTCCTTCCTTCCTTCCTTCCTTCCTTCCTTCCTCCCTTCTTTATTTCCTTCCTTCCTTCCCTCCTTCCCTCCTTCCTCCCTTCCTTAATTCCTTCCTCCCTTATTTCCTTCCTTCCTTCCTCCCTTCCTTAATTCCTTCCTCCCTTTCTTATTTCCTTCCTTCCTTCCTTCCTTCCTTCCTTCTACCCTTCCTTCCCCTCCCTCCCTCCCTTCCCTCCTTCCTCCCTTCCCTCCTTCCTTTCTCCCTTCCTTCCTTCCTCCCTTCCTTCCTTCCTCGCTCCCTTCCTTCCTTCCTTCTACCCTTCCTTCCTCCCTCCCTCCCTCCCTCCCTTCCTTCCTTCCTTCCTTCCACCCCTTCCTTCCTTCTTTTCCCTCCTTCCTCCCTTCCCTCCTTCCTTTCTCCCTTCCTTCCTTCCTCCCTTCCTTCCTTCCTCGCTCCCTTCCTCCCTTCCTTCCTCCCTCCCTCCCTCCCTTCATTCCTTCCTTCCTCCCTTCCTTCCTTCCATTTTTTCCCTCCTTCCATTTTTCCCTCCTTCTTTCGTTCTTTTCCTTCCTTCCTTCCTTCCTTCCTTCCTTCCTTCCCCTTCCCTACTTCCTCCCTTCCTTTTTTTTCTTCCTTCCTTTTTTTCCCTTCCTTCCTTTTTTCCTCCCTCCTTCCTTCCTCCCTCCCTCCCTCCCTCCCTCCCTCCTTCCTTCCTTTTTTTCTTCCCTCCTTCCTCCCTCCCTCCCTCCCTCCCTCCTTCCTTCTACCCTTCCTTCTCCTTCCTTCCTCGCTCGCTCGCTCGCTCCCTTCCTTCCTTCCTTCCACCCCTTCCTTCCTTCCTTCTTTTCCCTCCTTCCTCCCTCCCTCCCTCCTTCCTTTTTTTCTTCCCTTCTTCCTCCCTCCCTTCCTTCCTCCCTTCCTCCCTCCCTCCCTTCCCTCCCTCCCTTCCCTCCTTCCTCCCTTCCCTCCTTCCTCCCTTCCTTAATTCCTTACTTCCTTAATTCCTTCCTCCCTTCCTTATTCCCTACCTTCCATCCTCCCTTCCTTCCTTCCTTCCCTCCTTCCCTCCTTCCTCCCTTCCTTAATTCCTTCCTCCCTTCCTTAATTCCTTCCTCCCTTTCTTATTTCCTTACTTCCTTAATTCCTTCCTCCCTTCCTTATTCCCTTCCTTCCATCCTTCCTTCCTCCCTTCCTTCCTTCCTTCCTTCCTTCCCTCCTTCCTCCCTTCCTTAATTCCTTCCTCCCTTTCTTATTTCCTTCCTCCCTTCCTTCCTTCCTTCCTTCCTTCCTTCCTTCCTTCCTTCCTTCCTTCCTCCCTTCTTTATTTCCTTCCTTCCTTCCCTCCTTCCTCCCTTCCTTAATTCCTTCCTCCCTTTCTTATTTCCTTCCTTCCTTCCTTCCTTCCTTCCTTCCTTCCTTCCTTCCTCCCTTCCTTAATTCCTTCCTCCCTTTCTTATTTCCTTCCTTCCTTCCTTCTTTATTTCCTTCCTTCCTTCCTTCTTTATTTCCTCCCTCCCTCCCTCCCTCCTTCCAGTCTAACTGATGAAAAGAACCAGAGGTCTCGGGGTTCTTGGACCTCTCCTTCCTCTGGTTCTGAGGAACCTTCTGGGTTCCCTCCCTCTCAGACCGGCTGACTCCTCCCCATGTTGGCGTCAGCCTCATTGAGACCCCCCTCCCCTCCCCCAGGTTCTGGAGGGAACCGTCAGCACCCGCATCGAGGGCACCCAGTCTGTGACCAGAGAGGCTGATAAGATGTGGCTCGTCCGTCTGCTGGAGATCACCAGGAAGTACGTTCTGGACGACCTGATTGTTGTGAAGAACCTGATGGTGCAGTGCTTCCCCCCCCACTACAACACCTTCAACAGGTGAGGGCCTCCAGCCCAGAACACGTGGCCCCTGCTGGAGCCGCTTCCTGTAACCTTCTCCTTCTCCAGGTTCTTCAGCCTCTACCATCACGCCGTGTCCAGCCGTGTGAAGGAGCTGACCTTGGAGGACCTGGAAGCCAATGAAATTGTGTCCCTGCTAACCTGGGTCCTCAACACCTATAAGAGGTGAGTGGATCGCCCCGCAGCGAGCAGGTCGCCGTGGTAACGCGCTCTGACTCTGTGTCCTCCACAGCAATGAGATGATGGGACATCCGGACCTCTGCTCAGAGTTCGACATCAACCAGCTGGAGCCGCTGCTGCCGCAGGAAGTGGTGGACGACCTGCTGAGCAAATACGTGAAGACGTTCACGGTAAACATGGCCGACGGCGAATAGGGTCCGATTAGCCTGAGGACTGAACCGTGTTCAGGAGCGAAAGCTTCGTTATTATGAGACCAGGCCGGGTTTCTGAGGGACGGGTCTGAAAATATCCCCACTGATGCCGACGCCTGCTGGTGGCTGACGGGTACTGCAGACCCAGAGACCTGATTTATCTGATGCTGACGCCTGCTGGTGGCTGACGGGTACTGCAGACCCAGAGACCTGATTTATCTGATGCTGACGCCTGCTGGTGGCTGACGGGTACTGCAGTCCCAGAGACCTGATTTATCTGATGCTGACGCCTGCTGGTGGCTGACGGGTACTGCAGACCCAGAGACCTGATTTATCTGATGCTGACGCCTGCTGGTGGCTGACGGGTACTGCAGTCCCAGAGACCTGATTTATCTGATGCTGACGCCTGCTGGTGGCTGACGGGTACTGCAGAGCCAGAGACCTGATTTATCTGATGCTGACGCCTGCTGGTGGCTGACGGGTACTGCAGACCCAGAGACCTGATTTATCTGATGCTGACGCCTGCTGGTGGCTGACGGGTACTGCAGACCCAGAGACCTGATTTATCTGATGCTGACGCCTGCTGGTGGCTGACGGGTACTGCAGACCCAGAGACCTGATTTATCAGGGCTTCCCCCTGTCATTAAAGATCATTAGCAATTAAATAATTATTTTATAAATTAAGGCCCGAATTGGCATTAAAATTATTAAATGTGATTATTTTGACATTTAAAATGCTTTATTAAAAAAAAAAAAAGTTTCTTAAAAACAATTCCGTCAGATATTTGGTGATACATTTGGTGGATCTGCTTCGGTTGGTCAGAAAGCCGCATGAGGCGGAGAAATGGCTGGAGAACGGGGAAAATACAAATTTCAACAAACATGGCTGGAAAAAAAGGAATTGCAGCCTGTCGACAGTAAAGATGACGAATGATTTGCCGCGTAAATATGAGAGTCATGGGTTCTTGTTGATGGCATTAAAATTATCTCTAAGAGCATTAAATTAGAGCTGCTCATTCCAGCATAAACCTGTTTATTCTTGTTCTAAAGTAGTTAAAGATGATGAAATGTTTTCAGATTAATGGAGTTAGCCTTTCCTGGTTTAGTGTCTCCTCCTCTGTTCAGTTTTAGGTCTGATTAGACTCCTAACTTAAACTCTAGAGATGGTTAAGTCTTGATTCTGTCTCTCAGAATACTGACACCTGCTGGACATTTAAAGACACTACAGGCAACTGATTGGACAGAATAAACTGAACTGATCTGATGACCTTGAACAATGATAGCATTGAAGTTATTTGAGGTTATATTCTATTATTTTATATATAAAGAAAATCATCAATCAGTAAAGGAGACATTTTTCATTATAATCTGTTACTTTAAACAGAATTTAACACGCAAATAAAATGAGCCGGACGCTCCGGAGGGCTTTACCGTATTAACAGGAGAAGAGGCGCCAGTTAAATTAGACTCTGCCGTCGGAAAACATGCAGTAATTTATAAATGTTTTAAATCAGGTTGGGTCCAGATTAGCCAGCAGGTGGGTCCGGATCCGGACCGCGGTCCGATAATCCATGACCTCTGGTCTATGGGCTCCACGCCTGCACCGACTCATCGCTGTTAATGGATCCATCCCTAATAAACGTCTCCTGAGGCCCACCTCCCTGTGAGCCGCAGGACTTGCTGTTGTTCCTATCAGTAGATCCCAGCTCATCTATCTATTTCTGTCTCTCCAGTCTAATATAACCGGTTGGCTGCGGAAAGCCTTGGAGACCGATAAGAAAGACTGGATGAAAGAAACAGAGCCTGAGGCGGACCAAGATGGTTACTACCAGACCACGCTGCCAGCCATCGTCTTTCAGGTAACCTGGACTGATCCCAGGGACAGCTCCTGGTTTCACCTTCTGTGGGAGGAGCCTGTTGCCTTGGTAACGGGCTGTTGTATGAGGAGACCTTCTGCTCTGACATCATTGGTTCAGCAAATCAAACTACAGCTGTCAACATCCATAGCCTGATAGCAGAGGGGATGGATGACCTGGACCTGCTGACGACTGAGATCTTTCTGTTCAGGTCCAATAATCTATTCAATTCTATTCAGTCTATTTCTATAGCTCCAATTCCCATCATGTCATCTCAGGTCACTTTCCAGTTCACCAGATCATCCAGTCAGATTGATTCAAAGTTTTCTATCTAAGGAAAACCAGCTGATTGCATCGACTCATTGACTCTTCAGCAATCCCTCACACTAAGCATGCTTGTAGCGACAGTGGAGAGGAAAAACTGATGTGATGATGAAAAAGGGGTCCCTATGTCCTCCAGCAGTCTAAGCCTATAGCAGCAGAACTATAGAGATAGATCAGGATAACCTGAGCCACTCTAACTATATCTAGCAACAGTTTTCAAACCATAAACCCAAAGCCAAAAATTCTAACAATTATGAAGGACGTTGAGTTTGGGGGACCGCCCTGATCCGGTCGTTAAACAGCAGAAATGGCTGCGGGTGGAGAAAATGCCGCGCCTAAGACGCTAGTTGAGCCCACAGACTGACCTGTCCTCCTTGGATCTTCATCAGATGTTTGAGCAGAACCTGCAGGTGGCGGCCCAGATCAACGGGGACTTCAAGGAGGAGGTTCTGAAGCTGTGTCTGAAGCAGATGAACTCCTTCCTCATGAGGTAATCCTTCCAGCACCCTGACCATCTGTCTGCTGATGCAGGAGCGCCACGCTCACAGCTGTTCCTTGCAGGTACCGCGAGGAGGTGGTGGGCTACAAGGAGGAGCACCTGAAGGACCGACAGCTGCCTCAGTGCTACATCCAGTACATGATCGCCATCATCAACAACTGCCAGACCTTCAGGTGACGCTTCAGGGAGGGTCCGGCAGGGGGCGGGTCCGGCAGGGGGCGGGTACTAGACGGTTCTCAGAGACGAGCTGGGTTCTAGGTATTCTGTTCAATAGTTGCTCTGCTCTGCGTTCATCAGGGATTCCATCAACAGTCTAAAGAGGAAGTACTCCCAGTCCTCGGAGACCTTCGACAGCGATGCCGCCATCGACAGGACCCTGGGGGAGGTGGTGAAGGAGGGCTGCCACTTCCTGCTGGACGAAGTCTTCTTGGACCTGGAGGTAAGAGCTGAACTGCAGCAGACTGCAGGCATCCATGTCCTTCCTGGCTAGCTAGCCAGCTAGCTGCTAACCTTTGGTTCCACCTAAACCAGAACCACCTGAATGAGCTGCTGACCAGGAAGTGGCTGACGGGTTCTCACGCCGTGGACACCATCTGTGTGACGGTGGAGGACTACTTCAACGACTTCAACAAGGTCAAGAAGCCCTTCAACGAGGTAGGACCGAAGCGTGAGCTCCACCTGCTGGTCAGGAGCTCCACTGAGTGCTGCTGGCGTTGCGTTTGCAGGAGATGACCAACGAGGCGCTGAGGAGGGTGGTGGTGGAGTACCTGAAGGCCGTGATGCAGAAGAGAATCACCTTTAGGAACGCCGACGAGAGGAAAGAGGGAGCAGAGAGGATGATCAAGGAGGCCGAGCAGTTCAGGTTCCTCTTCAACAAACTGGCAGCGGTGAGTTCCTGCAGGGAGCAGGAGGAGGAGGAGCGGGCTGCTGGGGGCGGAGCAGGAGAAGGAGCGGGCTGCTGGGGGCGGAGCAGGAGGAGGAGCGGGCTGCTGGGGGCGGAGCAGGAGGAGGAGCGGGCTGCTGGGGGGGGAGCAGGAGGAGGAGGAGCGGGCTGCTGGGGGCGGAGCAGGAGGAGGAGGAGCGGGCTGCTGGGGGGGGGAGCAGGAGGAGGAGGAGCGGGCTGCTGGGGGGGGAGCAGGAGGAGGAGGAGCGGGCTGCTGGGGGGGGAGCAGGAGGAGGAGGAGCGGGCTGCTGGGGGGGGGAGCAGGAGGAGGAGGAGCGGGCTGCTGGGGGCGGAGCAGGAGGAGGAGCGGGCTGCTGGGGGGGGAGCAGGAGCGGGCTGCTGGGGGCAGAGCAGGAGGAGGAGGAGGAGCGGGCTGCTGGGGGGGGAGCAGGAGGAGGAGCGGGCTGCTGGGGGGGGAGCAGGAGGAGGAGGAGCGGGCTGCTGGGGGCCGAGCAGGAGGAGGAGGAGCGGGCTGCTGGGGGCAGAGCAGGAGGAGGAGGAGCGGGCTGCTGGGGGGGGAGCAGGAGGAGGAGGAGCGGGCTGCTGGGGGGGGAGCAGGAGGAGGAGGAGCGGGCTGCTGGGGGCCGAGCAGGAGGAGGAGGAGCGGGCTGCTGGGGGCAGAGCAGGAGGAGGAGGAGCGGGCTGCTGGGGGGGGAGCAGGAGGAGGAGGAGCGGGCTGCTGGGGGCCGAGCAGGAGGAGGAGGAGCGGGCTGCTGGGGGCGGAGCAGGAGGAGGAGGAGCGGGCTGCTGGGGGCGGAGCAGGAGGAGGAGCGGGCTGCTGGGGGCGGAGCAGGAGGAGGAGCGGGCTGCTGGGGGGGGAGCAGGAGGAGGAGGAGCGGGCTGCTGGGGGCGGAGCAGGAGGAGGAGCGGGCTGCTGGGGGGGGAGCAGGAGGAGGAGGAGCGGGCTGCTGGGGGCGGAGCAGGAGGAGGAGCGGGCTGCTGGGGGCGGAGCAGGAGGAGGAGGAGCGGGCTGCTGGGGGCGGAGCAGGAGGAGGAGGAGCGGGCTGCTGGGGGCGGAGCAGGAGGAGGAGGAGCGGGCTGCTGGGGGCGGAGCAGGAGGAGGAGGAGCGGGCTGCTGGGGGGGGAGCAGGAGGAGGTCTGTAGGTCCCCACTGATGGCGGCTGCTTCTCTCCTGTAGGGCGAGAACACGGAGCGGCAATGCGGCGCCATCGCTGCCGTGGCCGAGGTCTTCAAGCTGACTGACCCCACGCTGCTGTTCCTGGAGGTCACGACCCTGGTCTCCAAATACCCAGACATCAGGTGAGCCCAGCATCCACGCCATCATCAGGGCGGCTCTGGAACCATCCTCCGCTCTGTGATGTAACCTGCTGGTTCTGGTTCTGGTTCTGGTTCTGCAGGGAGGACCACATCCAGGCGCTGCTGGCTGTGCGCGGAGACGCCAGCAGGGAAATGAGGCAGATGATCATCGGGACCCTCAGCGAGAACAAAGTGTCGCCCTCTGGTTCCACTCAGCCCATTTTCAAAGACATTACTGTGCCCACCATCACCATGACAACCATGACCTCCATGGCAACCGCCAAGCTGCTGAAATAAAGCCAGCTTTCTGTGACCAACACATCCCAGTAACTCCCACTGATTCTGCTGGTTCTGACTGGTTCTTCTGCTCTGGATGGGAACGTTGTGTGGTTCTGGACCGAACCCGGAACCGCAGAACCTTGGGTGGGTCCACCAAGATGATGGAACCACTGAACCCACCTGAGAAGATGTTGTTCAGGTTCTCCACGGCAAAGGCCAGTTTAACCAGTGGAAGGCTAATGTGCCGTTAGCCCCCAGAGGCTAAAATCCTAGCCGGTCCACTCTGACAGGAACAGTCCAGTACTCCCATTAAACCAGTAAGACCTGAACACTCCCACTGCGTATAGAGAAGCTCTGTTTAGGCAGGATCAGCAGATCTACGCTGATGTTTTTCACTTCTATCTCTGCTTTATCACTACATTACAGTAATTTCTCACATTTGACTGGAACAGATTATGAAAAGTTATTAAAAATAAATAAAATCAAAAACTACCGTCTCCTTCTATAGAGCAAAGCTCTACTTAACGAGTCTGTGCAGCATCTAGAACCAGAACAATCAATCAATCAACTATTTCCATTGAGATTTCAGTTTCAGTTCAAACTGCTGTTCACAGGAGATGGGGGGGGGCAGTTCTTCTGTGCCCTTTAGCCGTAACATCCAGGTGAGACTTGATAAAGCACCCAAATAGCCGCTGACATCCTCTTTCATTGTAGATACATCAGGTATCCTTCAAATCCCAACAGGAGAAATCAGAGAATCATAAAACCAAAAATCGACACATCTTCTACATCCTCCACTGACAGCGTAGTGAAACACACCATCCTCCAAGCCTTCCAGGAGTCCATGCTGTTTCCCATGAAGTAATTCCCAGCAGGACAGGAAGGGTCCCCATTACCCTGCCTTCCAGTTGAGAATTTAATCAATTGCATCGAGAGACCAGCTGCTCAGATTGATTGTTTGAATTCGGGTGATATGAAGAGGCGTCTCAGAAAGACGAGACAAAGCAAAGCAGGGAGGTGCAGGAGCAGAAGGAAAATGGACCGCCTCCTTCAAGAGTCAGAAACAGAGAATGTTCATCTATTAAAAACATAATGAGATCTACGTCTAAAGAACAGAGAAATGCAGAGGTAAACGGTGTGGGATGGTTTCCATGGTGACTGAGAGGCGATTCTCAGATCTGAGAAGTTTATCGCAGTTTTTCTTTTTTCTTCCATAAAGAGGTGAGAGAGATACGCTGCGCTGACCTGCTCTGTCTGCTCCTCCTTATTCTGGAGGATCTCTACTTTATCCGTTTCTGTCCTCCTGATCTCCCATCATGGGGAAAGTTTCTATTTTAATGTTTTTGCTCCAGTCTGTCCTGCTCACTATAAATGCGATGCGTGACTCCAAACTGAGACTTTCTCTGTGAGATTAACAGATTTTATTTTGTATTTTCCCCCAAAGCGGATGTTTCACTTTGTAACTGCGTCTCTCTTCCTTTTATGGAATTGCTGCTGAATTGCTGCATAGTCTGACTAAAATACACTCACCGGCCACTTTATTAGGTACCCCATGCTAGTAACGGGTTGGACCCCCTTTTGCCTTCAGAACTGCCTCAATTCTTGGTGGCATAGATTCAACAAGGTGCTGGAAGCATTCCTCAGGGAGTTTGGTCCATATTGACATGATGGCATCACACAGTTGCCGCAGATTTGTCGGCTGCACATCCATGATGCGAATCTCCCGTTCCACCACATCCCAAAGATGCTCTATTGGATTGAGATCTGGTGACTGTGGAGGCCATTTGAGTACAGTGAACTCATTGTCATGTTCAAGAAACCAGTCTGAGATGATTCCAGCTTTATGACATGGCGCATTATCCTGCTGAAAGTAGCCATCAGAAGTTGGGTACATTGTGGTCATAAAGGGATGGACATGGTCAGCAACAATACTCAGGTAGGCTGTGGCGTTGCAACGATGCTCAATTGGTACCAAGGGGCCCAAAGAGTGCCAAGAAAATATTCCCCACACCATGACACCACCACCGCCAGCCTGAACCGTTGATACAAGGCAGGATGGATCCATGCTTTCATGTTGTAGACGCCAAATTCTGACCCTACCATCCGAATGTCGCAGCAGAAATCCAGACTCATCAGACCAGGCAACGTTTTTCCAATCTTCTATTGTCCAATTTCCATGAGCTTGTGCAAATTGTAGCCTCAGTTTCCTGTTCTTAGCTGAAAGGAGTGGCACCCGGTGTGGTCTTCTGCTGCTGTAGCCCATCTGCCTCAAAGTTCCACGTACTGTGCGTTCAGAGATGCTCTTCTGCCCACCTTGGTTGTAACGGGTGGTTTTTTGAGTCACTGTTGCCCTTCTATCAGCTCCAACCAGTCTGGCCATTCTCCTCTGACCTCTGGCATCAACAAGGCATTTCCGCCCACAGAACTGCCGCTCACTGGATGTTTTTTCTTTTTCGGACCATTCTCTGTAAACCCTAGAGATGGTTGTGCGTGAAAATCCCAGTAGATCAGCAGTTTCTGAAATACTCAGACCAGCCCTTCTGGCACCAACAATCATGCCACGTTCAAAGTCACTCCAATCACCTTTCTTCCCCAAACTGATGCTCGGTTTGAACTGCAGGAGGTTGTCTTGACCATGTCTACATGCCTAAATGCACTGAGTTGCCGCCATGTGATTGGCTGCTTAGAAATTAAGTGTTAACGAGCAGTTGGACAGGTGTACCTAATAAAGTGGCCGGTGAGTGTAGATCTGTGCTCTATCTCAGTGGGAGCTACGCTGCCCCCTGCAGGAAATCATCCCCATTGACTCTCAATCATCGCTAAAGGCCTGGTTCTCCACCCGCAGCAGCGTGTCGCAGGTATTTCTGATTTCTGCCAACATTGAAGCGTTGTCTGCGCTGTTATTCCACACCACAACGCCAGAGGACCAATCAGGAACTAGAAGGATTATGGGTGTGGTGGGTGGCGTGTTTCTCTCCCGCTTACGGACGTCATTCATTCATCTTTATCTCCTACCGCCGTTAGCTTCCTCACCTCCTCGGCCATATCTAGCCCCACAGCTAGTTCCTGATTGGCCCTCTGGCGTTGTGGCGTGGAATAACAGTGCAGACAACGCTTCAATGTTGGGCAGAAATCAGAAATACCTGCGACACGCTGCTGGGGGAGGATAACCAGACCTTTACGATAACCAGAAACGTCTAAGTCTGGATTAAACTGCTGGAAGGAAGAACAGGTCAGATGTAGATGTAGCGCAGTCTTGTCCAGAGGAGGGCGCTCTCCTGTGTTGGGCCATGCGTCTGTGGAGAGGTAGTTTGGTTTCTCCAATATAAAGATCAGAGCATTGAACTGCAGACGCCACTCTGCTTGGTGTCGGAGAAAAAGCTTCCTGGATGGGCAGAGGAAAGTCTTCAAACTTGTAAACAAAGTACAGTAGAATATTTTTTTTTTTACTGTTTTTGGAAAACTGACCTGGATGACTGAATATTCCTTTGGTTGGTTTGCTACTGTGGAAGCATTTTTTTTCTTGGTCTGTTTGTGAGATGAAATATTTTGAGTTTGGTTTTCCTCTGCCTAAATAGAGGTGATTGCTTAGAGGTTTTGTTCCAGTCTGTAAGCTGGAGTAGTTAAGTTACGGAGTTAAGATTGGGGATGACAGAAAGCAGCTGCCTTCAGACTCTAGACAAGGGTGGAGGTCATGAGAGGTAAGATCAGCCTCCTTCATGCCGTGAACAGGAGACCTGTTCTGAGTGTTAATCTGGATCAAATTTATGTTCTTGATTAACTGAAGTGTTTTTTTTTTCCTGGAAATAACCAAATGTTTGTGTGTGAGAAAGTTCTTTATGCAGGGGGTGGGTTGGTTCCCCTGTGGGGAGTGTGTGTGACTTTGTAAGGTATAAATGTATGTAGTGAAATGCCTCAGTCAGAGCTCTATCTCTCTCTCTGAGGACGTTAAATAACCGTATTTCTTGCAATCTTTCCTCAGCTTCATAACTTCCCACCGTTTTAAATCAGTTCTGAGAAACGACCATTTAACAGATTTACAGTGAGAATTACTGACGTCACTGTTAGGAAATATTAACGAGCTCCTTATTTCAGACTGAATAGAAAATGTTTTACTGATAGATTAAATGTTAACTGCATTTATTAGCAGGTATGTGTCCTAATATATTTGTGTCTGGAAGGTTAAGAACTGAACTCATTTATTCAGAGTGACGTTGGGTTGTTGATGCTGAGGTTTTTATGTCTAAGGTTATGTTTATCCAGGTCCAAAGCTCAGAACCAGAGGAGATCTTTGACCAGAAGGTCTTCCTGGGTTTGCTGCTGCCTTCATGCACTGATCTACCAAAGGTTCTGGGTCCCAGAACCGAATCCAAGACGTTCCGTCACTTCCGACGCTGCGTGAAGATGGTTCGGTGGGCAGGAACCCGTCTGATTGTCTGCATCACCTCAGAATGAGATATCAGTCCAGCTGGATGTATCCATGGATGATGAGGTCCACCTAGAAGAACAGAGAGGATGATTAAACAAATGTAAGTTGATCCTTCGTCTCCTTGGAGGCTTCAGAGAGAGGAAGAAAACCTGGATGGTTAAAGATGGACGACAGGATCCCTTCCAAACCGCCATGGGACATCACTGGATCAACCTGAAGAAGGTTTGGGAGGATGGAGGGATCCTGAAGGTCTCAGCATGTTCCAGTTGTCACATCTGTTTGTGAGGCTGCAAATGATTCTGTAGGATGTCTGAGCAGAGAACCATTCCCCCCCGTTAGCAGGATTGAATTATGTCGAATCATCAAACGGCTGAGTTTCCTCCTCAGAGTCCTGCTAATGACCTGATGATTGGATTCTGGCGTGTTAAAGCAGAGACACATCTGAGCCGTGCAGGACACCGGACCTCTGAGACTGGAATTAAACAACCCTGATGGCTCCACATCTGATGTCCGTTCCACAACGCCAGGGTTGGAATCATCCGCTTGGTTAAAGGAAAAGTCGCTCATATTCAGAATCCAAACTTCTGAAAGTTCTTTAAATCTGAAATGATTCCATCTGTTCAATAAACGATCCGTGTTTTTAATTCAGAGTCATTTTCATGTGAATGTGCTTTACTGGAGGCATCCATGTTTGTCAAAGAACACTACTGCCACCTACTGGTTAGTGACATTGTCACGGTGCGGTATCGGCTGTTGATCAAGTCCCAGTGCTGTATCTGGTGTTTGTCACAACGCGCTATTATCCAAGTCATCTTGAAAACATTCTTCTTCCAAATGTTGGCTACATATTACGGGTTTTTTCTCTGGCCAGAAGTTCGATGGCAAATCCTCCCTCTTCAAGTTGGCGATCCAACGACCAACCCGTCCGTGGAGGATCAGGAATCAGAAAGGTGGAATAACTCTTTTTTTCACTTTTCCCCGATGTATTCCAGCATCCAGCTGCCATGCACGTGGGCATTGTCAGTTTCACTATAGCTCTGGTGAATTTCAATGGTGAAGTCCTCTGGAAATCTTCAATAATTGTTGTTGATTGCAGATGTGTCTAGTAGTTCCCATTGATTTAGCTTGTAAAGCGGGGAGAATGGCGCTAGGCTTACCGCACCGTGACGTCACTGCTGGAAGATGGCAGGAGGGAGGGGCTACTATATTTGGACAAAGATGGCCGCTCCCAGACTCAGTGATGGAGACGAAAATTATTTTTTTTTTACTGATTAACATTAAATTCATTAAATCACAGCGAATGTATTAGTCTTAGGTAGAGTTGCACCAATACCAGTATCGGGGGGGGGGTCCAGCACTAAAATGGTGCTATCGGTATCAGCAAGCACCAACCAATAGGGCATCAATACCATTTGGAGCCAAAAGTTTCTTCAACTACTGTCATCCATTCCAGGTAGGCAATAAAAAGTTCTACTGGATTCTCTTTGTTTTAGTCTTCTTCCTGCTTCACAAAGGAAGGCAGCAGCTTGAAGCCATGATGGTGATTATTTTACATCCAGGTAGTCTGCAGTTCTTCATAGATACACACATCAATTTCAAACAGATGGTATCGGCAAAACTTCTCCTTTAACAACCAGCACTACCTCATTGACGTCCAAATATCTGCCATCTTCCAACTCATCCCGGCCTGACTGTTAGTTAAAACCTCAGATCTCTGTTTATTCCCTGATTGCTGATTGGCCGTTGGTAGTACGGGAATCCACCGGCTGCCATATTGGTACTCCCTAGTTAGACCGGTCTCCACGTAAACAATTGGTGCGCTGCAGCATCGAACAACAACGATTTTCTCATTTTCAGGGACTTAAGAATTTTAAAATAAAGATAAATTCCTCACTTTGAGACTGGTTGTTTTATAGCATCAGTAGATTCCTCTGTGTCAGTAGGCCCATCACATTGCAGAGTCATTATGAAGTCAAAGTCTATAAATCATGTAATATAACATATTATACAAATTCATCACAACAAAATTAATGTGTTAATGGTGCAGAATAATACAGATGAGCCAAAAGGGCTAAATTGATGATGTTCATGAATATACATGGATTTGTTACATTGTTATGGTAATAACATCTTGCATGTCTGGTAATGCATGCTATTATATATATATTTATATATATTATCAACAAAAAGCAGTTGCTTTTTTCTGTCAATATAACATGCAATATATTTCAGCACATGACTTTTTCAATGAGAAATACAAAGAACAGCTGAAACGACTATTTAATAATTCCTACATTAACATTTCACAGTGAATTATTTTCTAACATTAGACCCAGTGTCAGTGGCTAACTCAGTCAATCTCAATGACGACTCATGGAACGTCTTCCTGCAGCCAGAAAACTGCTGGTTTTAGCAGGCAGATGCTGCACAGGGAGGCATTTTACTGCACGTCTCTGTGGGAGTGGGGAGTACCAAGATGGCGGACGGTGGCTTCACTTTTTTCGGACCATCAGCAATCCAGTGAATAAATAGAGATCAGGGGTTAAAACTTTAGTGGCGCCCTCTTCTGGACATCTTCATGGCTTCAGGACCTCCAGGCACACCGGCCTGCAGGTCTTAGACGTTTCCCAGTTTTCACACTTGGATCTCAGTTGATAGCAGATGAACAGACTTCATCTGGATCAGTTTGTAGAAACAGGAAACATCTGCAGGCTTTTCATTCAGCAGAACTGCTTCGCTGTCATTTGGAAATCTTCTTCAACATGGAAGTAGACGGGCAGACCTAAAGGCCGCCGGCTGGAGCCATGCAGAGGCAGCTGGCAGACATCACTAGGTCCCAGCATCCTATCAGATACCGGCGCCATCTGTCCAAGGCTCCTCCATCTTTCCTTCCACTCTCAGCTGTTTTCTACATTTCAAAACACTGAAATCATCCTCATTCACAACATGTTCAAGTTATTTACTGACTGCATCTAAAGAAATCTGAGCTACTTTAAAGATATTTAGATGAATTGATTTATTAAACAGATACAATAAACGTTAATAAACATTCCTGCAAATGCACCAGAATTAGCCTAAAGGCTGTTTTCATCTGTTGTTCCTGGACAGATCTTAAAATTGTCTAAAACTAAAAACAGTCAGAATTTTACAATGAAAAATAAAAAATATAAAAAGAAATAAAAATAGCTATAATTCTTCAAAACTTATTTAAAAATAGGGAATGAATGTTTGCTGGACTACAGATTCAGGTTACACTGAATAAATAGATTTTCTTGCCCTGTTCTGCCCGTGTGGAACTCTGAACTATAGTCTGGCATTGCAGGCTAACAAAAGAAGCCAAACGACCCCCATTCCAAAGGGGGGGGGACCGTTCATCCGTTTCTATCTGCATGTTTTCTAAACTAAAACCAGGCTTTCTTGGGCTGCTGGATAAAACCTGGAACTAAACGCTATTTCTGACATTTTGGATTGAAAAATCTTCCTGGATGGAAGAGAAACGTCTTCAAACTGGGAAACAAAGTCCAGTGGATTGATTTTGAACTTATTTGCAATCACTGTCGTGTTTTCTGACTGTTTCCGCTGTCTCTGATAAAGCTATGCACCTGAAAAGAGAAGGAACAGCAAAGGTTTTCTCCTGGCATCATCTTTAAATGTTTGACTTTGGTTGCTTTTCTAAGTGATGTGGGCTTTCCTTCTTGTAAAAGTATAATTTTTAAAACTACTTAAAGTATAAAAGTAAAAGTAATGCAGGAAAAACTGTTAAGGACAGAAGCTTTACTGCTCTACTCTATTAAAGGAACATTTTTTTTTTAATTCTGGATGATAACTTCCTTAGACTTGGTACGTGGTGAGCAACAAGTTGGGGCAGCACCGAGTCCAAACCACAGAGAAATTGATTGTCTGGATGAAACTAATTATTTTGATGGTTTTTTATAGTTTTTAAACACCAACAGGCCAGAATGAAAATGCTCTTAAATGAAACCAAGTTGGTTTTCTCTTTCCAGCAGACAGAATCTAGCAGCGACCTTCTGTGGAGCAACAACCTGCTTTATGCAATAATCCAGTTTTTACAAAGAGAGAATGAAGAGTTTTCCTTCAACTGTTTCCTTTAACATTTCTAAACGGGCATCAGCGCGCAGTGGGGGGTGGGGGTGGAGCTGAAGTTCAGCTGGAAACAAGCTGTTGATCTGGAGCTGTCCTCGGTGCTGAATCGCTAAATCCAATTAGCCTCTCCACCCCCCAGCCTCTCTTCTCGGGCCGACCGTCAGCGGAACCGGGCGCTTTCTGCGGGCTCTGCTTCCTTCTCTTCCTGCTCCGAACTTTGGACCGAGATGCGGCTTCTGAGCGGCCGAACGGTTCTGGGTGGAAACTGCTGGTCAGCGGCTGGAAGCGGGGGGGTCCTGGGAAGCAAAAAGTTCGGCTGGTAGGAGATTCGGCTGAGAGGTGAGTTCATCCAGGACCTTCAGTGTTTTAAAGTGTGCTGGATTAACGGGATGTTCTGGTCTGCTGTGCTTCTTATCGGACTTTGGACCTGGTTCTGATCCTGGTTCTGCTCGTGGTTCTGGTTCTGGCATCTATTCAGCTCCTCTTGGAACCATCAGAAACATCCTGTTTAGGATTTAAATATAATTACCATCATCTGATGAGGAAAATAAAGTCAGATCTGGTTTTGGTTCTGAACAGGACCAGATGGGACGCATTTTTACGATGGTGACGTAGCATTCTGGTCTGTGACGTAGCAGAGTGTCCCAGGAGAAGATAGATGGGCTAAAATTAACTGAGGCAGGCCTGAGCCATGGGAGCTGATGTCCAGGTTCTTCCTGGGATTAGTGGGAAGTTACACAATCTGATTTAAAGGTCAGTGGACAGTCCAGCCATCCACCAACCAGAACTTTTACCAAATCATCAAAAAGTTTTCAACCAGAAGGAAATCTAAAGTTCAGATGCAAAGCAGCTGGTCTCATCCGATCAGTACCGGGCCAGCAGAACCTCCCTGGTCTAAAAAAAAATAAAATCAAACCCAGATGTCTCTAACAGGTTATAAAGCCGTTTGGGTCTCCAGGGAACCAGAACCTGGTCCAGTCCTGGAGGAACCATGGATGCTGCTGAACATTCCAGCCTAAAAAAATGAAATAAAAGAGAGATCTGTGAGTGGGACCTACTTCAATAAATCCAGACTGGCTTCACCAAGTCCTGTTTTATTTATTTTAGTTTTAATAGGATCTCTGACTCTAAATGATCAGATGAGGACAGACATCACTGCAGATTCATTCCTCTGTCTGGTTCTTCTCCAGAAAATAATCTGCTTCTGGTTACAGTGTTAAAAAAAGGTTTGATGTCAGAAAACTATCGTTAAATCAGAATTAAACAATCGATGATATTTGGTCAGTAAATCAATCCATGTCAGTTCAGGACTGGGGGGATGGATGATGGATGGATGGATGGATGATGGATGGATGGATGATGGATGGATGGATGGATGATGGATGGTTGGATGGATGGATGGATGGATGGATGGATGATGGATGGATGATGGATGGATGGATGATGGATGGATGGATGGATGGATGGATGATGGATGGATGGATGATGGATGGATGGATGGATGATGGATGGTTGGATGGATGATGGATGGATGGATGATGGATGGATGGATGGATGATGGATGGTTGGATGGATGGATGGATGGATGGATGGATGATGGATGGATGATGGATGGATGGATGATGGATGGATGGATGGATGGATGGATGATGGATGGATGGATGATGGATGGATGGATGGATGATGGATGGTTGGATGGATGGATGATGGATGGATGGATGATGGATGGATGATGGATGGATGGATGGATGATGGATGGATGGATGATGAATGGATGGATGGATGATGGATGGTTGGATGGATGGATGATGGATGGATGATGGATGGATGGATGATGGATGGATGGATGGATGATGGATGGATGGATGGATGATGGATGGATGGATGATGGATGGATGGATGATGGATGGATGGATGGATGATGGATGGATGGATGATGGATGGATGGATGGATGATGGATGGTTGGATGGATGGATGGATGGATGGATGGATGATGGATGGATGATGGATGGATGGATGATGGATGGATGGATGGATGGATGGATGATGGATGGATGGATGATGGATGGATGGATGGATGATGGATGGTTGGATGGATGGATGATGGATGGATGGATGATGGATGGATGATGGATGGATGGATGGATGATGGATGGATGGATGATGAATGGATGGATGGATGATGGATGGTTGGATGGATGGATGATGGATGGATGATGGATGGATGGATGATGGATGGATGGATGGATGATGGATGGATGGATGGATGGATGGATGATGGATGGATGGATGATGGATGGATGGATGGATGATGGATGGTTGGATGGATGGATGGATGGATGGATGGATGGATGGATGGATGGATGGATGGATGATGGATGGATGGATGGATGGATGATGGATGGATGGATGGATGGATGGATGATGGATGGATGGATGATGGATGGATGGATGGATGGATGGATGATGGATGGATGGATGGATGATGGATGGATGGATGGATGGATGGATGGATGATGGATGGATGGATGATGGATGGATGGATGGATGATGGATGGTTGGATGGATGGATGATGGATGGATGGATGGATGATGGATGGATGGATGATGGATTGATGATGGATGCATGGATGGATGGATGATGGATGGATGGATGATGGATGGATGGATGGATGATGGATGGTTGGATGGATGGATGATGGATGGATGATGGATGGATGGATGATGGATGGATGGATGGATGGATGGATGATGGATGGATGGATGATGGATGGATGGATGGATGGATGGATGATGGATGGATGGATGATGGATGGATGGATGGATGGATGATGGATGGTTGGATGGATGATGGATGGATGGATGATGGATGGATGGATGGATGATGGATGGATGGATGATGGATGGATGGATGGATGATGGATGGATGATGGATGGATGGATGGATGGATGATGGATGGATGGATGGATGGATGATGGATGATGGATGGATGGATGGATGGATGGATGATGGATGGATGGATGATGGATGGATGATGGATGGATGGATGGATGGATGATGGATGGATGATGGATGGATGGATGGATGGATGGATGATGGATGGATGGATGGATGTTGGATGGATGATGGATGGATGGATGTTGGATGGATGGATGATGGATGGATGGATGGATGGATGGATGGATGATGGATGGATGGATGGATGATGGATGGATGGATGGATGATGGATGGATGATGGATGGATGGATGGATGGATGGATGGATGATGGATGGATGGATGGATGATGGATGGATGATGGATGGATGGATGGATGGATGGTGGATGGATGGATGGATGGATGGTGGATGGATGGATGGATGATGGATGGATGATGGATGATGGATGGATGGATGATGGATGGATGGATGATGGATGGATGGATGGATGGATAGATGGATGGATGGATGGATGGATGGATGGATGATGGATGGATGATGGATGGATGGATGGATGATGGATGGATGGATGGATGGATGGATGGATGGATGGATGGATGACGGATGGATGGATGGATGAATGGATGGATGGATGATGGATGGATGATGGATGGATGGATGGATGAATGGATGGATGATGGATGGATGGATGAATGAATGGATGATAGATGGATGGATGATGGATGGATGATGGATGGATGGATGGATGGATGGATGATGGATGGATGGATGGATGAATGAATGGATGATGGATGGATGAATGGATGGATGGATGGATGGATGGATGGATGGATGGATGGATGGATGGATGGATGATGGATGGATGGATGGATGGATGATGGATGGATGATGGATGGATTGATGGATGGATGATGGATGGATGGATGGATGGATGATGGATGGATGGATGGATGGATGATGGATGGATGGATGGATGATGGATGGATGATGGATGGATTGATGGATGGATGATGGATGGATGGATGATGGATGGATGGATGGATGGATGGATGGATGGATGATGGATGGATGGATGGATGATGGATGGATGGGTGGATGGATGGATGATGGATGGATGATGGATGGATGGATGGATGGATGGATGGATGGATGGATGGATGATGGATGGATGATGGATGGATGGATGGATGGATGGATGATGGATGGATGATGGATGGATGGATGATGGATGGATGGATAATGGATGGATGATGGATGGATGATGGATGGATTGATGGATGGATGATGGATGGATGGATGATGGATGGATGGATGGATAGATGGATGGACGGATGGATGGATGGATCGATGGATGGATGGATGGATGATGGATGGATGGATGGATGGATGGATGATGGATGGATTGATGGATGGATGGATGGATGGATGATGGATGGATGATGGATGGATGGATGATGGATGGATGATGGATGGATGATGGATGGATGGATGGATGGATGGATGGATGGATGGATGGATGGATGGATGGATGGATGGATGATGGATGGATGGATGGATGATGGATGGATGGATGATGGATGGTTGGAGGGATGGATGATGGATGGATGATGGATGGATGGATGGATGGATGATGGATGGATGGATGATGGATGGATGGATGGATGATGGATGGATGGATGGATGATGGATGGATGATGGATGGATGGATGGATGGATGGATGGATGATGGATGGATGATGGATGGATGATGGATGGATGGATGATGGATGGATGGATGGATGGATGGATGGATGATGGATGGATTGATGGATGGATGGATGGATGGATGATGGATGGATGATGGATGGATGGATGGATGGATGGATGGATGGATGGATGGATGGATGGATGATGGATGGTTGGAGGGATGGATGATGGATGGATGATGGGTGGATGGATGGATGGATGATGGATGGATGGATGATGGATGGATGGATGGATGGATGATGGATGGATGGATGATGGATGGATGGATGGATGATGGATGGATGATGGATGGATGGATGGATGGATGGATGGATGATGGATGGATGGATGGATGGATGATGGATGGATGATGGATGGATGGATGGATGGATGATGGATGGATGGATGATGGATGGATGGATGATGGATGATGGATGGATGGATGATGGATGGATGGATGGATGGATGGATGATGGATGGATGGATGATGGATGGATGGATGATGGATGGATGAATGGATGATGGATGGTTGGATGGATGGATGATGGATGGATGATGGATGGATGGATGGATGGATGGATGGATGGATGGATGGATGGATGGATGATGGATGGATGGATGATGGATGGATGGATGGATGGATGGATGATGGATGGATGGATGATGGATGGATGGATGGATGATGGATGGATGATGGATGGATGGATGGATGGATGGATGGATGATGGATGGATGATGGATGGATGGATGGATGGATGATGGATGTATTGATGGATGGATGATGGATGGATGGATGGATGATGGATGGATGGATGATGGATGGATGGATGGATGGATGGATGGATGGATAGATGGATGGATGGATGGATGGATGGATGGATGATGGATGGATGATGGATGGATGGATGGATGATGGATGGATGGATGGATGGATGGATGGATGGATGGATGACGGATGGATGGATGGATGAATGGATGGATGGATGATGGATGGATGATGGATGGATGGATGGATGAATGGATGGATGATGGATGGATGGATGAATGAATGGATG
>CM060067.1:362500-540000 GCA_030533445.1 Cyprinodon diabolis | reverse complement strand
GGATGGATGGATGGATGATGGATGGATGGATTGATGGATGGATGGATGGATGGATGATGGATGGATGGATGGATGGATGGATGACGGATGGATGGATGGATGAATGGATGGATGGATGATGGATGGATGATGGATGGATGGATGGATGGATGGATGGATGGATGATGGATGGATGATGGATGGATGGATGGATGAATGAATGGATGATAGATGGATGGATGATGGATGGATGATGGATGGATGGATGGATGGATGATGGATGGATGGATGGATGGATGGATGGATGGATGATGGATGGATGGATGGATGGATGGATGGATGATGGATGGATGGATGGATGATGGATGGATGGATGGATGGATGGATGGATGACGGATGGATGGATGGATGGATGGATGATGGATGGATGATGGATGGATGGATGGATGGATGGATGATGGATGGACAGACTCATCCACGGTGGTGACATCCTAGACTTCAGGGCTCCGTAGATGGACTGCTAGAATATGACCTCTCCAATGATGGAGTGATGTCATCGTCTAACTTCCTTTCTGATGTTGGAGTGATGTCATGGTCTAACTTCCTCCCCACTGATGGAGTGATGTCATCACCTAACTTCCTCTCTGATGATGGAGTGATGTCATCGTCTAACTTCCTCTCTGATGAATAAGTGATGTCATGGTCTAAATTCCTCCCCACTGATGGAGTGATGTCATCACCTAACTTCCTCTCTGATGATGGAGTGATGTCATGGTCTAACCTCCTCTTTGATGATGCAGTGATGTCATCATGTAACTTCCTCTCCACTGATGGAGTGATGTCATCACCTAACTTCCTCTCTGATGATGGAGTGATGTCATGGTCTAACTTCCTCTCTGATGATGGAGTGATGTCATCACCTAACTTCCTCTCTGATGTTGGAGTGATAACATGGTCTAACTTCCTCTATGATGATGGAGTGATGTCATCATCTGACTTCCTCCCCACTGATGAAGTGATGTCATCACCTAACTTCCTCTCTGATGATGGAGTGATGTCATGGTCTAACTTCCTCTCTGATGATGGAGTGATGTCATGGCCTAACTTCCTCTCTGATGATGGAGTGATGTCATCATCTGACTTCCTCCCCACTGATGAAGCGATGTCATCACCTATCTTCCTCTCTGATGATGGAGTGATGTCATGGTCTAACTTCCTCTCTGATGATGGAGTGATGTCATGGCCTAACTTCCTCTCTGATGATGGAGTGATGTCATCATCTAACTTCCTCTCTGATGATGGAGAGATGTCATCACCTAACTTCCTCTCTGATGATGGAGCGATGTCATCACCTAACTTCCTCTCTGATGATGGAGTGATGTCATGGCCTAACTTCCTCTCTGCTGATGGAGTGATGTCATGGCCTAACTTCCTCTCTGATGATGGAGTGATGTGATGGCCTAATTTCCTCTCTGATGATGGAGTGATGTCATGGCCTAACTTACTCTCTGATGATGGAGTGATGTCATGGTCTAACTTCCTCTCTGATGATGGAGTGATGTCATGGCCTAACTTCCTCTCTGCTGATGGAGTGATGTCATGGCCTAACTTCCTCTCTGATGATGGAGTGATGTCATGGCCTAACTTCCTCTCTGATGATGGAGTGATGTCATGGTCTAACTTCCTCTCTGATGATGGAGTGATGTCATGGCCTAACTTCCTCTCTGATGATGGAGTGATGTGATGGCCTAATTTCCTCTGATGATGGAGTGATGTCATGGGCTAACTTCCTCTCTGATGATGGAGTGATGTCATGGCCTAACTTCCTCTCTGATGATGGAGTGATGTCATGACTTAACTTCCTCTCTGATGATGGAGTGATGTCATGGTCTAACTTCCTCTCTGATGATGGAGTGATGTCATGGGCTAACTTCCTCTCTGATGATGGAGTGATGTCATGGCCTAACTTCCTCTCTGATGATGGAGTGATGTCATGACTTAACTTCCTCTCTGATGATGGAGTGATGTCATGGTCTAACTTCCTCTCTGATGATGGAGTGATGTCATGGCCTAACTTACTCTCTGATGATGGAGTGATGTGATGGCCTAATTTCCTCTGATGATGGAGTGATGTCATGGTCTAACTTCCTCTCTGATGATGGAGTGATGTCATGGCCTAACTTACTCTCTGATGATGGAGTGATGTGATGGCCTAATTTCCTCTGATGATGGAGTGATGTCATGGGCTAACTTCCTCTCTGATGATGGAGTGATGTCATGGCCTAACTTCCTCTCTGATGATGGAGTGATGTCATGGTCTAACTTCCTCTCTGATGATGGAGTGATGCCATGGCCTAACTTCCTCTCTGATGATGGAGTGATGTCATGGTCTAACTTCCTCTCTGATGGTGGAGTGATGTCATGGCCTAACTTCCTCTCTGATGATGGAGTGATGTCATGACTTAACTTCCTCTCTGATGATGGAGTGATGTCATGGCCTAACTTCCTCTCTGATGATGGAGTGATGTCATGGTCTAACTTCCTCTCTGATGATGGAGTGATGTCATGGCCTAACTTACTCTCTGATGATGGAGTGATGTGATGGCCTAATTTCCTCTGATGATGGAGTGATGTCATGGGCTAACTTCCTCTCTGATGATGGAGTGATGTCATGGCCTAACTTCCTCTCTGATGATGGAGTGATGTCATGGTCTAACTTCCTCTCTGATGATGGAGTGATGCCATGGCCTAACTTCCTCTCTGATGATGGAGTGATGTCATGGTCTAACTTCCTCTCTGATGGTGGAGTGATGTCATGGCCTAACTTCCTCTCTGATGATGGAGTGATGTCATGACTTAACTTCCTCTCTGATGATGGAGTGATGTCATGGCCTAACTTCCTCTCTGATGATGGAGTGATGTCATGGTCTAACTTCCTCTCTGATGATGGAGTGATGTCATGGTCTAACTTCTGTTTCTTCTGTTCCTGCAGACATGGATCTCCTCAGCAGTCCAACAGTCTGAGCCCAGCTCTGTGACCTCGGTCGGCCCGATCCAGCCAGTGGAAACGCTGAGACCTCCCAGCACCTGATCTAGTTGACCCAGCTCCCCAGGAGGAAGCAGCGCCCGTCGGCCCAGCATGACAGACAGAGGGAACTTTAGTGCCCCCAAAGCCAACCCCCGTCCTGCCATGGCGCCTCTGCTCCCACCTGAGCCGATCGACATCATTCGCACCAAAGCTCGCTCCCGCCGGGTCCGGCTCAATGTCGGCGGTCTGAGTCACGAAGTACAGTGGAGGACACTGGACCGCCTGCCTCGGACCCGTCTGGGTCGCCTGAGGGACTGTAACACCCATGAGTCTTTGCTAGAGATCTGTGATGACTACAGTCTGACTGATAATGAGTATTTCTTTGATCGGCATCCCATGGCCTTCTCCTCCATCCTCAATTTCTACAGAACAGGGAAGCTGCACATGATGGAGGAGATGTGCGCTTTGTCCTTTGGCCAGGAGCTCGACTACTGGGGGATCGATGAGATCTACCTGGAGTCCTGCTGCCAGGCTCGGTACCATCAGAAGAAGGAGCAGATGAACGAGGAGCTGAGGAGGGAGGCTGAGACGCTGAGAGACAAGGAAGGAGAAGTGGAGGAGCAGGGCTGCTGCCCGGACCAAAGACAGAAGCTCTGGGATCTGCTGGAGAAGCCCAGCTCCTCCATTGCTGCCAAGGTAACGACCATCACACACACCTGCTGAGGAGGAAAACCTGGGCCGTTTCTCACTAGGTGTACTTGTCTTGGTCAGGGGTCAGAGGTCAGGGGTCAGGGGTTGCAATCCTTGAGTGTCGAGTAACTGATCTGGCTCATTAGTCCAAAAATACAAATAGCATTTTAAAGACCGAGATAGAAAAATAAAAACATGATTAATCATTCGAATTAGAAACCGTAGGTTTGGAGATGACAGGTGGAAGTAGCATAGGATCCCATTTCCTGTGATAAAACAGAAAGCATTTAATGCATTTATTTTCTCAGAAAATGAATGATTAAACTTTAACACTTTACAGTTTAGCACTTTAACTGTTTTTAAGGAGGAAAAAATGTAATTTAGGTGTTTTTTTTAAATGAAAATGGAGGGCGACCTGGATGAGTTTCTGGTTGATGAGCTGATGGTTCGGATCGTGCTTCAAGTACGGATCAGGTAGAGACGGGTTTGAACCAGATTAATAGAAGGTGAAAAGCCATGAGGGGCGGAGCCAATCTTTTTTCCTCTCAATGAGGAGGAAGCCTCGATGTTTCTGAAACAAGTAACTGGTTGTTGTTGTCTATCATACATGGCGGATTCAACAACAAGGCTGCGTTTTAGCTCCGCCCCTCATGGCTGCTGTCCTTCATCTCTTTCTGAGGTGCAGAAATGTAGGTGAAGGTTTCCAGCAGCGGTGGCGTTTCTGACCTTTAGTGTCGGCAGCCTTCTGAACACCGTAAAAATGGAGCCACAGGCTCTCTGAGACGCATTCAGTGCAGATCAGCTCTTTTATCTGACCAGATGACCTTTAATGAGTTTAAAGACTCATTAGTCTCAGCAGTCTGTGGAAATGACAGCTCCGCCTGGTGAGATGATGCACTCAATCCATTACGGATCAGAAGCACTGCCACTCATTCAGTGATCGTTCTCTGCACTTTAATGATGAATCTATAACCCTGAAAAATGATGGAATCACCACTTAGCCAGCCGCTGTTCATGGCGGGGAGTGGCGGCCATTGGGAGAGTGGTGGCCCTTGGGGGAGCGTGGCCATTGGGGGAGTGGTGGACATTGGGGGAGTGAAATCCAGAGGTTCTGAGATGAATCCCACTCTCACTGCCACTCTGGGTCCCTGAGCAAGACCCTTAACCCCTTAAGAGAAGAAAACTTAAAGCAATATGTTCAAAAAACCCAAAATGAGGAAGAAATAGGAGGAAACTGGAGTCAGTGTCTGTGAGCGAACTGTAAGAAAGCGCCTAAAGGAAATGATTCCATCCAGGAAAGCTAAAGGAAAGCATCATTAACACCTAAACAGAAATAAACTAGGTTAGAACGGCCTGAGGAGAAGCAATGGTGGACTGAGGATGACTGGATGAAAGTCATTCACTGATGAATCTCCAGTCTGCATTGGGCGAGGTGATGATGCTGGAACTAATGAGCCTTCTAAAGAGGACCGCCTGAGGAGGACCTGCTGATGTTCAGTCACTGATGCTCTGGGCTGCAGGTCAGCTAAAGGCACTGATGGCTGCCATTACATCTTCAATCAACGAGCAACTTCACATTCAGGTTTTGGACACTTTTCTTATCCCATAAGTTGAAAAGATGCTTGAGCATGATTAAATCAGTTTGCATCTTGCCATAGCGCAAAAAATGTGAAAACATTCCTTAAAAAGACACATCAGGTCAAAGTCACAGCGTGCTAATAGCCCGGATCTCTAACCCTAACCTGGAACGAGGATCCAACCTGCAGAGCTGATCTGGAAACAATCAGAGAAAGCTGGAGCCAGATTGATGAGATTCCTGATGATTATTATTGTTTGTCCTTCATTAAAACACATTTTATTTCCTGTTTTTTTTAGTGTTTCTTAAAGCCAGACGATTGCTGTTTGAAATGATTTTGTTTCCTGTCTGATCGGCTTTTTTTCTACTAAATTAAACTGAATGAAAGCAGCATCTTTCCAGAGGATGAGATCTGAGGCATCGCTTCAGTTTTAGTTCGAGCTTCCGGGGAAGCTGACCTTCATGGAACCAGAAGGTCGACTGAAGACCTGATCATCCTGTTTACTTTTCACATTTTACTGATTCCAACAGGAAATTCAGGCTATTTTCTCCATCCAGATGTTCACATATGGATAATGAGGAGCTGTGTGATCAGCTGTGTGTTTTCGTCTAGAGGACCTTTGTCAGTCGCATCACTTCCTGTCCTGCTCTCTGATCAGAGCTGTGACCGTGAGCTTCTGTGGAGCTGTGATGCTGGAGGAGTTCAGGTTTGTGGTTCCAGCTGCTTCGCTCTCCTGGGATCCAACAGATGCAGCCAAGCGTTCAGCAGGGCCGACACATCTGGGCAGCCCCTCCCCTCTCCAGCGCCAGCCTCCATGTCCTCCAGAACTGATTCAATTTAGAGAAGGGAGGCGGAGCTTAGGGAAAAGCTTGGACCATGAAAGTCCTGCTGAAAGGACGGCTCAGATGTCAGGAGGTCTGACTGAATCAGGACTATCTTAAAGTTAGCTTCAGGCTTTTAGGCCTGACATGGTGTAAATGGGAGCTTCATCTGAGCCCAGAGGCGCCAACAGTTCGGTACAAAGATAATTAAAAGGGCTTAAAGTCCACCTGACCCACTGGCCAAACTACAGAGTCTGAGTCACTGTCAGACTTTATCTCTGCTACTTCTACAGCCTCATATTTTGGTCCCGTCCATCATAACGTGGCTGTGAAGGATGTCCTCTCTCACCTGAGCGGCTCCTCCTCCCTCCACCCATCACCTGACTCAACAAAGGAAACCTTGAACTGATTCAGCAGAACTTAGAGAAGCTGAGCTGAAACTGACGAAGTGAAGAAAATCACTTCTAGATCCCTCAGAGCTCCACCGTCCGTGCTCCAGATAAACCAGATGCTGCAAAAACGAGTCTAAATGAGTCTTTTGTTCTTAAATGAGGAGGTAAGGCAGACATTTTGCCGACTGAACAAGAAAATTTACATTTAAAATAAGAAAAAAACGATTGAATTTTCTATTATCTAATTATCATATTATAAGAGTAAAAATACTAATTCCACTGGCAGATCATCCTATTTAGTGACTCAAATAAACTTATTTTTCCAGTGTATGGTGGAAAAGGGGAACTGAAGGTTAGCAGATGATCCATCCAAAAAAGATTTTAGGAGCCAAAATGCTCCAACCACTGGCTGATGGTCCCACCTACCTGCCCAGATGGACAACTAATACACTTATTTTATGACATTTTATGCAATAAAAGTCTTGGATTAGAATAAATTTCTCTGTAAATATCAGCGGCCCATGAGTCTCCATCAAACCAATTCAATTCAATTCAATTCAGTTTATTTATATAGCGCCAAATTCACAACACATGTCATCTCAAGGCACTTTACAGTTCAACCAGATCATACAGTCAAATTGATACAAAGTTTTCTATCTAAGGAAAACCAGTTGATTGCATCGACTCATTGACTCAAATACAATCCCTCACACTAAGCATGCTTGTAGCGACAGTGGAGAGGAAAAACTCCCTTTTAACAGGAAGAAACCTCCAGCAGAACCAGGCTCAGTGTGAGCGGCCATCTGCCAAGGCCGACTGGGGTTCAAGGAGACAGAAGCAGAGATACAAAAAGCAGCTGTAAAAGGCGGCCCCGTCCAGGAAACACACAGCCAGGCAGACGAGCTCCAAGGCAGCTCCCATGCCAGAGGATGAAGAGAGCACATCCACCCAACCACGGCCAGAGAAACAGGACCACACTGGAAGACAGGCCGATCTCCAACATCTACAAACAAGGGTGTTGATGGAAGCAGCACAGCTGATGTTTCTTTCCTGGATGACGTCACAGCCAAACAGGAACAGACGAGGCAAAGCTACTCTGAGGAAAAGCAGAGAGAGCAGAAGGTTAGAGATTGAACAAACAGATTCTGCAGAATAGGAGAACAGAGAGAGAATGAAGCAGAATGATGAAATGGGGGTCCCTATGTCCTCCAGCAGTCTAAGCCTATAGCAGCATAACTATAGAGAGAGAGCTCAGGATAACCTGAGCCACCCTAACTATAAGCTTTATCAAAAAGGAAAGTTTTAAGCCTAGTCTTAAAAGTAGACAGGGTGTCTGCCTCACGGACTAAAACTGGTAGTTGGTTCCACAGGAGAGGAGCCTGATAACTAAAAGATCTGCCTCCCATTCTACTTTTAGAAATTCTAGGAACCACTAGTAAACCTGCAGATTGAGAGCGAAGTGCTCTGTTAGGAACATAAGGAACAATCAGATCTCTGATATAAGATGGAGCTTGGCCATTTAAGGCTTTATATGTGAGAAGGAGGATTTTAAATTCTATTCTTGATTTAACAGGAAGCCAATGAAGAGAAGCCAGGATAGGAGAGATATGATCTCTCTTTTTAATTTTCATCAGAACTCTGGCTGCAGCATTTTGGATCAGCTGAAGGCTTTTAACTACAGTTTGTGGACTTCCTGATAGTAAAGAATTACAATAGTCCAGCCTTGAAGTAACAAATGCATGGACTAGTTTCTCAGCATCACCCCTGGACAGGAGATTTCTAATTTTTGCAATGTTCCTCAGATGAAAGAAGGAAATTCTAGAAACCTCTTTGATCTGGGATTTCAATGACAGGTCCTGATCAAAAATAACACCAAGATTTTTTACTTTATTATCTGAAATCAGTTTAATCCCATCCAAATGAAGTGACTGGCTAATCAGCTTCTTTTTCAGAGACTCTGGTCCAAAGACTATAACTTCTGTTTTGTCTGCATTCAGAAGCAGAAAGTTAAGAGTCATCCAGGTTTTTATGTCTTCAAGACATGCCTGTAATCTATGTAATGGGTTAGCTTCATCTGGATTATAGACAGATATAGCTGGGTATCATCAGCATAACAGTGGAAATTAATCCCATGCTGTCTAATAACTCTACCAATTGGGAGCATGTATAAAGTAAAGAGAATTGGTCCTAGCACTGATCCCTGTGGTACTCCACAGGTAACCTTTGAGTGTGTTGAAGATCTATCATTAACATAAACAAACTGAATTCGATCAGATAGATAGGATTTAAACCAGTCTAGTGCTGTTCCTTTAATTCCAACAAAATATTCAAGTCTTTCTAAAAGAATATTATGGTCAACTGTATCAAATGCAGCACTGAGATCCAACAGGACGAGCACAGATACAAGTCCATTATCTGAGGCCATGAGAATATCATTAGTGACTTTCACCAGAGCTGTTTCAGTGCTATGATGAGCTCTAAAGCCAGACTGAAACTCTTCAAAAAGTTCATTATGGTGTAAGTGGAGGCAAACTTGTTTGGCAACTACTTTCTCAAGAATTTTGGATAAGAAAGGAAGATTGGATATAGGTCTATAATTAACCAAGTCATCTGGGTCAAGAGACGGTTTCTTAAGCAGAGGTTTAATTACAGCAACCTTAAAAGCTTTAGGTACATATCCCTGTAACAGAGATAGATTAATCACATCTAAAATGGAGGAGGAGATCAAAGGGAATACCTCCTTAAATAACCTGGTTGGAACTGGATCTAACATACAAGTTGAAGGCTTAGATGAAGACAATAATTTTGCTAATTCAGAAAGTTCAACTGGATCAAAGCAGTCTAAACCCGGTTCAGATTCCATGACTACCTCAGGTACAATCGCGGATAGAGGAGTGCTTATGATCTTATTTTTAATAAGATCAATCTTATTTATAAAGAATCCCATAAAATCATTGCTGTTAAGAGCAGGTGGAATGGACGGTTCAACAGAGCTATGGCTCTGGGTGAGTTTGGCAACTGTATTAAAAAGAAATCTAGGATTATTCTTATTCTCCTCTATTAATGAGGAGAAGTATGCTGCTCTTGCTTTACAAAGGGTCCTCTTATACAGCAGTAAACCATTTTTCCAGACTAGGAAGGACTCCTGCAGGCCTGTGGAGCGATATTTTCTCTCCAGTTTCCTAGCATTTTGCTTCAAAGTATGCAGCTCTGCATTAAACCAAGGAGCAAGCTTTCTATTTTTAACGTTTTTCATTTTCAAAGGAGCTGCGTTGTCTAAGGCAGTACGCAGAGAACTAGCAACCCCATCAACAAAATCATCAACCTGTGAAGGGGAATAAGCTATACTTTTGCACTCTGCAGCACTGCTCAGCGACACAGAGGAGAGAGAAAGTGAAGCCGATTCTTTAAAATTTATAACTGCACTATCTGATAAAGATCTACTAAAATTGAACCTTCTTTTGGGGGAGGAGAACTCTGTTAACGTAATCCTGAAGGTTATTAGAAAGTGGTCAGAGAGGACAGGGTTGTGAGGAAATACTGTTATTTCTTCACATTCTATGCCGTATGTCAGCACAAGATCCAAAGTATGAAGATGAGAATGTGTGGGACTATTCACATTTTGAACAAAGCCAATAGTGTCTAAGATAGCATTAAAGGCTGCTCTTAAGCTATCGCCTTCAATGTCAGCATGGATGTTAAAATCTCCCACTATGATGACCCTGTCAGTATTTAATACCAAATCAGAAAGGAACTCTGAAAACTCATCTAAAAATTCAGAGTAAGGACCTGGCGGACGATACAAAGTTACAAGAAGAAGAGGTTTTCTTGCCTTGAAATTTGGATGAGGGAAATTAAGGGTTAAATGTTCAAAAGAGTTGTAGGTATTAACTGTTTTGGGAGTAATCAGTAAGTCAGACTGGAAGATTGTTGCTACTCCTCCTCCTCGCCCAGAACTTCTGGGTATGTGAAAATTTAAATAGCTTGAAGGAGTTGCCTCGTTTATGCTCACATAATCCTCTTGCTGCAGCCAGGTTTCTGTAAGGCAACACAAGTCAATGTGATTATCACAAATCAAGTCATTAACTAGCAGACTTTTAGAGGAAAGCGATCTTATGTTAAACAGACCGCATTTAATTGTTTTAACTTTTTCCCCAATTGGAGTTATTTTGATTTTAATTAGATTATCATGATTTACTTCTTTGGGAATCTTTGCTAATTTATTAGATTTTGGTCGTGGGCAAGACACTGTCTGGATGGAGTAAAGAGTGGGTAACAGTAGAGAAGCTGCAGAGATGTGTGTTAAACTACAACTCTGCTTCCTGGTCTGCACCCTGGGTGGTCAGGGTTTTGGAGGACTAATAAATGTGGCCAGATTCCTAGAAAGAAGAGCTGCACCATCCAAAGTGGGATGGATGCCGTCTCTCCGAATCAGACCAGGCTTTCCCCAAAAGGATTGCCAATTATTAATGTAGCCCACGTTGTTTTCAGGACACCACCTAGACAACCAGCGGTTGAATGACGACATGCGGCTAAACATGTCATCACTGGTCAGATCAGGGAGGGGACCAGAGAAAATTACGGAGTCCGACATTTTTTTGGCAAACTTACACACCGAAGCAACACTAATTTTAGTGACCTCCGATCGGCGTAACCGGGTGTCATTACCACCAGCGTGAATAACAATCTTACTGTATTTAACCTTATCCTTAGCCAGTAGTTTCAGGTAGGATTTGATGAACCACCACCCAGATGGAGAACATGTGATGCCCTGATCCTCCTGACAGCAGAGAACCTTGGAAAACCTCAACATCTTCCTGATGCTTTTGCAGAAACCGGACTAATTCCTTCCTGTGGGAATAAAGATGGCCGCCCTGCTGGTTCAAAGTAAAGAGCAGTGGCCCCCATTGATCCCTCCTCTGTTCCTCATCATGCAGCAAATCTGTTAAATAAATTTACCAAGCTGAAAAGAGATAGATGCAATATGAAGAATTAATTGGAATGAAGTGTTTCAGGGTATTGGGCCATTTTTAGGAGCAGATGGGATGATGACTCTATCACAGCTGGTTGGAGGATGGAGAGAGGAGTAACCAGGAGGCTGCTGAGGGACGTGACCATCAGTTAAATGAAGCCAGAACAGGTTTAGAGCTCCGCTAGCAAACACTTAACTAGAGCTGAGGAACAATTAGAAGATGAAACAGCTTCCATGATGTTATCATCCATAAGGAGAACATCTCAGATCCTCCAGGACTGAAACTGGAACCGAACCAGATTCCAAAAGATTTCAACTTTAACTCAGAGGTTTAGTGAATCTACACACGCCGGTTCTCAGTTCACTGGAACACGACTTGTTTCCTCACCTAGTCTATTCCTGACTAGAACCCAGGAAAGTCTGGACTCTGTTCCTGTAACCTCCAGCTGATGGAAGCATCATCAGACCTAAAATCTTTCTGTGGGGATAAACCAGTTAGCTCAACTAACAGAACAGAGTAAAACATGATTTTTATAGTATAAATATCAAAGGAAAATGCTTTATCACTATCCATCTAAGTTGTTTCAGTTCAGTTTATTTTTTCAGCTTTAAATTCCAACACGTCATCTCCATGCGCCTCATAAAAAACATCTTAAATCAGATAAAATCAATAAAAATCTGTTTAAATTCAACTTAAAATTCTTTATTAATCCTAAAGGGAATTTATTGTTGACAAAACTCCTCAGCCTTTATTCACCAACATATAGGTGTTGATGCTGTGGGCAGTAAAGATCTACTGGAGAGGTCTGTGTTGCAGCAGATCTGCAGAGAAGCCTGACTGAAGACCCTCTGTTGGTCTAACTGTCTGATGAAGATGATGCTCACTGCTGTCCATCATCTTCTTCATCTCCAGAGGTTCTAGGGGAGTTCCTAGAACAGAGCGGCCTTCTTTATCAGCTGCTTGAGATCTGATGATGATGATGATGATGATGGAGGAAGAGATCAGACTCTCCACAGCAGACAGTTCTTTTTAATGCAGGTTGTTTCTTATAAAGTGGTTTATTATTTGAGCACAAAAAAAATAGATTTTAATCTGATTTCCCAAGAGGATGTCTAACTTCATAGATCTAGGAATCCTTGACATTTGCTTAAAACAAGTCCAGCTTTTAGTTTTCTCTGGTGCAGCAGCTAACAGACTGTTGGAACATTGGCAGCGGAGCAGAGAGAGATGTGATTAAAATCTCCAGTTATTCCCACTAATGTATTTGGCTGTTGTGTCTGTAGCTTAGCAACAGCGGAACTGATGACATCACATGCAGTGTTGGCAACAGCAGAAGGTGGAGTATAAACGGTTACTAGCAGAACACTGCTGACCTCTCTGGGCAAATAATATGGCTGAAAACCAGCAGCCATCAGTTGAATATCTGGGCTGCAGGGATGGATCTTCACAGTAACGTGTCGTGGATGACATCATCTTTTGATCACTAACACTGCAAACCACCTCCGTTGAGTTTTCCAGTCTTCTTTAAAACTCTATCTATCTAAATCTGTTGAGTCAGGAACGTGATCCTGCAGCCATAGAAAAGCACGCATGCTGCATTGCTGATATTCTGACTGCGTCCTTGCTGGGCCTCTGAGTTCTTCTAACTTTTTGTACTTATATCTCATGTTGCCATAATGATTGATGGAAGAGAAGATTACATTTCCTTTTTCTCTCCTTTCTCCTGCTCTTCATCCTCGCCTCCTCCTTTTCAACTCAGGCGGTACTGCTGGAAGCAGTTGGATTACTTTAGATATTTTAATGACCTTAAATGCACAGCCGCAATATATATATATATATATATATATATATATATATATATATATATATATATATATAATGGAGAAGGGTTTCTGCAGCCCAACTCTTCGGCCTTGGTTCATTAATACCTGTGCCAGCGTCCATCTCCTAAAGCAGCTTGTGTGTTCCAGGTAATTCTTAGAACCTGTCCTGGGTGCCAAGGTCATAGCATTTGGCAGCCATTAAGCCATTAAGATGCTGCAAGGTGGCCAAACCTGCAGGCGCCTCCCCTGCTCTCTGCTGGTTTTTGCTTCGTCTTTTTATTTCTGTCATTCTTCTCATCTTCTTGTTTTGTTTGCCGTCTCTACAGGATGTTTAATCTAGTAGAGACATTTCTAGTGAATACTGTACTCCAGTATGTTGGAGTGGAAACCACATGGTTTCCTGGAAAGATCTTATTGGGCCACGTTGGCCGAGACACTCATATGACTTTAAGTTAGAAGATTCTAAGATGGTTTCCTGTCCATTTCTCTCAGAAACACTGTTAGCAATAACAATCATTTTCCAGTGTCCCCGAGTTGATTTCTGTCCTTAAACGAAGCCACTGAGGGAGGGAGAAGTCGGTTCTGCGTGATGCTGAACAAACCCAGGTGTCGGCTCTGCTCTGCAGGCCTTAGAGCAGCTGAAGTCCTTTTCCCTCCTCCTGCAGGGAGCTGCCGTCTCCTCCATGCGGTTTTCCCGGCTGATGTCACACATGCTCTGTGTTCAGATGTGTGACGGTCTGCTTATGCTGCAGCCATCCGGCCTTTTAAGAAATCTCCCATCTCTTCAATTTTAACAGACACTAATGCACAGATCAGGTTAAAGCAAAGAGGACTGGTTCTCCTTGACAGAAACGTCTGAATGGTGTCTGTAAAGCGTCCTGAGATGACCGACTCTGAATCGGCGTTATAGAAATGATAGGAATGGGTTTGATATTTGAGCTTTGGACGTGATAGAGGGCGGCATCCATCCTGCTTCGCCCGATACCCCTCTGGTCTCACTGTGGTCATCTACAGCTTGATTCTTTCTGTCCTGAGCGAAAACCACTTCTGACCTCTCTCTATCCTTTCTATAGATAGCAGCTCAATCCTATTACAATTATCCTGAAGTGTCCTTTCAGAGGCTGCGAGAAAAGCCTCGGTGTCACCGGGCTCAGACATTATAAAAGCTCTGGATAAAATATTGAACAAGCTGTAGCATTCAGCCCGACGGCCATCTTTAGCTGGAAGAAGGTTTTTACTTTGCCAGAAAGGAACAGAGTTTAAAGCAAACGTCCAGTTAGAGACGTTCACAGAAAGCCTGACATGAATAAATCCTGTGATCTTAGCTCCACAGTTTGATGCTAAAAGCTAAATGTGGTGAAGGAAGCAGCTAAGCTCCTCCCTCTGCAAACTCTTCACCAAACCTTGGGGTGAGATTTTGAAATAGTTTGGACAGGAAACCCTGTGAGGAAAGGTGCAGCTATAGGTTGGAGGTTTGCAGAGGATTCAAATGAAAATAAGCAGCAAAATGTGGAATTTTTATAGAACAGTACATGTTACTGAACAATAAGTGATCTGTTATGTGCAACATTTTCCTCACAATCTATATTATTTTCTATATTCAGGTTATTTTTAGAGAATTGAAGTAAAGCAGAGCGGGCCTTACTAAAATAATTGCATCTTAAATTTACTGTAAACTAAGAATTTCACAACTTTGTTCATTAATTATTCTCTGCAGTTCAAGTAAAATAAGCAATGTGGGAATGAATGAGTTATTACTGGATTGCTGGCACTGATACAGGAACCAGTGCAACTGAATCCGATGCAAACTAGACCATGTATGAATATTTGGTAACAGACTAATGATTAAAAAGCTCCATTCATTATTTTATTAGTTAATAAAACAGCTGAACAGTTCAGACCTTCTAGGAGGCTGTAGATCTTATAAGTGACAGGAGACACTTCTCTGGATGTTTCATTTGGAAAATGTGATGGAAATTAAGTTAACATATTCAACTGACCAAAATAAGGATGCATTAATAAGATAAGAATAATAAAATAAGAACATCCTGGTGGTTCCTCCTCTATGGATGACTGAGCTGTTCTGCTCATCCTCTCTGGTTGGTCTGACTACATCAAAATTAAATTCATTCTTCTTTTTCTGGAGCTTCTATGGGTTTGAGAGTCAAACCTGAAAGCTTTAAGAATTAAAATATTTATGTTGGTTTAATTTTTCCTAAATTCCAACGAGAGATTATTAAACTAGACTGAGCAATAATTATTTAACCTGTGAGCAAAACATGGACTAAAACTGGGCCTAAAAACAGCAGCAGGTAAAGAGAAACCAAACCATTGGATTTCCACCATGGTGTTTTTATACATGAGGAAGTTGAGTTTTAATGTCCGTCATGTTTTAGTGTGAGAAATTGTGAATATGGAGTGAGAGTGTGACACTGAGATGGGTGAGTCTCACTCCCAGTGGGTGAGAGCTGACCTGAGTCCTGTTTGTTCCTGTAGACCAGAAATAATCTAGAAAATCAGAAGCGGTGGATCCAGCGTAAGACGCCCTCCAGCCACAAACACCCTGAGCTTCTGCCATAGCCAGCTAGCAGTTAGCTTAGCTTTTCATTTGCTTTTAGGCTGAAATTGATACAACTTTTAACACAGACTCTGTCTGCTTTAGAATTTAAACGAGGCGTTTCGTATCCGTAAAACAGTGAAGGTTTTTATTAACATCCGACCGCTTTGATCCTTTGAGTGCAGGAGATTAGATCAGGGGTGGGCAATTCCAGTTCCCGGGGGCCGGTATCCTGCAGCTTTAACATGTGTCTTTGGTCAAACACACCTGAATCAAATGGCTTAATTACCACCTCAGCATGCTGCCAGTTACTTCAGTCCTCTTAGTCATCTATTTACTTGATTCGGGTGTTTTGGACCAAGGACACATTTCTGAGCAGCCAGAAGCTTTTTTATCACTCTTCCCCTCAGCTGCAGGAATTAGCACTCTGCTAGCGTTAGCCGTGTTAATGCTTACCTAATCAATCTCTCTCTCTCTGCATCACGGCACTAAAAACAGCCGTAGCTTTATAGCACAGCCCTGCAGCTAACATGATGCTATCCTATTAGCACATCCAGACGCACCATTCAGCTGCAGAAAGACACAGCCTGGCAGCCATCATCCCTGAACACAGTGGAAGAGATGGCGGCCACTAAGGAGTGGCGCCCATTAGGGGAGTGGCAGCCACTAAGGTGTAGTGCCCATTAGGGGAGTGGCGCCCATTAAGGGAGTGGCGCCCATTAAGGGAGTGGCGCCCATTAAGGGAGTGGCGCCCATTAGGGGAGTGGCGCCCATTAGGGGAGTGGCGGCCATTAGGGGAGTGGCGGCCATTAAGGGAGTGGCGGCCATTAGGGGAGTGGCGGCCATTAGGGGAGTGGCCCCCATTAAGGGAGTGGCCCCCATTAAGGGAGTGGCGCCCATTAAGGGAGTGGCGGCCACTAAGGAGTGGCGCCCATTAGGGGAGTGGCGGCCACTAAGGAGTGACACCCATTAAGGGAGTGGCACCCATTAAGGGAGTGGCGGCCACTAAGGAGTGGCGCCCATTAGGGGAGTGGCGGCCACTAAGGAGTGGCGCCCATTAGGGGAGTGGCGGCCACTAAGGAGTGACACCCATTAAGGGAGTGGCACCCATTAAGGGAGTGGCGGCCACTAAGGAGTGGCGCCCATTAGGGGAGTGGCGGCCACTAAGGAGTGGCGCCCATTAGGGGAGTGGCGGCCACTAAGGAGTGGCGCCCATTAAGGGAGTGGCGCCTATTAAGGGAGTGGAACCCATTAAGGGAATGGCGCCCATTAAGGGAGTGGCACCCATTAAGGGAGTGGCACCCATTAAGGGAGTGGTGCCCATTAAGGGAGTGGCACCCATTAAGGGGGTGGCGCCCATTAAGGGAGTGACATCTATTAAGGGAGTGGCACCCATTAAGGGAGTGGCACCCATTAAGGGAGTGGCGCCCATTAGGGGAGTGGCGCCCATTAAGGGAGTGGCACCCATTAAGGGAGTGGCACCCATTAAGGGAGTGGCGCCCATTAAGGGAGTGGCGCCCATTAAGGGAGTGACACCTATTAAGGGAGTGGCACCCATTAAGGGAGTGGCACCCATTAAGGGAGTGGCACCCATTAAGGGAGTGGCGCCCATTAAGGGAGTGGCACCCATTAAGGGAGTGGCACCCATTAAGGGAGTGGCGGTCTAGTGGTTAGCGCTTGGAATCCAGAGGTTCTGAGTTTGAGCCCCACTCCCACAGACGGCCATTCTTACTAAGCATGACCCTTAACCCCACCCTGCTCCCTGGGCGCCGCACAATGGCAGCCCACTGCTCCCCAAGGGGAGGGGTTAAATGCAGGGAGGGAATTTCGTTGCTCTGTACTGGTGACAGTGGAATGAGAATAAGACGCTGGATAGGATTAAAATAAGAAGAAAGAAACGGTGAACGCTTTGATCCAGAACAGACGGCTCTCCAACCACGGGCCAGGATCAATGCTAATGCTAACGCTGGCTAATTGTTTCTCGTTGCGGTGCTAATGGCGTCCATTAAACCGTGGGCCAGTCCTAAAAGGATGTTTCTCTCTGCTGTTTGGGGAAAATGGAAGCAGCTCAAATAACACTGGATTAAACATGTTTACTGGATTTATGTCATTAGAAATAATCTGAGGTCATCTTTCATTGACCTCTACTCACATCATCGTCTGGCTGAGGACCATTATCTGACGATCCGCCTCAGACCTTCAACAGTCTGCTCCACTGCTGTGGACCATGAGGGTCTCTGCGGACGGCAGATGTTTACAGATGTGAAGCAACAGCAGGTCCTGTTTGGTCCCAGATCTGATTAAAAAAGCCACCACGTTTCCAACATGGCCGCCATTAGGATGACGGCGAGGGCGGATTTAGATCCAAACCAGCTAAACTCGGACATCAAGCTGCTTTCCTTGCATCATTCCAGCAGGAAGCAGAACCAGACGTTTCTAAAAGTACCATCAGGTTTAGAGTTCAGCTTTTCCCAAAGCTCATCATGATGAATGAAGGATTCACTGAGTTCACTAACATCTGAGCTCTGACCTGATCAACCACAATCATCGTCATCCATCCATCACTCTGGAGGGTCTCAGGGCCCCCTGCCCCCCCCCCCCCCCCCAGGCAGCCTGCAGAGAGCAGCTTTAAGCAGGTCTGAGGAGGAACAGGATCAGACTGGAAGAACTCGGCTCTTTATTCAGGGCTGTCCAAACTTTTTACTTTGGGAGCCAAATATGGCACGTTAAAATGCTTTTGGGAGCCAAAGAATAAATTCTTTATTTCTAGCTGTTGAATAATCTTGGGTTGATTATCTAGAGTCTTATTCTGAGTTTATTTCTATGAATGATAAAATAAATGTTTTCCACCTTGATCAGGTCCAGATGCTCTGTAAAAATATTTGTTTGAAGTCAGGTCTGCAGCAGGAAGTTCACCACAGCGTGAAAATCCACACTCGTTTCTTCTCTTGTTTGTCTACTGAACGCCGCTTCAGTCTGATGGAAATCTAGACTTTGCATTTCTATCACTTGGTTACCTTCATTAGGAGGACAGTAGAAGTGGAGCCGCGTTCAGACAGATCTTCTCAACATAAAACGATGAGGAACGGAGACAGGTTGCTTTATATCAGACAGATCAGGCTTTATTTCCTGTTGGCCTCCTCAGAGCAGGGCGGGGGGGGGGGGGGGGGGGGTGTTACCATACACTGAACGCTGATAATATTGTGTCTCAGCGCCCCCCTTCAGTGTCCACCATATTGGATCAGTCCATTTGCTGCACATGTTCAGAAAGGTCCAAACAGACAGCAGCAAACCATTTGAAAACAAACCATGCAAAGAGCAGTGTTGCCAACTTAGCGCTTTAGTCGCTATATTTAGCCACTTTTCAGACCCCTCTAGCACTTTGATTTCTAAAAAGCTCCTAGCGCCAAATCTAGAGACTTTTTTCTGCTACTGGAGACTTTGGAGGCAACATCTAAAAGCAGCGAACTCTGCTCTCCAGAGCAAGTAGATTGGTAACCCCGCCTCCTGCTCTCCTCTATCTTGTCTGCTGTCATGATTCATGCAGCTATTATTTCATCCAAATGAAAAATGGAGAACAGATAAGCAGATCATGGCTTGTCTACAGTGAAAAGAAGGACTGGGTTATTTACTTTGGCCTTTTTGGAAACACAGGAAGGAGCAATCAGCTAAGTGAGCTTAGTGCTTGGAAAAAATCTTTCATTCCTTTAGAGACAGCATGAAAAGTCAGCTGAGTACAAAACATAGAGAGGAAAACAAGAAGAAAAGGGACAAGAAGAGAGGGACACAACCTAGAACAGATAATGGATGTCTATTCTATTAACATTTCTCTATCTAGAGAATGGGGCTGTTCTATGTGCTGTCTTCTCCATTCAGAGGGGCCCCTGCCTGTCTTTGCCCAGGGCCCCAAATTTCCTGCTCAGACTGATACTTTATTCCACTAAAGGTTTAAATTTGAAGCAAACAAACTGGATTTGGAAGAAATGAATGGAAATAAAGGATGTTTTTATTTCTATTGTGATGTAATTCCAGACAATCAACTGGCGGCCATGTTGTTAGTTGACTTGATGGATCATTCAAACATCTGACTGGCTGTTCTTCTCTTCCAGGTCCTGGCCATGGTCTCCATCCTGTTCATCATCATTTCCACCATCTCATTGTCCCTCAACACTCTGCCAGAGCTTCAGGTAGTGGATGAGTTTGGTCAGTTCAATGACAACCCCAGCCTAGCCCACGTGGAAGCCGTGTGCATCGCCTGGTTCACCATGGAGTACCTGCTCCGCCTGTTGTCAGCGCCTGACAAGTGGAACTTCATCAAAGCACCGCTGAACATCATAGACCTGCTGGCTATACTGCCTTATTACGTGACGCTCTGCCTGACTGAGTCTAACAAGAGCGTGATGCAGTTCCAGAACGTGCGCCGCGTTGTCCAGATTTTCCGTATCATGAGGATCCTGAGGATCCTGAAGCTGGCGAGGCATTCCACAGGACTCCAATCCTTGGGCTTCACTCTGCGGAGAAGCTACAACGAGCTGGGGCTGCTGATCCTCTTCCTGGCTATGGGAATCATGATCTTCTCTAGCTTGGTGTTCTTTGCAGAGAAGGACGAGGACTCCACTAAGTTCACCAGCATCCCTGCCTCCTTCTGGTGGGCCACTATTACCATGACGACAGTCGGATACGGCGACATCTATCCACAAACGCTGCTGGGCAAAATCGTGGGAGGTCTTTGCTGCATTGCAGGCGTGCTGGTCATTGCTCTCCCCATCCCAATTATCGTCAACAACTTCTCTGAATTCTACCGAGAACAGAAGAGGCAAGAGAAGGCCATCAAGAGACGGGAGGCTCTAGAAAGAGCCAAGAGAAGCGGAAGCATCGTCTCCATTAACCTGAAAGACGCCTTTGCTCGCAGTATGGAACTCACAGATGTCCTGGTGGAGAAAAAAGAAGAGAACAAATGTCCGGCGGACAACCACCTGTCCCCGAGTCGTTGGAGCTACCACAGACACTACTCCAACACGGAGGTCTGCAGCCCAGCCAGGACGCAGCGGTACGAGGAAGTCCCACAGTGGAGCTCCCCCGAGGCCCTAAAACCACTGCTGAATACGGCGTCTCCTCGTCACCGTCCGTACGAGTCCAGAGAGGAGCAGCAAGAACCACCTGCCCAGGAGGAGACGAAGACCGACTCGACCACCTCCAGTCCAACCCAGCAACCTTCTGCTGCTGAACAGGAAGAGGCTAGCTCTGCATTAGCGGGGGTCAGGGGAGGTCAAAGCAGTCTGAGGTCCTCTATCCCCCCTCCCTTGGATTTAAGTCAGATCAGCACATCAGAAACGACCCGGGGCCCCGACAGGGACCCCCCCATGACAATGATCAAAGAGGGCTTGTATGAGTTTGTGTCCACTCCCCAAAGAACGGCAGCAGAGGGAACGAGTCTGGTGCTACGAAGAGCCGGAAGCTTTGAAACACTGAAGGTCGACCTCATCGGCTCTCAGGGCGACGTCCTCACAGCCGCCATGACACCAATAACAGCCCCCGCCGCCGTCCAGCAGCTTCCGCCTGAAGAGGTGTTCCCCGCTGCTCCAGAGGACACCACATCTGCGCTGACCTTACCGCAGTCCCCGTCCCGTGAGTCTGCCCGTCCTGCAGGTGAGCGTCCCATAATCAGGAGCTTAGAAGGTGAAGGACAACAGGCCGGCTTAAGCCACCAGGGGAAGAATCACATGGAGAGGGCTGCTGCTGGCTCATGCATTAGCTCCAGCTCAGCTAAAGCCAGCCCACTCAACTGCACCCAGGAGCTGGTGACTCTGGCAGGAGCCGAGGGGGCGGCGGCCCGGGAGCGACAGGCTGGAGAAAAACAGGAAAACCACATCGTCTTGGATGGGAGTTTGACTCCGCCCTGTGAAACCAGTATGTGAGCTCAGCCTAACCACAGAGAGAGGCTGAGGAATTACTAAGCTGATGGCGGAGACCCGGCTTAGATCTCCGTTAGCTGATACCGACGCTGGAAGCACAAACATAGAAGTCATTATGTTAAAAAAAAAGACGATATTTGGTTGATTTATTTTGGGAATGCTGCTTTCAGGAACCGAACATACCTGAGGCCTCAGCGTGGGAATCCAGAGGCTCGGCTCCACATGTCAGGGAACCGTTTATCTGCTTCATCTTTGGAGAATAAAGAGAAGCGACAAACTGCTGGTTTTCTAATGTTCAGGAGGAAGCAAACAAAAAAAGCCTTGATAAATGAAAATGTTTGACTGTCATGATTTGATGTTGGAGTGAATTTGTCTTCATGCTGGTTTACTTCCGTACGGTTTTAATTAGGTTAGCATGCAGAGCTAACAGCTGCAGTTTTCTGTTCATTCACCTTTAAAATAAACCTTCAACAAACGTAGAAACACGTCCGACTGTGATTTAATGGCCTGTGGGTCTGATTCGGTGGTCTGCAGCCACTGGACGTCTGCATCTGGACGTCTGCATCTGGAGGATCATCTGGATTATTCAGAATCTGCTTTATCCATATTTCAGTTTTCTAACTTTTCTGTCTTTCATGTGTAACACAGAAAACAGCTGAATCCTAACAGCGACAGGAGGAGAAGGAAGCTGCAACCATCGTCATAGCAACCATCTACAGTCAAACTCAATAAATTAGTTCCTCTGAGGTTCGTTTGTCAGATTAGAACCTTTAAAGAACCAGCCGCTAAGCAGGAAGTCAGACTATTAAACTGTTTTTATTGGTCTGATGTGTTATTCGTGTCTGAAATGTAAACAGAAAATTAAAGAGAAATAAATTCTGTATCAAACTCAGCTTTATGTCTTTAACTGAGTGAATCGAATCCTTCAAATAAACCAACTCTTCTGTAATATTCAGATTTATTGAATTTGACTGTATTGGAGGAAGATGATTCATTTCACTGAAGCTTTTTGTCTCTTTGCTCTTCTATTCTCTGATATTTGTAATAAAACTCCACACATCAAACTTTAACAGTCTAAAAGGTGAACCTGAGTTTCCCTTTTTTAAATGATCCAGCCTCTAAAAACCTTCACGTTAAGGTGGAATGATGGGAACCACTCATTGCAGAGCTTCTACTTGACCTTTGACCTTGATTACGTTCAGGTTTCTGGGGCTTTTTTAGACATTTCTCTGCCTGTTTTTTGTAATTCCATTGTAGACGTCTTCGTTCCGCTTTAAAACCGGAGTAAAGGCTCAGGTCATGTGACCCAGAGTCCCTGTGAAGAAGCGCTGCAGGCGGGTTCTTCCTGATGCTGCTGCAGAGCCTCAGATTATTTCATGAAAAGGTCTGGAAAGCTGCCGATTCATTGATCTCTTGCATTGCATGCATAGATTTCTCTTTGCCTCCTCACCTAGTCCAGAAATAGGCCAGTTAGATTGTGTGAGTTCTGCTCTGCATGGACAGTCTACCCGTCCGGGGGACTTAGACACCCCACAGCCCCCCCGTACCCTCAATGCATTGATCCTGAAATCTGAAGGCTTCTTCTATGCTTCATGATCATTGAAGATGGCCACGTTTAACAGAAACAAACGTATTAACAGCATCAAAAGATAAAGACATTTGAAGTTAATCAATCAATAAAGTCAATCAATCAATAAAGAACCTCTCATCTGCTCGTTGCACCAATCCTACCCCCCCCCCCCTTTCTTCTGAGAAGCATTATTTGAAATTGCACTGATCTGAATGAGGTTCGTTAGAGGATCTAAAACCTGCAGGACAGGCTGTGGAGGGACTCTATGCTGCCCCCTACAGGCTTTCCTTGTTAAACACAGATGGGAACTATTTTAAGTCACCAGTTGCATGCATCTGGAGCTGGGAACTATTATAGGTCACCAGTTGCATGCATCTGGAGCTGGGAACTATTTTAGGTCACCAGTTGCATGCATCTGGAGCTGGGAACTAGTTTAGGTCAACAGTTGCATGGATCTGGAGCTGGGAACTATTTTAGGTCACCAGTTGCATGCATCTGGAGCTGGGAACTAGTTTAGGTCAACAGTTGCATGGATCTGGAGCTGGGAACTATTTTAGGTCACCAGTTGCATGGATCTGGAGCTGGGAACTATTTTAGGTCACCAATTGCATGAATCTGGAGCTGGGAACTATTTTAGGTCACCAATTGCATGCATCTGGAGCTGGGAACTATTTTAGGTCACCAGTTGCATGCATCTGGAGCTGGGAACTATTATAGGTCACCAGTTGCATGCATCTGGAGCTGGGAACTATTTTAGGTCACCAGTTGCATGCATCTGGAGCTGGGAACTATTTTAGGTCACCAGTTGCATGCATCTGGAGCTGGGAACTAGTTTAGGTCAACAGTTGCATGGATCTGGAGCTGGGAACTATTTTAGGTCAACAGTTGCATGCATCTGGAGCTGGGAACTAGTTTAGGTCAACAGTTGCATGGATCTGGAGCTGGGAACTATTTTAGGTCACCAGTTGCATGGATCTGGAGCTGGGAACTATTTTAGGTCACCAATTGCATGAATCTGGAGCTGGGAACTATTTTAGGTCACCAATTGCATGCATCTGGAGCTGGGAACTATTTTAGGTCACCAGTTGCATGAATCTGGAGCTGGGAACTATTTTAGGTCACCAGTTGCATGCATCTGGAGCTGGGAACTATTTTAGGTCACCAGTTGCATGCATCTGGAGCTGGGAACTATTTGCATCTGGAGGCGATGGAGGCGAATAATGAGTCAAAGCTCAGTGACCTTTATCTACTGATGCAAAGGTTTTTTTATTTTTTATAATAAACCAAAGCTTTGTTCTGTGACGTGTGATAGAATATGGATCTTTAATGAGGACGATTCATGTCGGGTTTGTTTGCTTTCAGCATAAAAATAATTGATCATAAAGAGAAATCAGATCATCTCTGGCAGATTATTGATCATTTAGTCATCTTTGTTTGAGCAAAGCTGCTTCCTGAACTGTTTGAATTCTCCAGTTTTTTTCTGTTTTCCTTCATCTGGATGTTAATAAAACCCTCAGTCACTTCATCCATGTAAATAAAGTTTTTCTGAAAATAAATCTCTTCATTCATGCAAGGTTTTGTTCTTTTGCTGTGCTTTAAAAACATGGAAGTTGAACCAATCAGCTGTTTTCAGTTGACAGACTGTTTTTAGATGAAATGAACAGACCACAAACAGGCAGCCATTAGTGTCAGCTGATGGACGGCTGCTCTCTCACTCATTTATTGGTGTCTGTTAGCAGAAATTAGAGAAAAAGTTAGAGAATTAGAGAAAAAGTTACAGGTTGCTGCAGGTTATGGTTTATTTAATCATGCTGCAAACTACTGTGCTTCATTTAACCCATGAAACGCTGCTTTTCAGCTACTTTAAGCAGAAGATTTAGGATTTTTCAGAAGCTGAGGAATGAAAACCCTTTCTTGTCAGAGGAGGGCGCTGTTGGCACAGCTTGCTGTTCTGGGGAGCCAGTTTTAGTTCAGTTAGGAGCAAAAGCAGCTGGAACATTATTTCAGGAGAGACTCTGAGCTTCATCCATGGAGGCGAAACTGCATCAAAAACTAAACCATCACAGAATTCGTTAAATATCTGCAGCCTTCCAGTTAACAGCTACTTTTCTTTTTCATTTTTAAGCTTCCAGTAATGAATGTTTTAATAAGTGTGTTATTATCATTATTGTTGTTATTCTAAGAGTTGCTCCTGCAGTTTTATTTTAACTATTGAAATTACTCACAGTCCCTCATCTGCTAACATCCCAAACAGTAAAGATCAGAACCACTGAAAGCTCCTGTTTTAAAGTCAAATAAAGAATAAAGCAGCAGCTGATTCATCACAGACACCCTCACCTGGACTGGAAACACCACCTCACTGGTCCAAAGGGCCCAGAAGCGCTTGGACTTCCTGCCCCCCCCCATCCTCCCCACCTTCTCCAGAAGCACCATAGAGAGCGTTCTGAGCAGCTGTCTCACTGTGTGGTGTGGAGGCTGCAGCGCCTCAGACTGGAAGAAGGTGAGAACAGCAGAGAGGATCATGGGGGCTCCTCTTCCCTCCATTAAAGACATTTCATCCCAGCGCTGCGTGTCCCGAGCCCGTGACATCATCAATGACCCCCCACCATGCTGCCCTCTGGGAAGAGGCTTCCCAGCATTCAATGCAGGACCAGCAGGTTCTGCAGCAGCTTTACAGAAAGAACTCCATTTCACTCATTGCCCCCCCGCCATGCTGCTGGGTTTTCCTCTGAGAGGAAGAAGAAGAATCATTGTTTGCCCACTGAGCGAGTTATCTACGACCACCTAACGATGGCCGACACCCAAACCCTAATTTCCAACATGTTTGATTTTCTCCCAACCTTCTGATTCCTAATGGGGGGGTGGCCCCTCGTTACCCCCTGTACAGCTACACCACGCACCATCAGGCTGGAAGTCAGCAAGATCGGAAAATTCTAGCACAACTGGAATCTGGCTGAAAAGGGCGAAAAGTCGTACAGTGTACGCCCGACTTTAAGCGAATAGGTCTGCCTGCCTTATGTTTCACGCCAGAAACTAGCTTCTCTATGAAATCTGTCTTTTTAACAGGTTTACCTAAAGATTTAGACCCGACTTCCCAGGTGGAAGATGCTGTTGTTCTGATGCTGGTCTGTTCCAGTCTGTTCCAGTCTGATGAACAGGAAAGATGGCTGCTACATTCAGGAGGCAGCAAATGCAGCAGGAAGTGGGCGGGGCAAATAACTCTATACATTTTTTATCAGCCCTACTGCAAAGAGCATCGATTATATCATAAATAAATAATAAAAAGCACAACGACACAAGAAAAATGATTTAAAGATTTAATGTCAGGAGAGGATGAAGAGCTGGAAGGATGAACATCTTCTCTGCTCATTTTTCAGGCACATTTTGAAATGTTTATTTTACTGTCAGAAGAAATGTTAATCGAAGCTTTTCTATAGTATTACATAATCCAAACTATTAATTTAACTTTGAAACAAAAATGAAATGTCCATTTCTCTTTTCTGGTCAGAAGTCATGAAAATAAGCTTATTTTGGTTATTTTCATTTTTCCAACAGGAATTATATACATGGATCAGAGAAAAATGCCCATAGATCCGCATCTTCCTGAACAGTTATCTAGGATATGTGGTTCTAGAAGGCGCTGCTCGGCATGAATGGAGAACCGGGTCCAGGATTATCAATCAGTCACAGTCTGCAGTTATCAGCGCCTTGAAATTTCATCAGTTCATGAAAAAGATTCTGATTCCTTCAGGAATTCAGACGTTTTTCCCCACAAGAAGCAACCGTTTGGTTTCTCTCGGATTATAAGAAAATCCACTTAGAAAACTAAGTTTCATCGTTTGTCCCCAAAAGTGACGTTTAGCAGGAAAACTTCTGTCGTCTCAGTGAAACACACAGGATAGGATAATTAATGAGGAAAATCCTTCCCAGTTCAGCCTGAGTTTAATCTAAGCTAACTTGTTTGATCGCCTGCTTTAGAAATTATCGCTTTTATCGAATAGAATAATGACTTCTGGAAATGAACAGAAACTCCAAACCCAGAGAAAAGTTTAGAAAAATGAAAATGATTTCCTAGAATCAAAAAGCCGTCCTTTAAACAGCTGTTCTCCCTTTTCTGTGTAAAATTAAACCATTGGATGATTTTTTATTGATTATAAAGACGCCTTCCAGGTTTCTCCTTCATTTAGATGCTCTCCTGATTTTTCTGCCCCCCCCCCCCCCCCCCCCCCCTCACTCCTGCTTCTTGGAGCGTCCTCTGAATGTGTCCATGAGGTTGAAGGCTCCAAAGTACTGACCCAGCAGGATGCCTTGCTTCGTGGGCAGGAAGCTGTGAAGAGAAACACCAGCAAACATTTAGAGTCCTGCAGGGTTTGAATGTTCATCTGCTGCATCCATTGACCACAAACACACCGAAGGAAACTCGGCTGGTTGCTTCAGACGGTCAAATATAAACATAACCTGATCAGACCAACCAGACCTGCCACAGGGACGACGTCATGAACGTTTCACTGAACGTCTACATCTTTACAAATGTTCTGTGGAAACATTAAAGCAGCGTTCAGGATCAGGCTGTTATCTCTGCTCCACCAGCTGCTCCACCCTCTCCCTGTACTCCTGCTGGAGAGCAGCAGAGATGGCGTCCTCAGTGGAGCGTGGTTAGGCCGGTTCTTCCTGAAGTCCACCATGATCTCCTTGGTCTTCTCCACCTTCAGGATCAGGCTGTTATCTCTGCACCACCAGCTGCTCCACCTCCTCTCTGTAGTCCAGGTGGTTGTCGTCTCTGATGAGGCCCACCACCGTGGTGTCGTCTGCAAACTTCACCATGTGATCGGTGGTGAACCTGGGGACGCAGTCGTGCGTCATCAGGGTGAACGGCAGGGGGCTCAGGACGCAGCCCTGAGGGGAGGGGCTTAGACTGATGACATCAGAGGTGTTCTGTCCGACCCGGACTGACTGAGGTCTGTTGGTGAGGAAGTCTAGCAGCCAATAGCAGAGGGGTGTATTGAAGCCCAGCTGTTCCAGTTTGCCCATCAGATGCTGGTGGGGATGATGGTGCTGAAAGCTGACCTGAAGTCCAGGAACAGCATCCATCGTGGGTGTTCTTCTCCTCCAGGTGTGCCAGGCTCAGGTGGAGAGCAGCAGAGATGGCGTCCTCAGTGGAGCGGTTCCGTCGGTAGGCGAACTGGAACGGGTGGAATGTTGGCGGCAGACTGGAGACGATGTGTTCTTTAACCAGCCTTTGGAAGCACTTCATCATGATGGGAGTCAGAGCGACAGGCCGCTAATCATTGAGGGAGGCGACCTGAGGCTTCTTTGGGACTGGAATAATGGAGGCAGACTGGAAGCATGCTGGCACTATGGATTGGTCCAGCCAGATGTTAAAAACCGTGACCCAACAGAACCCTGAGGTCAGTCTATGGCAGAGTTCAATGATGAAGGCTAAAACTCTCAGAGAAAAAACTGAATGATGGGAAGATGAGGTCCATCAGGAGAACATGGAGCCGTCAGTTTATGAAGAACCACAATCCTAAGGAGCCCAGCTGAGAACGGTTCTGGAGCTGCCTCCTTAGGGTCTGGGTCTGAATCTCCTTGAAGGTTCTGATGCTCTGAGGGCCACAGATGTTCGATCACATAACTGATCCGGAATCTGTTGGTTCTGCTGAGGGCGGCAGGCCGATGATCAGGTTTCACATCCTTCCAAAGTAGAAATGAAAACTGGCCAGAGAAAAAACCCGTAATATGTAGCCGACATTTGGAAGAAGAATGTTTTCAAGATGACTTGGATAATAGCGCGTTGTGATAAACACCAGATACAGCACTGGGACTTGATCAACAGCCGATACCGCACCGTGACAATGTCACTAACCAGTAGGTGGCAGTAGTGTTCTTTGACAAACATGGATGCCTCCAGTAAAGCACATTCACATGAAAATGACTCTGAATTAAAAACACGGATCATTTATTGAACAGATGGAATCATTTCAGATTTAAAGAACTTTCAGAAGTTTGGATTCTGAATATGAGCGACTTTTCCTTTAAATCACTGGTTGTCTTTCACAGAAGTAAACCAATCAGATCTTCCCGACTGTAGGAAGACCTCCTGCTGAATCATGAGGTCCACAGAAACCGCGTCCTGAACGCATCGACCACATCAGCGGCAACCAATAAAAACTCAGCAGAGTCCGAATAAAGAAAATCATCAACCACTAAAGGAGACATTTTTAATTATATTCTGTTACTTTAAACAGAATTTAACATTGAAATAAAATTAGGTTTTTATGCATCCGTGTTATACATTGAATTTTTTTAATAAAAAATAGAAAATGTTTCCATTTTAAAATCTAAAGTGTTTTTTAAGTAGAGAACAACAACCGTTCAGTTTGGTTATAGAGAATTTCCTGATTCCCATATTTTCTCAAACCCCTGAACTGAGCGTTTGTTATTTTCTTTCTTTTTTCTGTCTTAATGTTGGCAGTGGGCTTTAGGCTGCCCTGCAAGGCTTTAAACCTGGGTTTAACCGGAGACTAAGCCATTCTCAAGCACATATCAAGGAGCTCATTTTGAGCCTGGATCCAGATTTATTGTTGATTCTGTTCATGGTGGAGAATCCTGCTTCACAGCAGCAGGTTGAGCCAAACATCCTCTAAATGTGCAGGCTCATCTTTGAGCACGCCATTTCACTTTTCTTTCACCAGTTCACCGCAGTTCTTCCAGCAGTCCACACTTTCTCTGCTCTCTTTTTCTCATGGTCTTCTCCTTCTTTCCCATCGCCCGGCTTGCCACAGGTTTGCCTGCTGTGTCTAAAAGTAGCAGCAGCAGCAACCCAGACTGACAGCTCATTGGCTCATTTGGATCACGTGCAGCCTGGAGCCGGACGCTCCCCAGGGCTTTACCGTATTAACAGGAGAAGAGGCGCAAGTAGAATTAGACACTGTTGTCAGAAAACATGCAGTAATAAACGTTTTAAATCAGGCGGGTCCAGATTAGCCAGCAGGGTCCGGATCCGGACCGCGGTCCGCTAATCCGTGACCTCTGGTTTACAGCATCATCTAAAATCCAGAATATTATTATTTCCTGATGACAGGAATGTATTTCAGCAGATGATCTACTCTTCTGAAAGGAAAGCCGTCGCTTTGTGAAAACGTGAAACAGAAACATAAATGAGTTAAAAAATAAACATATTTAAAGAAAATCCATCAATATAATCTTGGAGGGAGGCGCCGTTATATCACCTGCAGCCGTTTCCTTCAGGTCTGACAGACTCCTGGTGTCTGATGCTAATGCTAATAGCTGTAATGTTTCTGATGGCAGAACGGCTAATGAGCCGCTCGTCTGTCAGCAGGGGGCGCTCAGCAGTAACTTCTCTAAAATGAAGGCAGGTTAATTTTCATCCACAGGTTCCCTCCCTCCCCACCTGATGTGTTAGGAGGAGGTGCTGCCGGTTCCTCCTCTCTGAGTCTCAGCTATTGGTTCTGAGCCTCCAGTTAAGCAGCGGTGGCTCCATTTCTGCAGGGATTGCAGGGAGTCTGCCGTCCCGCTGCTGATGCCAAATGATCACGGCTTCCAGCTGTTTTCTATCAACATTCGCTGCCATCAGGAACAGCGGGGGGGTCTAAACCTCAGCTGGTCAGCAGCAGCGTAGAAAAACTCTCCATTCATTGTTAAATTAACACATTTACTGTCATTCCCAGACTAAACAATGAGATTTAATCTCTCTTTTCCAGGAATTTCCTGCTGAGGCAGCAGAGCTACATCACAGGAAAAGTTCGGTCTGTTCGGAAAGGTGGAATAACTCTTTTTATCCCTTTTACCCGATGTATTCCAGCATCCAGCTGCCATGCACGTGGGCATTGTCAGTTTCACTATAGCTCTGGTGAATTTCAATGGTGAAGTCCTCTGGAAATCTTCAATAATTGTTGTTGATTGCAGATGTGTCTAGTAGTTCCCATTGATTTAGCTTGTAAAGCGGGGAGAATGGCGCTAGGCTTACCGCACCGTGACGTCACTGCTGGAAGATGGCAGGAGGGAGGGGCTACTATATTTGGGCAAAAATGGCCGCTCCTAGACTCAGTGATCGCCACGAAAAACAAAAAAAATTTTTTTTTCTTTAATGATTAACACTAAATTCATTAAATCACAGCAAACGTTTTAGTTTTAGTTATAAATAATGATCAAGTGATTATTCCTGCTGACTCAACTTTTCCTCTAAAACATTCCCAGCGTTCCCAGCGGGCCGAGCTCAACCTGCTGGCCGACTTCTTCATTCATCCAGGAGGACGGATGCTTCTAGAAGCTTTGGATTAATTCAGATATCTGCCTAATGATTCCTTTGCTTTCATCATGTTGCTCAAGATGAACTAGACTTACAGGAAGTCTATTTTCTTCCTCTAATCATCTGCACTTCTCTGATGACATCATTGCAAATATCTTTGTTCAACACCTTTTAGTCGGTTTAAAATTCTTTTTATTGTGTTTCCATCAAAATGTCCAGAAATCACTTTTCTCATTTGAACCGTATTTTACTCTGGTGAAAAGACGAGTGTGAACTATTAGTGCAACCCACCGACAAAATGTTTATTTCAGATTTTCTTCCGTTAAAAAGTTAAAAAAAAACAACAATCCACTGGCCTTGGTTTCCAAGGTTTGAAGACGTTTCTCCACCTCTCCAGGAAGCTTTCTCAATCCAAATGTCTGGATCTGCAGTGAGTTTGAGTCTTTTAGAGACGAAGCCTTGTATCGCTTGGAAACATGCAAATGGTAACGGATGAATGGGTCGTTTGGTTCCATCGTTGTTTTACAAACAATCTTTGTTGTGAATTATTGTTTGCTTGTTTCTTCATAAATCAAAGCATGTTAGCAGCTTTTCAGTGACTAATAAACATCAATAACAAATAATGTCTGCAGAGAGGCAGCAAAGAATGGCAGCAGAAACAAAACACTGTTAGCAGCCTAAACACAATAGCTTTTATGAAAACATAAAGGATGTGACAAAGTCTTTTTAACACAATAAATGGCTGAGATAAAAATTCATCACTTCTCATGTGGATGTGTTCCTCGTGTTTCTTTATCCCACAATGGAGATTGACTTGTTGCCATGGAGATGAACCGATGTGGAGCGGTTCAGCAGAAACTCGTTGCTGTTTTAATGTCCACCGACAGCCAGGTACTTTGCTTTATTGTTTTACTTAAATCAGTTTCATTGTTTGATTCTATAAATAGCTATTAGCTGTTACTGTTAAAACTATTCACAGCCTTTTAAAGTTTGTTAGCGCCTCTAGAAGCGGCCGACAGGTGAGAGGAGGGAGATTTCCTGCTTCCTGTTCATAATGAGAATCATAATGAGACTAATGATTCCCATTGACCTCCACTGACATTACAACGTTAACAACCCTGTCAATGACCCAACACTGGCAATAACCATAAACCTAACCACTAGCAGAGCATAGCTAATCCCAACCTAACCATTAGCAGAGCATAACTAATCCCAACCTAACCATTAGCAGAGCATAGCTAATCCCAACCTAACCATTAGCAGAGCATAGCTAATCCCAACCTAACCATTAGCAGAGCATAGCTAATCCCAACCTAACCATTAGCAGAGCATAGCTAATCCCAACCTAACCATTAGCAGAGCATAACTAATCCCAACCTAACCATTAGCATAGCATAACTAATCCCAACCTAACCATTAGCAGAGCATAGCTAATCCCGACCTAACCATTAGCAGAGCATAGCTAATCCCAACCTAACCATTAGCAGAGCATAGCTAATCCCAACCTAACCATTAGCAGAGCATAGCTAATCCCAACCTAACCATTAGCAGAGCATAGCTAATCCCAACCTAACCATTAGCAGAGCATAGCTAATCCCAACCTAACCATTAGCATAGCATAACTGATCCCAACCTAACCATTAGCAGAGCATAGCTAATCCCAACCTAACTATTAGCAGAGCATAGCTTATCCCAACCTAACCATTAGCAGAGCATAGCTAATCCCAACCTAACCATTAGCATAGCATAACAAATCCCAACCTAACCATTAGCAGAGCATAGCTAATCCCAACCTAACCATTAGCAGAGCATAGCTAATCCCAACCTAACCATTAGCATAGCATAACTAATCCCAACCTAACCATTAGCATAGCATAACTGATCCCAACCTAACCATTAGCAGAGCATAGCTAATCCCAACCTAACCATTAGCATAACTAATCCCAACCTAACCATTAGCAGAGCATAGCTAATCCCAACCTAACCATTAGCATAGCATAACTAATCCCAACCTAACCACTAGCAGAGCATAGCTAATCCCAACCTAACCATTAGCAGAGCATAGCTAATCCCAACCTAACCATTAGCAGAGCATAGCTAATCCCAACCTAACCATTAGCATAGCATAACTGATCCCAACCTAACCATTAGCAGAGCATAGCTAATCCCAACCTAACTATTAGCAGAGCATAGCTAATCCCAACCTAACCATTAGCAGAGCATAGCTAATCCCAACCTAACCATTAGCAGAGCATAGCTAATCCCAACCTAACCATTAGCATAGCATAACTAATCCCAACCTAACCATTAGAGCATAGCTAATCCCAACCTAACCATTAGCATAGCATAACTAATCCCAACCTAACCATTAGCATAGCATAACTGATCCCAACCTAACCATTAGCAGAGCATAGCTAATCCCAACCTAACCATTAGCATAGCATAACTAATCCCAACCTAACCATTAGCAGAGCATAACTGATCCCAACCTAACCATTAGCAGAGCATAACTGATCCCAACCTAACCATTAGCAGAGCATAGCTAATCCCAACCTAACCATTAGCATAGCATAACTGATCCCAACCTAACCATTAGCAGAGCATAACTAATCCCAACCTAACCATTAGCATAGCATAACTGATCCCAACCTAACCATTAGCAGAGCATAACTGATCCCAACCTAACCATTAGCAGAGCATAGTTAATCCCAACCTAACCATTAGCATAGCATAACTGATCCCAACCTAACCATTAGCAGAGCATAGCTAATCCCAACCTAACCATTAGCATAGCATAACTAATCCCAACCTAACCATTAGCATAGCATAAATGATCCCAACCTAACCATTAGCAGAGCATAACTAATCCCAACCTAACCATTAGCAGAGCATAACTAATCCCAACCTAACCATTAGCATAGCATAACTGATCCCAACCTAACCATTAGCAGAGCATAGCTAATCCCAACCTAACCATTAGCATAGCATAACTAATCCCAACCTAACCATTAGCATAGCATAACTGATCCCAACCTAACCGTTAGCATAGCATAACTAATCCCAACCTAACCATTAGCATAGCATAACTGATCCCAACCTAACCATTAGCAGAGCATAACTGATCCCAACCTAACCATTAGCATAGCATAACTGATCCCAACCTAACCATTAGCAGAGCATAACTGATCCCAACCTAACCATTAGCATAGCATAGCTAATCCCAACCTAACCATTAGCATAGCATAACTGATCCCAACCTAACCATTAGCAGAGCATAGCTAATCCCAACCTAACCATTAGCAGAGCATAACTGATCCCAACCTAACCATTAGCAGAGCATAACTGATCCCAACCTAACCATTAGCATAGCATAACTGATCCCAACCTAACCATTAGCAGAGCATAACTGATCCCAATCTAACCATTAGCAGAGCATAACTGATCCCAACCTAACCATTAGCATAGCATAACTGATCCCAACCTAACCATTAGCAGAGCATAACTGATCCCAACCTAACCATTAGCAGAGCATAACTGATCCCAACCTAACCATTAGCAGAGCATAACTGATCCCAACCTAACCATTAGCAGAGCATAGCTAATCCCAACCTAACCACTAGCAGAGCATAACTGATCCCAACCTAACCATTAGCAGAGCATAACTGATCCCAACCTAACCATTAGCAGAGCATAACTGATCCCAACCTAACCATTAGCATAGCATAACTAATCCCAACCTAACCATTAGCAGAGCATAACTGATCCCAACCTAACCATTAGCAGAGCATAACTGATCCCAACCTAACCATTAGCAGAGCATAACTGATCCCAACCTAACCATTAGCATAGCATAACTGATCCCAACCTAACCATTAGCAGAGCATAACTGATCCCAACCTAACCATTAGCAGAGCATAACTGATCCCAACCTAACCATTAGCATAGCATAACTAATCCCAACCTAACCATTAGCAGAGCATAACTGATCCCAACCTAAGCATTATTCTATTGTATTCTGTTCTATCAGAGCATAATTAAGCCTAACCTAGATCTAGAACCAGTAGACCTGTACGGACCGAGGCCTGGCAGCCAGGAACCCAGTCTAGGCGAATCCTTCCTGAACATTAGAGGCGCCACAGCTTTCTAAAGCGGAGATCAACAGGAGTCCCTGAACCATGGAGCAGGATCACTGGGATCACCAGATAACTTCAGGTTTAAGCCTGACTTGGCTCCATGGTAACGTACTCTGATCGGCTAACCCGCTACGGGGCGGCTAGCTTTCATGGTGGACCATCAGCCAATCAGCTGTCAGGAAACCATGACGTGTCTTTGATTGAAGACTGGTTTAAGAACTTAAACATCATCATGATAAAGGAACTGGGAACCAAAAAGTAGTAAAAACTAAAGATGTTCTTAAATATATTTATCATGAAATTTGTGGACCGGTGTGAGAAGAACCACCTGCATCTGAACACCAGTTAAAAGTAGAGCTTTGCTTTATAGAATCCACCAGCAGCTTTTATTTATCTATTTTAATAAATGTTTCCTAATCTATTCCAAGCTAAATGTGGGAATTAATGTGTTTGTAGCACAGAGAGCGAAACCTGAAGAATCTGCACAGATCTGCTCAGCCTGCCTGGTCAGAGCTGCTCTATATGCAGGCTGAGGGACATGGAAAACAATCGGATCGGACTTAAAAAGTCGTACGCAGTTTGTTCTTGGTTTTAGGAACCGCCGTCAAAGCGGATGAACTCAGTGTAACGTCTGATATCAGCTGAAGACGTGGAAACCAGCAGAGAGGAAGCAGAGCAGCTTCTTTCTGGATGGAATTCCTCATCGATAGAAAACATTTTTAAACTCCTCCAATATCCCCGTCTAGATCCATCCTTTAAAAGTAGGATGCTAAAGTAAAAACTCACTTCTTCAGAGCAACCATTAGGTACATGGTCTTAGGCAGCAGGAGGTAGGTTTGGTCTGTGAGCACAGCATGGAGGATCTTCTTGGTTACCTTCTCTGCATTCAGGATTGGCATCAGCCTCGGCCACCTGTTGGACAAATGGAAGAGATTAATATGCGCTCTGAACACTGCAGCACACGCATCATGTCACGCATCAACACTTTCAACACATCACAGGAAACAAGGCACAGATTCTAACCCGTTCTCCAGCACGCTGTGACCTCCTGACCTCGGATTTAAAACGATGTCACACCTTGACGATTTAGACCAGCGAATGTCTGACGTACGAAATATCTGGCAAAAACGCTGGTTTAGTGGTGGAACTTATGGGTACGTTTTCTATAAGTTATGAGTAGACTGAAGTACACAGAAACATGCTAGCACAAGTCGACATACAGAAAATTCTATTCAGTTTATTTCTATAGCTCATGTCATCTCAGGTCACTTTCCAGTTCACCAGATCATCCAGTCAGATTGATTCAAAGTTTTCTATCTAAGGAAAACCAGCTGATTGCATCGACTCATTGACTCTTCAGCAATCCCTCACACTAAGCATGCTTGTAGCGACAGTGGAGAGGAAAAACTCCCTTTGAACAGGAAGAAACCTCCATCACAAATATGACAAGAAGTTTTAAGGATGCTCAAAATGTCCCGCCGTATTCCAGCGTCCGCCATCCATGGGCCGTCAGTTCCAGGTCAGTTATCTGATGGCTGACATCCGTTCAGCATCAGTTCCTCATCAGTCGTGGCGTCTAGCTCATCCTAAACCTCTGAGTAACTTCAGCGTAACTTATCCAGAACTTCTCTCCAGCATATCAGCGTATCTGCCGTGTTCCAGACGAGCGCTGAACGTGTTTCTAGCTTCCAGCTACTGTATAATGGCGTATTGGCAGCGTTTTGGTATAAAGGGGGTTCACAGGAGGAAACCGTCAGTTCTCCTCCAGACTTCATCCCCATCATAGGGGGAGCCAGAAGGTGAGCGATGGATCCTCCCTGCGTTCACGCCCACCACCAACACACTTCCTAGCAGACATGACGCTCAATCTGCTGCCACCAGAAACCTGCTTTCTTTCTTTATTCTTTCGTTTTGGCGGGCGGTAAAAGCAAATAGGTTAATACTGCCATCAAATAAATCTTTTTCAGCAGGCCGTGCGCCTCCAGGAGCATCGCTGCCCCCTTCAAGACACTGTGCATCATTTCCTGGGCATTACGCTGCCGTGCTTTATGCTGAAGTTAGGCTGTCATTGGACAGAAGTTCGTTATGAATACTCTATACGCCCAGAATAGAAAGAATCCATAGAAAGTTCAGCGTATGCCAGAGTTTAGGAGATTCTGGGAAGTCAGGCAGACGCTGGTTAGATCAGCGAGGCGTGACAGGAGCCTTAAAGGTTTTACTGGAAGACTCTCCACTTTATTTCATAATAGGTTATAGAGAAACAGAAACTATCAGTGAGATTATCCAGTAACTACCGCTGGATAGAACTGGATCACAACCATCATCAAATCTGATTGAAATTAATTTAACTGGCAAAAGGAGACTGAAGTCATCATGAGAACCACCTTTCCTTCACAGGTTTTTATCTTCATGTCGGCGCTACAGACCCCATTTAAAAGCTACAGCAACCCTGCTGTGAAACCAGGCAGCTTATTCTAAATCACAGCCTTATTTTTTAACCTAGAAACTGGCTCAGAGTTCACCTGATTAACCGTTTCTTTCACACTCAGGGCCGCCTGTGGAGCTACTTTACCGTTAGCTGTTCTAACATAGAAAGTATTTATAGATAAGAGCTTCTATGTTCTTTATCTGCTTCTGTCTCCTTGAACCCCAGTGGGCCTCAGCAGATGGCCGCTCACACTGAGCCTGGTTCTGCTGGAGGTTTCTTCCTGTTCAAAGGGAGTTTTTCCTCTCCACTGTCGCTACAAGCATGCTTAGTGTGAGGGATTGCTGAAGAGTCAATGAGTCGATGCAATCAGCTGGTTTTCCTAAGAAAAGCTTTAACAGCCTGTGATCTTGTTGAATCGTTTCTATAAAGTGTTTTGATGGATCAGCTGATGAGAATCGGCTCCATATAAATCAGCTGAAATGAAACGGAGTAATAATAATATTTAATAACTTAAAGTCTGCAGTGAAAAAGCCAACGTGGTTCAGAGCTTTATCCTTTACCTGTCTTACTGCTCATCTTTGCAGGAGGACGTAATGCCAGTCAGGAATAAAGCAGATCTCAGTGGCGATGGCTGCAAAAACCTTCGTCCTAAACAATATCTCTGCTAAAATGTTCATATCATCTGTAGGAGTCATCTTTCCTCCCTCTGCAGTGGAACTGGGTGTGTTAGCAGACGGTTAGTCAACATGATGCTTCCAAAGTGCTTTCAGGACGTATTAACAGCTAGCTAAAGGCTTTCTGCAGCAGCTGCAGCAGCATGTGGCGCTAATACTTTGTAATAGTTGCTTTGTGTCCAGGAAGCACCTCTGCAGTAACTTCTTAGATGCTGACTTGGTTTCAGTCCAGTCAGTAGCTAAACTTTAAAAGTCTCATTCAGGCCTTGGGTCAGATCTTCTGTGAACTACAGACAGCTTTCATGGAGGAAGACAGAAACCGCTTCCTTTCAGGAGCTGAAGGTCCTCGGCGAGCTCCGCACCAAATGTGTCTGCCCTCCGAAACAGTTGGATGAAAACACTGAATTATTGCCTCCACATGATGCTGTTAATGGATCGTTAACGACTCAGCTGCTGTTAATGATCCATTAACAGCAGAGTGAAACCAGGGAAACATGTAGAACACCACTGCTTCATCGCTTTCAGCACATATGACTGAGAAACTGTTCAAGCTTACAGACTGATCCTGATAAGAAGGCATGAAAAGCTGTTATAAAGGCTGCGTGTCACTTAGTGATCAGGGGTCGTGCTCAGTGCCATCCCAGCCGGGGATAATGGGTCGGGTCTTGGTTCTGAACGGTACGGATACAGTCAGACCCATGCAGGACTCCGCTGCAGTCGTTTCATTCGGTTTCCTTATATGGGCATGCTCTGATCTGGGGGATAAAATAAGAATCCTGGACATTAGACAGACAGACAGACGGAGCCGAAGCGGGACGGTTTTAGTTTTAGGGTCTTTTTCCTTCTGCTGATGGAGGGAGGCCGAGCTTGAGGTGCAGGAGTTTTTTCTCTGTAAGATTTAATCCTTATTAATTGTCCTGTTACAGTTAATTGGAATAAATTCTGTTTCACCTTGAAAATAGGAAACTGAAAAGAGTTTACGATGAACAAACTTTCCTAATTTAGCTAAAAAACAGCAACAGTTTGTCTCGATCTTCTGTCTGACATCATGGCTGAGCAGAGAAAGTGGGCGTGTTTCTCCAGGATAGGAGGGGCGTGGCCAAGGTAGGCGCTTCCTGGAGGTAAAGGCATCTCAAAGCAAAGGTTGTTTCCAGGATGGGGGGGCTACAGTCAATCATTACTCAGACAGAAATCTATCAAAATATCACTTTATGGATGATTTGGATTAAAGAACAGAAAACAATAGAAGCTCAGAAAAGAAACGCGCTAAAAGATTTCAATGCAGTTGATTGATTCCTTCCATTGTTACAGTGGATCAATAAGCAGGACAGGTTCAAATAATTATCTGCTCTATATTTTAATATCTACCTGGATACAAACAAAGCTGTTTCTTTAAACCAGCAGGACTGAGTTAAACACTGACTTCTAATCTTATGATTATTAGGTTAGCTAATGTTCGATAGCTGCAGCAGTCTGTAGGTCCAGCTGATTGAACTTTTTCTATTTACAGCCCAATATTTCTCTGAACAGAAGAGACCGATTTATTTCTAAATAACCCTTAAAGCCGTAGATCTCCCTTCGTCAGATCTCAGACCTTCTATCATTAAAACTATGCTCTATTTCCCTGGATCTACATTTTGTGTTTTAGCTTTGACAGATTGTGATAAAATGCTTTAATTAGAAAAAACATGAACCTTTAACTGAGTAAAAAAGACAATAAATAGATGGTAGTTTGATTTGTGCTCAGAGAAGCAGGCTGCATGCAGGGACTCAGCACCTCCTATATTTCTCCATCTGGCTGCTCAAGTTCAGCTTTCTGTTCTTTATTCTTTACTTTTTAAACCTAAAGTCATTATTTTGCTTTAGCTCAATGAAAAACTCTTTTTGCCATGAAGTGAAGTTTTTCCAGGCAGAAATAAGAGCAGATCTTCCCTCTGCTTTAGCCTCGTTCCTTCAGCCACCATAGACCCAGTTTTTAAGCAGCAGGCCTGGATTGAACCCATCATGGCCACCAAACTTTATTCTCTTGAAGTTCTGAATGACAGGGATAAATGTAAAGACGAGAGGATCAACTGTAAAGACGAGAGGATCGAATGTAAAGACGAGAGGATCGAATGTAAAGACGAGTGGATCGAATGTAAAGACGAGAGGATCGAATGTAAAGACGAGAGGATCGAATGTAAAGACGAGAGGATCAACTGTAAAGACGAGAGGATCGAATGTAAAGACGAGAGGATCGAATGTAAAGACGAGTGGATCGAATGTAAAGACGAGTGGATCAACTGTAAAGACGAGAGGATCGAATGTAAAGACGAGAGGATCAACTGTAAAGACGAGAGGATCGAATGTAAAGACGAGAGGATCAACTGTAAAGACGAGAGGATCGAATGTAAAGACGAGAGGATCGAATGTAAAGACGAGAGGATCGAATGTAAAGACGAGAGGAATAAATGTAAAGACGAGAGGATCAACTGTAAAGACGAGAGGATCGAATGTAAAGACGAGAAGATCGAATGTAAAGACGAGAGGATCGAATGTAAAGACGAGTGGATCGAATGTAAAGACGAGAGGATCGAATGTAAAGACGAGAAGATCGAATGTAAAGACGAGAGGATCGAATGTAAATACGAGAGGATCGAATGTAAAGACGAGAGGATCAACTGTAAAGACGAGAGGATCGAATGTAAAGACGAGAGGATTGAATGTAAAGACGAGAGGATCAACTGTAAAGACGAGAGGATCGAATGTAAATACGAGAGGATCGAATGTAAAGACGAGAGGATCAACTGTAAAGACGAGAGGATCGAATGTAAAGACGAGAGGATCGAATGTAAAGACGAGAGGAATAAATGTAAAGACGAGAGGATCGAATGTAAAGACGAGAGGATCGAATGTAAAGACGAGAGGATCAACTGTAAAGACGAGAGGAATAAATGTAAAGACGAGAGGATCGAATGTAAAGACGAGAGGATCAACTGTAAAGACGAGAGGAATAAATGTAAAGAGGAGAGCATCGAATGTAAAGACGAGAGGATCGAATGTAAAGACGAGAGGATCGAATGTAAAGACGAGAGGATCGAATGTAAAGACGAGAGGAATAAATGTAAAGACGAGAGGATCGAATGTAAAGACGAGAGGATCGAATGTAAAGACGAGAGGATCGAATGTAAAGACGAGAGGATCGAATGTAAATACGAGAGGATCGAATGTAAATACGAGAGGAATAAATGTAAAGACGAGAGGATCGAATGTAAAGACGAGAGGATCAAATGTAAAGACGAGAGGATCGAATGTAAAGACGAGAGGAATAAATGTAAAGATGAGAGGATCGAATGTAAAGACGAGAGGATCGAATGTAAAGACGAGAGGATCAACTGTAAAGACGAGAGGAATAAATGTAAAGGCGAGAGGATCGAATGTAAAGACGAGAGGAATAAATGTAAAGACGAGAGGAATAAATGTAAAGACGAGAGGATCAACTGTAAAGACGAGAGGATCAAATGTAAAGACGAGAGGATCAACTGTAAAGACGAGAGGAATAAATGTAAAGACGAGAGGAATAAATGTAAAGACGAGAGGATCAACTGTAAAGACGAGAGGAATAAATGTAAAGACGAGAGGATCGAATGTAAAGACGAGAGGATCAACTGTAAAGACGAGAGGATCAAATGTAAAGACGAGAGGATCAACTGTAAAGACGAGAGGAATAAATGTAAAGACGAGAGGAATAAATGTAAAGACGAGAGGATCAACTGTAAAGACGAGAGGATCAAATGTAAAGACGAGAGGAATAAATGTAAAGACGAGAGGATCGAATGTAAAGACGAGAGGATCAACTGTAAAGACGAGAGGAATAAATGTAAAGGCGAGAGGATCGAATGTAAAGACGAGAGGATCAACTGTAAAGACGAGAGGAATAAATGTAAAGAGGAGAGCATCGAATGTAAAGACGAGAGGATCGAATGTGAAGACGAGAGGAATAAATGTAAAGACGAGAGGATCGAATGTAAAGACGAGAGGATCGAATGTAAAGACGAGAGGATCAACTGTAAAGACGAGAGGAATAAATGTAAAGACGAGAGGATCAACTGTAAAGACGAGAGGATCAAATGTAAAGACGAGAGGATCAACTGTAAAGACGAGAGGAATAAATGTAAAGACGAGAGGATCAACTGTAAAGACGAGAGGATCAAATGTAAAGACGAGAGGATCGAATGTAAAGACGAGAGGATCAACTGTAAAGACGAGAGGAAAAAATGTAAAGACGAGAGGAATAAATGTAAAGACGAGAGGATCAACTGTAAAGACGAGAGGATCAACTGTAAAGACGAGAGGAATAAATGTAAAGACGAGAGGATCGAATGTAAAGACGAGAGGATCGAATGTAAAGACGAGAGGATCAACTGTAAAGACGAGAGGAAAAAATGTAAAGACGAGAGGAATAAATGTAAAGACGAGAGGAATAAATGTAAAGACGAGAGGATCGAATGTAAAGACGAGAGGATCGAATGTAAAGACGAGAGGATCAACTGTAAAGACGAGAGGATCAAATGTAAAGACGAGAGGAATAAATGTAAAGATGAGAGGATCGAATGTAAAGACGAGAGGATCGAATGTAAAGACGAGAGGATCAACTGTAAAGACGAGAGGAATAAATGTAAAGGCGAGAGGATCGAATGTAAAGACGAGAGGACCAACTGTAAAGACGAGAGGAATAAATGTAAAGACGAGAGGATCAACTGTAAAGACGAGAGGATCAACTGTAAAGACGAGAGGATCAAATGTAAAGACGAGAGGATCAAATGTAAAGACGAGAGGATCAACTGTAAAGACGAGAGGAATAAATGTAAAGACGAGAGGATCAACTGTAAAGACGAGAGGATCAAATGTAAAGACGAGAGGATCAACTGTAAAGACGAGAGGAATAAATGTAAAGACGAGAGGAATAAATGTAAAGACGAGAGGATCAACTGTAAAGACGAGAGGATCAAATGTAAAGACGAGAGGATCAACTGTAAAGACGAGAGGATCGAATGTAAAGACGAGAGGATCGAATGTAAAGACGAGAGGATCGAATGTAAAGACGAGAGGATCGAATGTAAAGACGAGAGGATCAACTGTAAAGACGAGAGGAATAAATGTAGCATCGAATGTAAAGACGAGAGGATCGAATGTAAAGACGAGAGGAATAAATGTAAAGACGAGAGGATCGAATGTAAAGACGAGAGGATCAACTGTAAAGACGAGAGGATCAAATGTAAAGACGAGAGGATCAACTGTAAAGACGAGAGGATCAACTGTAAAGACGAGAGGATCAACTGTAAAGACGAGAGGATCAAATGTAAAGACGAGAGGATCAACTGTAAAGACGAGAGGATCGAATGTAAAGACGAGAGGATCAACTGTAAAGACGAGAGGATCAAATGTAAAGACGAGAGGATCAACTGTAAAGACGAGAGGATCGAATGTAAAGACGAGAGGATCGAATGTAAAGACGAGAGGATCGAATGTAAAGACGAGAGGATCAACTGTAAAGACGAGAGGAAAAAATGTAAAGACGAGAGGATCGAATGTAAAGACGAGAGGATCAACTGTAAAGACGAGAGGATCAACTGTAAAGACGAGAGGATCAACTGTAAAGACGAGAGGAAAGAATGTAAAGACGAGAGGATCGAATGTAAAGACGAGAGGATCGAATGTAAAGACGAGAGGATCAACTGTAAAGACGAGAGGATCAACTGTAAAGACGAGAGGATCAAATGTAAAGACGAGAGGATCGAATGTAAAGACGAGAGGATCGAATGTAAAGACGAGAGGATCAACTGTAAAGACGAGAGGATCAAATGTAAAGACGAGAGGATCGAATGTAAAGGCGAGAGGATCGAATGTAAAGACGAGAGGATCGAATGTAAAGACGAGAGGATCAACTGTAAAGACGAGAGGATCAAATGTAAAGGCGAGAGGATCGAATGTAAAGACGAGAGGATCAACTGTAAAGACGAGAGGATCGAATGTAAAGACGAGAGGATCAACTGTAAAGACGAGAGGATCAAATGTAAAGACGAGAGGATCAAATGTAAAGACGAGAGGATCAAATGTAAAGACGAGAGGATCAACTGTAAAGACGAGAGGATCAAATGTAAAGACGAGAGGATCAAATGTAAAGACGAGAGGATCAACTGTAAAGACGAGAGGATCAAATGTAAAGACGAGAGGATCAAATGTAAAGACGAGAGGATCAACTGTAAAGACGAGAGGATCAAATGTAAAGACGAGAGGAATAAATGTAAAGACGAGAGGATCGAATGTAAAGACGAGAGGATCAACTGTAAAGACGAGAGGAATAAATGTAAAGAGGAGAGGATCGAATGTAAAGACGAGAGGATCAACTGTAAAGACGAGAGGAATAAATGTAAAGAGGAGAGGAATAAATGTAAAGACGAGAGGATCAACTGTAAAGACGAGAGGAATAAATGTAAAGAGGAGAGCATCGAATGTAAAGACGAGAGGATCGAATGTAAAGACGAGAGGAATAAATGTAAAGACGAGAGTATCAAATGTAAAGACGAGAGGATCAACTGTAAAGACGAGAGGAATAAATGTAAAGACGAGAGGAATAAATGTAAAGATGAGAGGATCGAATGTAAAGACGAGAGGATCGAATGTAAAGACGAGAGGATCAACTGTAAAGACGAGAGGAATAAATGTAAAGGCGAGAGGATCGAATGTAAAGACGAGAGGAATAAATGTAAAGACGAGAGGAATAAATGTAAAGACGAGAGGAATAAATGTAAAGACGAGAGGATCAACTGTAAAGACGAGAGGAATAAATGTAAAGGCGAGAGGATCGAATGTAAAGACGAGAGGATCAACTGTAAAGACGAGAGGAATAAATGTAAAGACGAGAGGATCGAATGTAAAGACGAGAGGATCGAATGTAAAGACGAGAGGAATAAATGTAAAGACGAGAGGATCGAATGTAAAGACGAGAGGATCAACTGTAAAGACGAGAGGAATAAATGTAAAGACGAGAGGAATAAATGTAAAGACGAGAGGATCAACTGTAAAGACGAGAGGATCAAATGTAAAGACGAGAGGATCAACTGTAAAGACGAGAGGAATAAATGTAAAGACGAGAGGATCAACTGTAAAGACGAGAGGATCAAATGTAAAGACGAGAGGATCAACTGTAAAGACGAGAGGAATAAATGTAAAGACGAGAGGATCGAATGTAAAGACGAGAGGATCGAATGTAAAGACGAGAGGATCAACTGTAAAGACGAGAGGAAAAAATGTAAAGACGAGAGGAATAAATGTAAAGACGAGAGGATCAACTGTAAAGACGAGAGGATCAACTGTAAAGACGAGAGGAATAAATGTAAAGACGAGAGGATCGAATGTAAAGACGAGAGGATCGAATGTAAAGACGAGAGGATCAACTGTAAAGACGAGAGGAAAAAATGTAAAGACGAGAGGAATAAATGTAAAGACGAGAGGAATAAATGTAAAGACGAGAGGATCGAATGTAAAGACGAGAGGATCAACTGTAAAGACGAGAGGATCAAATGTAAAGACGAGAGGAATAAATGTAAAGATGAGAGGAATAAATGTAAAGATGAGAGGATCGAATGTAAAGACGAGAGGATCGAATGTAAAGACGAGAGGATCAACTGTAAAGACGAGAGGAATAAATGTAAAGACGAGAGGATCGAATGTAAAGACGAGAGGATCAACTGTAAAGACGAGAGGAATAAATGTAAAGAGGAGAGGAATAAATGTAAAGACGAGAGGATCAACTGTAAAGACGAGAGGAATAAATGTAAAGAGGAGAGCATCGAATGTAAAGACGAGAGGATCGAATGTAAAGACGAGAGGAATAAATGTAAAGACAAGAGTATCGAATGTAAAGACGAGAGGATCAACTGTAAAGACGAGAGGAATAAATGTAAAGACGAGAGGAATAAATGTAAAGACGAGAGGATCAACTGTAAAGACGAGAGGATCAAATGTAAAGACGAGAGGATCAACTGTAAAGACGAGAGAAATAAATGTAAAGACGAGAGGATCAACTGTAAAGACGAGAGGAATAAATGTAAAGACGAGAGGATCAACTGTAAAGACGAGAGGATCAAATGTAAAGACGAGAGGATCAACTGTAAAGACGAGAGGAATAAATGTAAAGACGAGAGGATCGAATGTAACGACGAGAGGATCGAATGTAAAGACGAGAGGATCAACTGTAAAGACGAGAGGAAAAAATGTAAAGACGAGAGGATCAACTGTAAAGACGAGAGGATCAAATGTAAAGACGAGAGGATCAACTGTAAAGACGAGAGGAATAAATGTAAAGACGAGAGGAATAAATGTAAAGACGAGAGGATCAACTGTAAAGACGAGAGGATCAAATGTAAAGACGAGAGGATCAACTGTAAAGACGAGAGGAATAAATGTAAAGACGAGAGGATCGAATGTAAAGACGAGAGGATCAACTGTAAAGACGAGAGGAAAAAATGTAAAGACGAGAGGAATAAATGTAAAGACGAGAGGATTAAATGTAAAGACGAGAGGATCAACTGTAAAGACGAGAGGATCAACTGTAAAGACGAGAGGATCGAATATAAAGACGAGAGGATCGAATGTAAAGACGAGAGGATCGAATGTAAAGACGAGAGGATCGAATGTAAAGACGAGAGGATCAACTGTAAAGACGAGAGGAAAAAATGTAAAGACGAGAGGAATAAATGTAAAGACGAGAGGATCAACTGTAAAGACGAGAGGATCAACTGTAAAGACGAGAGGAATAAATGTAAAGACGAGAGGATCGAATGTAAAGACGAGAGGATCGAATGTAAAGACGAGAGGATCAACTGTAAAGACGAGAGGAAAAAATGTAAAGACGAGAGGAATAAATGTAAAGACGAGAGGAATAAATGTAAAGACGAGAGGAATAAATGTAAAGACGAGAGGATCGAATGTAAAGACGAGAGGATCGAATGTAAAGACGAGAGGATCAAATGTAAAGACGAGAGGAATAAATGTAAAGATGAGAGGATCGAATGTAAAGACGAGAGGATCGAATGTAAAGACGAGAGGATCAACTGTAAAGACGAGAGGAATAAATGTAAAGACGAGAGGATCGAATGTAAAGACGAGAGGATCAACTGTAAAGACGAGAGGAATAAATGTAAAGAGGAGAGGAATAAATGTAAAGACGAGAGGATCAACTGTAAAGACGAGAGGAATAAATGTAAAGAGGAGAGCATCGAATGTAAAGACGAGAGGATCGAATGTAAAGACGAGAGGAATAAATGTAAAGACAAGAGTATCGAATGTAAAGACGAGAGGATCAACTGTAAAGACGAGAGGAATAAATGTAAAGACGAGAGGAATAAATGTAAAGACGAGAGGATCAACTGTAAAGACGAGAGGATCAAATGTAAAGACGAGAGGATCAACTGTAAAGACGAGAGAAATAAATGTAAAGACGAGAGGATCAACTGTAAAGACGAGAGGAATAAATGTAAAGACGAGAGGATCAACTGTAAAGACGAGAGGATCAAATGTAAAGACGAGAGGATCAACTGTAAAGACGAGAGGAATAAATGTAAAGACGAGAGGATCGAATGTAACGACGAGAGGATCGAATGTAAAGACGAGAGGATCAACTGTAAAGACGAGAGGAAAAAATGTAAAGACGAGAGGATCAACTGTAAAGACGAGAGGATCAAATGTAAAGACGAGAGGATCAACTGTAAAGACGAGAGGAATAAATGTAAAGACGAGAGGAATAAATGTAAAGACGAGAGGATCAACTGTAAAGACGAGAGGATCAAATGTAAAGACGAGAGGATCAACTGTAAAGACGAGAGGAATAAATGTAAAGACGAGAGGATCGAATGTAAAGACGAGAGGATCAACTGTAAAGACGAGAGGAAAAAATGTAAAGACGAGAGGAATAAATGTAAAGACGAGAGGATCAAATGTAAAGACGAGAGGATCAACTGTAAAGACGAGAGGATCAACTGTAAAGACGAGAGGATCGAATATAAAGACGAGAGGATCGAATGTAAAGACGAGAGGATCGAATGTAAAGACGAGAGGATCAACTGTAAAGACGAGAGGAAAAAATGTAAAGACGAGAGGAATAAATGTAAAGACGAGAGGATCAACTGTAAAGACGAGAGGATCAACTGTAAAGACGAGAGGAATAAATGTAAAGACGAGAGGATCGAATGTAAAGACGAGAGGATCGAATGTAAAGACGAGAGGATCAACTGTAAAGACGAGAGGAAAAAATGTAAAGACGAGAGGAATAAATGTAAAGACGAGAGGAATAAATGTAAAGACGAGAGGAATAAATGTAAAGACGAGAGGATCGAATGTAAAGACGAGAGGATCAACTGTAAAGACGAGAGGATCAAATGTAAAGACGAGAGGAATAAATGTAAAGATGAGAGGATCGAATGTAAAGACGAGAGGATCGAATGTAAAGACGAGAGGATCAACTGTAAAGACGAGAGGAATAAATGTAAAGACGAGAGGATCGAATGTAAAGACGAGAGGATCAACTGTAAAGACGAGAGGAATAAATGTAAAGAGGAGAGGAATAAATGTAAAGACGAGAGGATCAACTGTAAAGACGAGAGGAATAAATGTAAAGAGGAGAGCATCGAATGTAAAGACGAGAGGATCGAATGTAAAGACGAGAGGAATAAATGTAAAGACAAGAGTATCGAATGTAAAGACGAGAGGATCAACTGTAAAGACGAGAGGAATAAATGTAAAGACGAGAGGAATAAATGTAAAGACGAGAGGATCAACTGTAAAGACGAGAGGATCAAATGTAAAGACGAGAGGATCAACTGTAAAGACGAGAGAAATAAATGTAAAGACGAGAGGATCAACTGTAAAGACGAGAGGAATAAATGTAAAGACGAGAGGATCAACTGTAAAGACGAGAGGATCAAATGTAAAGACGAGAGGATCAACTGTAAAGACGAGAGGAATAAATGTAAAGACGAGAGGATCGAATGTAACGACGAGAGGATCGAATGTAAAGACGAGAGGATCAACTGTAAAGACGAGAGGAAAAAATGTAAAGACGAGAGGATCAACTGTAAAGACGAGAGGATCAAATGTAAAGACGAGAGGATCAACTGTAAAGACGAGAGGAATAAATGTAAAGACGAGAGGAATAAATGTAAAGACGAGAGGATCAACTGTAAAGACGAGAGGATCAAATGTAAAGACGAGAGGATCAACTGTAAAGACGAGAGGAATAAATGTAAAGACGAGAGGATCGAATGTAAAGACGAGAGGATCAACTGTAAAGACGAGAGGAAAAAATGTAAAGACGAGAGGAATAAATGTAAAGACGAGAGGATCAAATGTAAAGACGAGAGGATCAACTGTAAAGACGAGAGGATCAACTGTAAAGACGAGAGGATCGAATATAAAGACGAGAGGATCGAATGTAAAGACGAGAGGATCGAATGTAAAGACGAGAGGATCGAATGTAAAGACGAGAGGATCAACTGTAAAGACGAGAGGAAAAAATGTAAAGACGAGAGGAATAAATGTAAAGACGAGAGGATCAACTGTAAAGACGAGAGGATCAACTGTAAAGACGAGAGGAATAAATGTAAAGACGAGAGGATCGAATGTAAAGACGAGAGGATCGAATGTAAAGACGAGAGGATCAACTGTAAAGACGAGAGGAAAAAATGTAAAGACGAGAGGAATAAATGTAAAGACGAGAGGAATAAATGTAAAGACGAGAGGAATAAATGTAAAGACGAGAGGATCGAATGTAAAGACGAGAGGATCAACTGTAAAGACGAGAGGATCAAATGTAAAGACGAGAGGAATAAATGTAAAGATGAGAGGATCGAATGTAAAGACGAGAGGATCGAATGTAAAGACGAGAGGATCAACTGTAAAGACGAGAGGAATAAATGTAAAGACGAGAGGATCGAATGTAAAGACGAGAGGATCAACTGTAAAGACGAGAGGAATAAATGTAAAGAGGAGAGGAATAAATGTAAAGACGAGAGGATCAACTGTAAAGACGAGAGGAATAAATGTAAAGAGGAGAGCATCGAATGTAAAGACGAGAGGATCGAATGTAAAGACGAGAGGAATAAATGTAAAGACAAGAGTATCGAATGTAAAGACGAGAGGATCAACTGTAAAGACGAGAGGAATAAATGTAAAGACGAGAGGAATAAATGTAAAGACGAGAGGATCAACTGTAAAGACGAGAGGATCAAATGTAAAGACGAGAGGATCAACTGTAAAGACGAGAGAAATAAATGTAAAGACGAGAGGATCAACTGTAAAGACGAGAGGAATAAATGTAAAGACGAGAGGATCAACTGTAAAGACGAGAGGATCAAATGTAAAGACGAGAGGATCAACTGTAAAGACGAGAGGAATAAATGTAAAGACGAGAGGATCGAATGTAACGACGAGAGGATCGAATGTAAAGACGAGAGGATCAACTGTAAAGACGAGAGGAAAAAATGTAAAGACGAGAGGATCAACTGTAAAGACGAGAGGATCAAATGTAAAGACGAGAGGATCAACTGTAAAGACGAGAGGAATAAATGTAAAGACGAGAGGAATAAATGTAAAGACGAGAGGATCAACTGTAAAGACGAGAGGATCAAATGTAAAGACGAGAGGATCAACTGTAAAGACGAGAGGAATAAATGTAAAGACGAGAGGATCGAATGTAAAGACGAGAGGATCAACTGTAAAGACGAGAGGAAAAAATGTAAAGACGAGAGGAATAAATGTAAAGACGAGAGGATCAAATGTAAAGACGAGAGGATCAACTGTAAAGACGAGAGGATCAACTGTAAAGACGAGAGGATCGAATATAAAGACGAGAGGATCGAATGTAAAGACGAGAGGATCGAATGTAAAGACGAGAGGATCGAATGTAAAGACGAGAGGAATAAATGTAAAGACGAGAGGAATAAATGTAAAGACGAGAGGGTTGAAGGCTTTTACTTTTTTAATGAATAATATAGTGAAAAAATAATCTATTAAAACAGGCTAAATAACCATAAATATTGCTCTTAATTTTTGACTGCTTAACTCTACAGGCGGCGCCCCATAGATGCTTTCAAACAGGAACTTGGATAAACGACTGTTTCTTCGTGGCCTGCCGGTCAGGTGGGATTTAACGGCTGGAACCGTCAGCCTGTTTCTTTTCCTGCCATGAACTTTGGTTCGGACCTTATCTGAGGACGTACTTTCCTCAAGGCCTGATATGCGGGCTGGACTGTTTGTTCCACTGATTTGCTTATCGTCTCTGCATGCTGAATACTTTGTAAAGAGGTTATGTTTCCACTTCCTGAGATCCGCTCCTTTTCACGGCCGTTTCATCTGGAACTGTGCAGCTGTTATAGCTTTAGCTGCGTTCCATCTATCATTTCATCTTGAGTGATTAGTGATTATGTGTTGATGTGAAGCAGCGTTACTTTCTTCCTTTTCTACCTTCCTTCATTAATAACAACAGAATTGACTTCATACTTGATAAAGCTTATAGTTAGAGATAGCTCAGGTTATCCAGAGCTATCTTTATAGATATTTAGCCAACAGGTGATAAAAAAACGTTCTTTCTACCAAAGGAGATTAAATCCAGAATGGAGGAAAAGCTCAACCATCGTTAGTTCTTTCTATTCTAGGTGTAAAGTTTTATAAATCAGACTCCTATGCAGTGACTCTAAAAAATGAAGTGGTTTCATAGTTAAATCTGGTTTATCTAAATCTATCTTAATGAGCTGAATTAAGTTAAATTGGTTTATTGATGATATCAAAGAATATGAGTCCAATTTTAAGTTGAAAATATAAACCTGCTCATGTTGGCTGATGAAAACATATTTTTAATGAACTGCTTAAAATAATTGCAGCAAATCTCTGATGAATGAAGCCTTTAATCAACGTTAGGATTTAAATCAATTCTATTCAGTTTATTTCTATATCTCCAATTCACATCATGTCATCTCAGGTCACTGTATAGATCCAGTTCACCAGATCATCCAGTCAGATTGATTCAAAGTTTTCTATCTAAGGAAAACTAGCTGATTGCATCGACTCATTGACTCTTCAGCAATCCCTCACACTAAGCATGCTTGTAGCGACAGTGGAGAGGAAAAACTCCCTTTGAACAGGAAGAAACCTCCAGCAGAACCAGGCTCAGTGTGAGCGGCCATCTGCTGAGGCCGACTGGGGTTCAAGGAGACAGAAGCAGACATAGAAAAAGAAGCATAGATACAAAAGGCAACTGTCAACCAGCTCCACAGGCGGCCCCGTCCAGGAAACACACAGCCAGGCAGACGAGCTCCGAGCCAGCTCCCATGTCAGAGGATGAAGAGAGCACATCCAGTTAGTCACAGTCAGAGAAACAGGACTACACTGGAAAACAGGCCAAGCTCCAACATCTAGAAACAAAGGTGTTGATGGCAGCAGCACAGCTGATATTTCTCTCCAGGATGGAGTCACAGCCAAACAGGAACAGACCAGATGAAGCTACTATGAGAAAAAGCAGAGAGAGCAAAACGTTAGAGATTGAACTAACAGATTCTGCAGAGTGGGAGAATAGAGATAGAATGAAGCAGAATGATGAAAAAGGGGTCCCTATGTCCTCCAGCAGTCTAAGCCTATAGCAGCAGAACTATAGAGATAGATCAGGATAACCTGAGCCACTCTAACTAGAAGCTTTATCAAAAAGGAAAGTTTTAAGCCTAGCCTTAAAAGTAGACAGGGTGTCTGCCTCACGGACTAAAACTGGTAGTTGGTTCCACAGGAGAGGAGCCTGATAACTAAAAGATCTGCCGCACATTCTACTTTTAGAAGTTCTAGGAACCACTAGTAAACCTGCAGATTGAAAGCGAAGTGCTCTGTTAGGAACATAAGGAACAATCAGATCTCTGATATCAGATGGAGCTTGGCCATTTAAGGCTTTATATGTGAGAAGGAGGATTTTAACTCCCCCCCCCAAACCAACAGTTCGGTTGAGGCCTCCTAACATGTCTGCAGATCCTGAACTTTAGGTGAAGTTTGAATAAGACTCTGACACTGAGATCCGTTCTTCTTCAGTCGGTCTGCTTGGTGATCGCAGTGAGCTCCATGCAGCCTTTATTTCCACTGGTTTCATATTTAATGAAAGTTTTCTTTGAATGCTTGTAGTTAAAGTCAGATTCCTACTGTGAACCGTTCACAGGGCCTCCAATACTGACCTTTGAACTTTAATAATCGCCTCAACTTCAGACAGAATAAACCCATTTTTATGGTTCATTTCTATTTCTAATTTTATTTTAGATATTGTCATTTTTAAATCTGTATAAATCATTTAACAACAGAATGACATAAAATGCCACATGCTCTGGCTTCAGAAGATGCTGAGGGCCCCATGTGGACCTGGAGGGCACCATGTGGACCCGGAGGGCCCCATGTGGACCCGGAGGGCACCATGTGGACCCGGAGGGCCCCATGTGGACCCGGAGGGCCCCATTTGAACCTGGAGGGCCCCATGTGGACCCGGAGGGCCCCATGTGGACCCGGAGGGCCCCATGTGGACCTGGAGGGCCCCATTTGAACCTGGAGGGCCCCATGTGGACCTGGGGGCCCCATGTGGACCCGGAGGGCCCCATGTGGACCCGGAGGGCCCCATTTGAACCTGGAGGGCCCCATGTGGACCTGGGGGGCACCATGTGGACCTGGAGGGCCCCATGTGGACCTGGGGGCCCCATGTGGACCCGGAGGGCCCCATGTGAACCTGGGGGGCACCATGTGGACCTGGAGGGCCCCATGTGGACCTGGGGGCCCCATGTGGACCCGGAGGGCCCCATTTGAACCTGGAGGGCCCCATGTGGACCTGGGGGGCCCCTTGGTGCCTTGATTTAATGTGTCATATTTCCTCTAATGTTAAACTGAAGCAGCGTCCGGTTGGTCCAAAGACGATCCTCCATTTCCTGTTGTGAAAAAGACAAACAGGTTGTCTGTCCCTTATGTAAGGTGAGGTCGGGTTACATCATGCAGGGTAGTGGAGTAAAGGTGGAAACGCTGAACCGTTATCATGATGGATCTCTGATCCACGGGCAGAAAGCGCGGCGCCGCTCATTTTGGACAAATGAGTGAAGCTTGAATGATCTGGAAAACTAAACGGCTGCGTGTGTTTCCTCCTAGTTTACCATCAGAGTGAGGACATTCTGCTGGTTTAGGAGTTAAATGTGATTCATGTGAAAGCAGTAAAGCGTGGCTTTCAGGGTTTTTGCCTCTGCAACTGCACACAACGCAAAAAATTTAAATCTAAATGACTTTTTTTCTTGAATTGAGAAGATAAGCGAGAATCTTTGCTAATGGAACAAAACAATTTACATTTAAAATAAGAAAAAACAAATACATCACCTTATTCCAAGTGCATGTTATCTAATTATCTTATTCTAAGTAGAAATACTCGCTCCAATCTTATTTATCTGCTCACATTAAGGGTAAATACACCTAATTTAAGACATTTTTAATGATTTCTAGATGTTTTTTGCAGTGCAGGTCTTTTCTTTGGAGGCGTAACGTCATAAAAATGTGAGCTTGAACACCTGTTAAAGTTTCAGAGTGACATTAAATCATAGCACCATCATAGATTGATATGAAGAGACCTACTTGGTTTGACATCCATCAAACATCCCCGTGTTGATAAAGTAGGGGCACACAATGGTGGTTTTGATCCCATCTTTGCCTGTCGCCAGAAGTTCCAAGCCTATCGACTCTGCAAAGCCTACAGCTGCAAACTTACTGGCACAGTAGTCTGCAGGGAGAGGAATCAACACAGACAGGAAGTCAGCAACACCATGCTGAGCTGGAGACCAAAGAGTCGTTACCTTCATCACAGCACAGAGGGACACATCTGAGGGCAGATTCATCAATCACCAGCAGCTTCTGTCCGAAATCAGCAGGAAGTAACCAGTTCCAGTTTCCACCAGTTCCAGTAAGAAACCAGTTTCACTTCCACTAACAGAACAACAAGCTGCAGCCAAACCAAACTTTCTGTTTTCTGAATCCTCTTTAAGTTGTGGCTGTCTCCCAACGTCCATCCTGACCCCTGACCTCTGACATCACTTTATAGAGCGGAGACTATATGGTGAACTCAGTTAACTGACCCACCGGACAGATTATCACTACTTTTCGCTCCCTGTTGGTCATGTGACTCCGCCTCCCTACACGCCGCCCTCTTTATTTACCGCAACAAGTCCCGAAATGCTTTGTGAGGAGAGCTCTCACAAAGCATTCTGGGATATATCTGTTTGTCTAGTGACCATGGATGATCGCTACTTTTCAAGGTGCTTTGTGGTAAATTTCAAGTCCACTACTTTTTAATCCACTAGACGGTCGGACGCTCATCTAAAATGGCGTAACCACGATATAGTGGTCAGGGCTTTAACCAAAGCAGTTTCAGTGAGCTCTAAAATCTTTAGAACGGTCATTATGGTGGAAGTGCTCACACATTAACTTTCTTTTATTAGATATAGGCCTATAATTAATCAATGATGTTTACTGCTAATAGAGAAGCAGCAACACCTTCAGCAGGAACAGAGGGACGTTTCCAGAGGATGTTTACACCAAGCAGCATCTTTTCACTGACTGTCAGCTGAAACTCAAAGTGGGAAAAATGCTGCATGGAAATAAATCTTTGCTGTGAATAAACACAGATATGAGAGAAAGCAGCGACACACGAAGAGTGATGATGTTCACCAGGGATGGCGTCTAGAGTCCCTGCGCCACCGCTAAGGCTAAAGTTTTCAAGCTGATATCAACAAAGAGTAGAAATATCCTTTATTGTCCATCAGTGGAGAAATTCATGCTTCCTGACTGACAGCAGGATAAGAACAGATCAGACATCTAAACTAAACCACAAAAACCAAGTCTATTGACTGCTCAGTGGAGGCTAATTTACAATGAAAGAAAAAATGGCGTAGGTCTGGTTTAGTACTGATGATGATGATGATGATGATGATGATGTGTGGCTGAGTAGGAGGACCCTGAATAAGTCGACTGGTGCCTGGAGCTTTACTTTCTAACATAAAAGCCAAGTGGTTTGTTAGATGCAAGTTTGTTTATCTAAACGAAGGAGTCAAAGTCTTTCTGCTCCATCAGGGATCTGCCCCCCCCCCCCACGGTGAGAGGAAACCCACCTGCTAATCCATTTACTCCAATGAGCCCGGCAGAGCTGGCGATGCTGACCAGGTGTCCGTGGTTGTTGGCGATCATGGCCGGTAGGAAGGCCTTGTAGGTCTGAGCAGGAAGAGAAGAAGAACATTTTCACTGTTTGGGAAGGGAAGGTGTTTCTACCAACATAAACTGACTGGACTTTAAATTTTTCATTTCCTGTTCGACGCGTGTTTCTTAAGAAAGTGGACCCACAATGCATCTGGGCATTTAACAGAGCGTTGACTGACCCAGAAGTGAGCCATGGTGTTGACCTCCATGGTCTTCTCGATCAGAGAATCTGGAGCTTCCATGAATTTCTTCCCGGTTACAATTCCAGCGTTGTTCACCAATATGCTGACGTCGCCCACCTCCCTTTTAACCTGGAAACAAGCAGCACATCCGGAAGAACGAAAACATTAAAAACCGACTGCAACAACCCCCCCCACCCCCCACGGCCCAGTCCATGCCCCCCCACAGTGAAGCATGCTGAAACCCAGAGAGGCTCACCTGGTCGGCCACCCGGTACACCTCGTCCTTGTTGCTACAGTCACAGATGAAGTGGTGGACTCGGCTGGCTCCGGCGTTTTTGGCCAGTCTGGCTGTTTCCTTCACGCCTTCCTGGTTAATGTCCCACAGAACCAGAACGGTTCCATGAGCTGCAAACTCCTGGGCCATCAGGCGGCCGATTCCACTGCCGGCACCCGTGATCAGAACCACTTCCCCAGCTATGTTCTTCTTCTTCCTGGGGACCAGGAGGTAAACCAGAGCTTCGATGTTGAACCATAAGGAAAGGAAGATGACTCGGATTGTTTCCAGGAAGAAGTTCATGATGAGAATCTAGAAAGAACAGAACGTATTAGGAGGAGCGGCCACAGGTGGCAGTGATTTCCAAAGCAGAAACTACTTCAATGAAGGTTTTAGGAGGAGACATTAATGGAGCTTTAACAGCAGACTCCTCCGCCTTTCACCATTACCTCCACCCATCAGCTAACGAGCACCAGCAGCTATGAGATGGAGCGGACAGAGCAGCTCAGAGCGATGGACTCCACTCCCCCACATCACAAACACACTAACTTAGAGCCACTTGGGGGAAGGTGCCTTGCCCAGGGGCAGAGCAACATGTGGCAGTCAGAAGCACACACTTTAGGATGATTTCCTGCCCATCAGGCGCTCCAATGATAAAACCAGATCTAATGTTTAATACTGAGAACACAGACATAAAAACAGGAAGTCAGCATAATGTTTATACATTTAGCGACTTAAAGTAGACACAACGTTCCAGTTATCATCAATATGACGAGTTCTCTGGAGGAACATCCTGAGTCAGGATCAGTGGTTTAGAGCTACGAGTAAGAGTTAGGATAGCAGAGGATCGTGGAAGAGCTGCATCTTTGAAGTTAAACAGGGACACTGCTGTTCTTTTAGTGTCCTATTGGTCGTTCCACCATCTTGGAACAACCATGAAAAGTCTGGATGGGATTCTTCTTGGTCCTTTCTAGGGCTTGGAGTTCTTCTAAATTATTTCCTAAAGATCTCACATTGGCCGTGATGATTGAAGGAAGAGATGACTTCAATTTCTTCTCCTTCTCTCGTCTCCTTGCTCCTGCTCTGCATCAGGTTAGCATCAGGAAGATCAAACTCTCATCCACAAACGGAGAAATTAAAGTTCTCGTAGAAAAGAATAGATTGCTTTGGTTCAGTGCAACTTCATTAAGGACAGGAAGCACCCTATCTAGGTCGCTACCTCTACGTTAGCATCCATTGTTAATGCTGTTTCTGTTAAACTTAAGCTGCAGTAACAGTTTAACTCTGGATGGCCCTAAGCTGCAGGAAGGCCGCTCTCTTTGCAGGAGATCAAAGCTTGTTAGCGCTCTGATAAATAACTCAGCAGCTTCTGTCAAGGATCAGTCGTCCATCTTTGATAGATTAGGTCATTACTAAGACCGGACCGACATGCAGCGTTAGGAGGTGGCGGCCATTGCTGCAGCAACACACCCAGCTTATCTCTGAGGCCATGTATTAAAGAGATACAAACTCCACAGTTTTACAGTAGCTGATATAACGTATTTCACTATTCTAGAACCACAGTTCTAGAATCTATTTTTAGTTTCTGGGGCCATGGAAAGTTTGAGATCATTTTTAGCTTTAAAGAGTCGATGGGTTTAATCAATGCATCCTCCCTCCCAACTCGTCACAAACGGACATAACAGCGTTCATGACGGGCTGAAGCAGGAACTGAGCTGTAAAGTAAAAACTAACCCTAAACCTAGAGAAACAGTATGTTAGCATGTTAGCATACCCTTCTAAAGCATGTTAGCATACCCTTCTAAAGCATGTTAGCATACCCTTCTAAAGCATGTTAGCATACCCTTCTAAAGCATGTTAGCATACCCTTCTAAAGCTACCAAACTAACTTTGAAGGCTAACCATAATTTTTATTGTTGTTGGGGGTCACATGATCCACTGTCTGCATCCTGTCATTTAGACTTTATGTCAAATATTGAAGCTCAGGGGACTTTGACCAGACGTCAATATGTGAGGAGGAGGGAGTGAGAGTTTGTTGGTTTAACCAGGATGAAGACAACCTAACCTAAAGGCCACCATTAAAGGAACCACAGCTTCCAGTAGGCCCCAGCAGAACCAACCTAAAGGCCACCATTAAAGGAACCACAGCTTCCAGTAGGCCCCAGCAGAACCAACCTAAAGGCCACCATTAAAGGAACCACAGCTTCCAGTGGGCCCCAGCAGAACCAACCTAAAGACCACCATTAAAGGAACCACAGCTTCCAGTGGGCCCCAGCAGAACCAACCTAAAGGCCACCATTAAAGAAACCACAGCTTCCAGTAGGCCCCAGCAGAACCAACCTAAAGACCACCATTAAAGGAACCACAGCTTCCAGTGGGCCCCAGCAGAACCGACCTAAAGGCCACCATTAAAGGAACCACAGCTTCCAGTGGGCCCCAGCAGAACCGACCTAAAGACCACCATTAAAGGAACCACAGCTTCCAGTGGGCCCCAGCAGAACCAACCTAAAGGCCACCATTAAAGGAACCACAGCTTCCAGTAGGCCCCAGCAGAACCAACCTAAAGGCCACCATTAAAGGAACCACAGCTTCCAGTGGGTCCCAGCAGAACCAACCTAAAGGCCACCATTAAAGGAACCACAGCTTCCAGTGGGCCCCAGCAGAACCAACCTAAAGGCCACCATTAAAGGAACCACAGCTTCCAGTAGGCCCCAGCAGAACCAACCTAAAGACCACCATTAAAGGAACCACAGCTTCCAGTGGGCCCCAGCAGAACCAACCTAAAGGCCACCATTAAAGGAACCACAGCTTCCAGTGGGCCCCAGCAGAACCAACCTAAAGGCCACCATTAAAGGAACCACAGCTTCCAGTGGGCCCCAGCAGAACCAACCTAAAGGCCACCATTAAAGGAACCACAGCTTCCAGTGGGCCCCAGCAGAACCAACCTAAAGACCACCATTAAAGGAACCACAGCTTCCAGTGGGCCCCAGCAGAACCGACCTAAAGACCACCATTAAAGGAACCACAGCTTCCAGTGGGCCCCAGCAGAACCAACCTAAAGGCCACCATTAAAGGAACCACAGCTTCCAGTAGGCCCCAGCAGAACCAACCTAAAGGCCACCATTAAAGGAACCACAGCTTCCAGTGGGTCCCAGCAGAACCAACCTAAAGGCCACCATTAAAGGAACCACAGCTTCCAGTGGGCCCCAGCAGAACCAACCTAAAGGCCACCATTAAAGGAACCACAGCTTCCAGTAGGCCCCAGCAGAACCAACCTAAAGACCACCATTAAAGGAACCACAGCTTCCAGTGGGCCCCAGCAGAACCAACCTAAAGGCCACCATTAAAGGAACCACAGCTTCCAGTGGGCCCCAGCAGAACCAACCTAAAGGCCACCATTAAAGGAACCACAGCTTCCAGTGGGCCCCAGCAGAACCAACCTAAAGGCCACCATTAAAGGAACCACAGCTTCCAGTGGGCCCCAGCAGAACCAACCTAAAGACCACCATTAAAGGAACCACAGCTTCCAGTAGGCCCCAGCAGAACCAACCTAAAGGCCACCATTAAAGGAACCACAGCTTCCAGTGGGTCCCAGCAGAACCAACCTAAAGGCCACCATTAAAGGAACCACAGCTTCCAGTAGGCCTCAGCAGAACCAACCTAAAGGCCACCATTAAAGGAACCACAGCTTCCAGTGGGCCCCAGCAGAACCAACCTAAAGGCCACCATTAAAGGAACCACAGCTTCCAGTGGGCCCCAGCAGAACCAACCTAAAGGCCACCATTAAAGGAACCACAGCTTCCAGTGGGCCCCAGCAGAACCAACCTAAAGGCCACCATTAAAGGAACCACAGCTTCCAGTAGGCCCCAGCAGAACCAACCTAAAGGCCACCATTAAAGGAACCACAGCTTCCAGTAGGCCCCAGCAGAACCAACCTAAAGGCCACCATTAAAGGAACCACAGCTTCCAGTAGGCCCCAGCAGAACCAACCTAAAGGCCACCATTAAAGGAACCACAGCTTCCAGTAGGCCCCAGCAGAACCAACCTAAAGGCCACCATTAAAGGAACCACAGCTTCCAGTGGGCCCCAGCAGAACCAACCTAAAGGCCACCATTAAAGGAACCACAGCTTCCAGTAGGCCCCAGCAGAACCAACCTAAAGGCCACCATTAAAGGAACCACAGCTTCCAGTGGGCCCCAGCAGAACCAACCTAAAGGCCACCATTAAAGGAACCACAGCTTCCAGTAGGCCTCAGCAGAACCAACCTAAAGGCCACCATTAAAGGAACCACAGCTTCCAGTGGGCCTCAGCAGAACCAACCTAAAGGCCACCATTAAAGGAACCACAGCTTCCAGTGGGCCCCAGCAGAACCAACCTAAAGGCCACCATTAAAGGAACCACAGCTTCCAGTAGGCCCCAGCAGAACCAACCTAAAGGCCACCATTAAAGGAACCACAGCTTCCAGTAGGCCCCAGCAGAACCAACCTAAAGGCCACCATTAAAGGAACCACAGCTTCCAGTGGGCCCCAGCAGAACCAACCTAAAGGCCACCATTAAAGGAACCACAGCTTCCAGTGGGCCCCAGCAGAACCAACCTAAAGGCCACCATTAAAGGAACCACAGCTTCCAGTAGGCCCCAGCAGAACCAACCTAAAGGCCACCATTAAAGGAACCACAGCTTCCAGTGGGCCCCAGCAGAACCAACCTAAAGGCCACCATTAAAGGAACCACAGCTTCCAGTGGGTCCCAGCAGAACCAACCTAAAGGCCACCATTAAAGGAACCACAGCTTCCAGTGGGCCCCAGCAGAACCAACCTAAAGGCCACCATTAAAGGAACCACAGCTTCCAGTAGGCCCCAGCAGAACCAACCTAAAGACCACCATTAAAGGAACCACAGCTTCCAGTGGGCCCCAGCAGAACCAACCTAAAGGCCACCATTAAAGGAACCACAGCTTCCAGTGGGCCCCAGCAGAACCAACCTAAAGGCCACCATTAAAGGAACCACAGCTTCCAGTGGGCCCCAGCAGAACCAACCTAAAGGCCACCATTAAAGGAACCACAGCTTCCAGTGGGCCCCAGCAGAACCAACCTAAAGACCACCATTAAAGGAACCACAGCTTCCAGTAGGCCCCAGCAGAACCAACCTAAAGGCCACCATTAAAGGAACCACAGCTTCCAGTGGGTCCCAGCAGAACCAACCTAAAGGCCACCATTAAAGGAACCACAGCTTCCAGTAGGCCTCAGCAGAACCAACCTAAAGGCCACCATTAAAGGAACCACAGCTTCCAGTGGGCCCCAGCAGAACCAACCTAAAGGCCACCATTAAAGGAACCACAGCTTCCAGTGGGCCCCAGCAGAACCAACCTAAAGGCCACCATTAAAGGAACCACAGCTTCCAGTGGGCCCCAGCAGAACCAACCTAAAGGCCACCATTAAAGGAACCACAGCTTCCAGTGGGCCCCAGCAGAACCAACCTAAAGGCCACCATTAAAGGAACCACAGCTTCCAGTGGGCCCCAGCAGAACCAACCTAAAGGCCACCATTAAAGGAACCACAGCTTCCAGTAGGCCCCAGCAGAACCAACCTAAAGGCCACCATTAAAGGAACCACAGCTTCCAGTAGGCCTCAGCAGAACCAACCTAAAGGCCACCATTAAAGGAACCACAGCTTCCAGTGGGCCCCAGCAGAACCAACCTAAAGGCCACCATTAAAGGAACCACAGCTTCCAGTGGGCCCCAGCAGAACCAACCTAAAGGCCACCATTAAAGGAACCACAGCTTCCAGTAGGCCCCAGCAGAACCAACCTAAAGGCCACCATTAAAGGAACCACAGCTTCCAGTAGGCCCCAGCAGAACCAACCTAAAGGCCACCATTAAAGGAACCACAGCTTCCAGTAGGCCCCAGCAGAACCAACCTAAAGGCCACCATTAAAGGAACCACAGCTTCCAGTAGGCCCCAGCAGAACCAACCTAAAGGCCACCATTAAAGGAACCACAGCTTCCAGTGGGCCCCAGCAGAACCAACCTAAAGGCCACCATTAAAGGAACCACAGCTTCCAGTAGGCCCCAGCAGAACCAACCTAAAGGCCACCATTAAAGGAACCACAGCTTCCAGTGGGCCCCAGCAGAACCAACCTAAAGGCCACCATTAAAGGAACCACAGCTTCCAGTAGGCCCCAGCAGAACCAACCTAAAGGCCACCATTAAAGGAACCACAGCTTCCAGTGGGCCCCAGCAGAACCGACCTAAAGACCACCATTAAAGGAACCACAGCTTCCAGTGGGCCCCAGCAGAACCAACCTAAAGGCCACCATTAAAGGAACCACAGCTTCCAGTGGGCCCCAGCAGAACCAACCTAAAGGCCACCATTAAAGGAACCACAGCTTCCAGTGGGCCTCAGCAGAACCAACCTAAAGGCCACCATTAAAGGAACCACAGCTTCCAGTAGGCCCCAGCAGAACCAACCTAAAGGCCACCATTAAAGGAACCACAGCTTCCAGTGGGCCCCAGCAGAACCAACCTAAAGACCACCATTAAAGGAACCACAGCTTCCAGTGGGCCCCAGCAGAACCATCAGCTGACTAAATCACAGCAAACTGGGTTGCCTAGGTGATTGGATGCTTAGCAACAATAGCTAACCCTGTTAGAGAGAGATCTCTATTGACTGGATTAAATCAGACGTTTCTGTAGCATGAAAGTTAATAATAAACAATGAAAACCCAGGAGTCCTCAGCACGGTTACACCAGATACCATATCAGTAATATTCAAAAAAATTAAAAAAAAAACAATCCACTGGACTTTGTTTCCAAGTTTGAAGACGTTTCTCTTCCATCCAGGAAGATTTTTCAGTTTAAAATGTCAGAAATAGCGTTTAGTTCCAGGTTTTATCCAGTGTCCGTCTGTTCCAGCCCTGCTGCATAACCAGCCCCACCCTGTTTAGAACACTGGACCAATAGCGGCTAACCAGGAAACAGAAGCTGCTCCATGACAGAGACCATGCTGTCCATCATCATATTTCCTGCTGTATTCAAAAACCTGTCTCTCCTAAGCCCCGCCTCCTTCTGCAGGCTGCTGTCACAGCGCCTCACCTTAAAAGGTGTGAGTGATGCTAGCGGCCGCATCACTCCTTTGTTCAAGCAGGTGATGTTTAACTGCATCTCTATGAACCTGAACCTCCCTTTGGATCCACTTCTTCTTCAAGTTAGCGTTTTTGATCACTAGCACCCCCCCCCCCCCCCCCCCCCTCCCTCAGTAAGATCTAGAAGCAGAAGATCTATATCCAGCCATTCAGCAAAGATCCTGCTACATGGCAGCACATCTGATTTAGGTTGTTGACCAATTAGATGAACATGAACGATAGATTATCTACTGGAAATTAAGTTGGGAAAAAGTAAAAAGTAAATTGAAAAGTTAAAAAGTTATTAATTCAATTCAATTCAGTTTATTTATATAGCGCCAAATTCACAACACATGCCATCTCAGGCCCTTTCCAGTTCACCAGATCATCCAGTCAGATTGATTCAAAGTTTTCTATCTAAGGAAAACCAGCTGATTGCATCGACTCATTGACTCTTCAGCAATCCCTCACACTAAGCATGCTTGTAGCGACAGTGGAGAGGAAAAACTCCCTTTGAACAGGAAGCAACCTCCAGCAGAACCAGGCTCAGTGTGAGCGGCCATCTGCTGAGGCCCACTGGGGTTCAAGGAGACAGAAAGTCTAGTTAATAATTATATTTAGGTTTATAAACTAAAAGATGTCAGTGTCAGTATCAGCACTAATGCCTCTAAGGTTAGGTTGGACCAATAAAATGTATTTCTTTCTCTCTCAGTGTTTTTCATGAATTTCTTCTAGAATCACTTTTCTTATTTTTCTTAATATATTCGGGAAAGTTGCTGTTTCTGGTTTTTATATTGACATTCATTTTTAAAGGTAATAATGTCTGCTCCTGGATTCCAGTAACACTATTGGCTGGAAATCTCACCCAGTGGCCTATAAAGGGTTAAAGCTGTGGGACCATCAATCTCCAAACTGTTTATGAGGTGGAAAGAAAGACTCTGGGTTCCAGTTTAATGAGATGAGATTCCAGCAGAAAGCTGGAGAAACTCTATCTACATAGATCTGGGTGCGGGGCAGCAAACATCTAAACCAGGATGCACAGATGTATGGCAGGTAGAAGCTGCTGCTCCTTCCTACCAGAGCAGGCAGTGAGCTGCGAGGCTTCCTGCAGCGCCGCTTTCAGGAGGAACCTTCAACTGTTCGGCTGCAGGTGGAGCAGGGAAAATTCATGCAAAACACCTGCCCTGGTAACCATGACAACGGTGCCAACAGACACGCCTCAGAGGCATCGACTGCAGCTGAAGCAGAGGTTGCTGGACTTTGCTGCCCATGTTTTTCAGTTAGAAACGATTACAGACCTGGAATCCTCAGATTCAAACCTTCAACTCTACATTGATGTGGCCTGATGGTGGAAACTGAGCTCTACTTTCCTCAAAGCTGCTGGGAATTAAATCAACCCGTGCGTATCAAGAATGAAAAGCCTTTCTCAGGAGCCCCCAACTGACAACTGACATTTATCGGCTTCACTGAAAATGTATTTATATCTGAAATATATTTCTTCATAGTGAAAATAATACTAATGCTGAGCAGTAACAGGAATACGGAGATCTATCATTCATTTCTAAGCATCCAGAATGTTTATTCTAGATATAAAGAGTGTATTTTGTTTGAAATGTTCATCATGACAAGGAAAACATTTTATTCAGAGATCAGGAATACATATTCAGTCAAACTGATAAATATCAAAACGGCTTGCCATACCTGTTGTTACCGCAATAAGATTAGTTTATTTCTCAAATGGTGGTAGATCAATGGATCAATTGAGGTGAAACCTTCTGTCAGCAGGTGAAGATGAAGAATAAAAAAGTTGTTCTAATCTATAGAACCTGTTCATCGTCTGATGGGTTCCTCCTCAGGTTGATTCAGTCTCTTTACTCAGTAAGTGACTGTAGCTGATCTGATCTCATCATCCCAATTAATGCTCGTTATTATCAGCGCTTCTGATTGGACCAGCAGGTTGTTATCGAGTGAATTATAATCCTGAACCCGTTTCCCCTGCAGAAGAAATGAATCGATTTATGTGTAATCTGAAAATAATCTCAGTAGTTCTTCATATACTGTAAATATAACTAAATAAAAATAAAATGATCCGCATCTCGCTCATATGAAACAAACCAGAAACCAATAATCTCCTGTCAGAGTTTCTTCTCCCTATAAATATTTAATTTCTGAATGAATGCCGATTATTCTTTAATAAGATCCTCATCAAACGGACATGAAATGTTTTAAATATGTTTTAAAACACACACATATACATATATATATATATATATATATATATATATATATATATATATATATATAAATAAAATTTTATATATATTATATATTTATATATATTAATTATATATATGTATATACTTTTTTGCACAAAACTAGGACAAAAATTGGACTAAATCAGGAACTAAAACATTGTGATCTGCTGTAAGGAGAGCAGAGACAGAGGAGATTGCTGAGCAGGTTAGATCTGGGAGGTTGTTACTATGGCAACAGAAACAGAGGAGGAGGAAACTCTCTTTGTGAAACAGAAAGTCAGAGTTTCTCTGATTTCAGGTTTCGAAAACTTTAAGAGTTTTCCGTAACCTGCTTGGTGAAACGGAGGCACAACAGGAAGGTTTACGGTTAACATCCCATCACTTTGTAGATGCGTCAGATAGTGAAGTTAAAACTGATTCATTTTCATCTTTTATCTCATTAAAGCATCAAACTGTAAAACATGCAGCCTGATGCTCCTTTAGCTGAAGAAACTGGATCCATTTCATTGGTTTCATTTTTGCTTTCCTTTAAATGTTCACACAGCTGCAGCAAGTTTTCACTTCTGGTTCAGTTTTCTTCCTCCTGAAGCTCTGGACTAATGGGGCCCCAGCAGGGCCGGCGGCCCTCAGGGGCCCCAGCAGGAACCTCAGAGGGCAGCTCTCTGCGCTGCTGGCTGGGAGGAAGGAGACTTTACAGATAAAAGATCTAATAATGGCCGGAAGTGGTTAGCGTTCTGCGTCACGTGACTCTCCTCTGACGTCACCCTCACAGTTATACGCTGACATAACTCTTGGTTCTGGAGGTTCCTCAGAGGTTTGGACCTGCTGATCCGCTCCGGAACCAGAATAGATGGAGACTCAGCATCAGACAGGATGAGCAGAACTTTCCTCCCAGGTTTCATTCCTGGGGAGGAAAGTTGGACCGGCTGAAGGTTCTAGAGCTTCCGAACCAGAAGCCGCACAGGACTGGATCCTGCAGCCAAACTAATAAAACTGATCCGGAACTCACAGCGCAGACCTGCAGTCAGGTCCTCAAGTACTGGATCAAAGCTTTAATAAGTAAGATCAAAGGAAAGTCGGACATACCGCGCTGCAGGATCAGCCTCAGTCTGGACTTTGTTGCTCCGATCCAGGCGTTTTCTGCAGCCCAGGGGCGTAAAAACACGAACTGTCTTCACATCCAGCCTCACAGGGGAGGGGCCGGATGCACGCAAAGCATCACGGTACTTTGAGTCCGGAAACAATACACCTTTGTTAGTTAGAAACCTGTCGACCCCCACTCCCCCAGCCCATGCATGAAGCGATTCTGTGTACCCGGTATGGCAGGCCGTTTTGACATTTAGTAGAAGCGCAGTCCTCTCTATTGTTCCATTTCTTGATCTCTAAAATAAGATTCTTCCATCAAAACTGCATTTCTATTAGTCTGAAATGTACATATAAATCCTAAATTACATTTTTCATCAAAAATTAAATTTCAGGCTGCCAAAATTATAATTGTACTAACAAGAATAAACTTTCAAATACCTAGAAATCGTTCATTTTAAGAATCCCTTTTGACATGTATTAGATTGACTGAATAAATATTCCAGATGTCTCAGATGCGTTTCTTCCCAGTCAGAATGAACATTCTAGAAATCTGAAATGTAATTCCTACTGGTTCAAATGACGTCATGTTTCCCATTCATGTGTATTTGGCTTTTACTGCCAGATATCTATAATAAACGTTTTTCCTATTTAAAACTGAAATCTGACGGCGCTGAATTCTATTTTCCAATTTATTTCTACTAGTAGAAATAAATGTTAGATGTCAAGAATCAGAATTGTGGATATCTAGAATATTATAATAATTTCTGATAATAATTTCTGCCCCACGGGGCAGTCGTGGGTGAGCGGTTAGGGTGTCAGACTTGGATCCCAAAGGTTACCGGTTCGACTCCCGACCCGCCAGGTTGGTGGGGGGAGTAATTAACCAGCTCTCCCCCATCCTCCTCCATGACTGAGGTACCCTGAGCATGGTACCGTCCCGCCACACTGCTCCCTTGGGGCGCCATTGAGGGCTGCCCCCTTGCACGGGTGAGGCATAAATGCATTTCATGGTGTGCAGTGTTCACTTGTGTGTGCTGTGTCACAATGACAATGGGAGTTGGAGGAGTTTCCCAAAGGGCTTTCACTTTTCACATATCTGAAATAGTAATTATGACTAACAGTAACTCTATTATAGAGATGGGAAATTAGAATTGATCCTTGTCACAATTCATTTTTAGATAGGAAGTATTTTATAGTAGAAATCTAAAATGTTCATTTTGACTGGAAAGAAATGCATTTCAGACATCTGGATTACATACTGAGTCAAGGTAATAAATGTCATAACGGCCTGCCTTATAGGACAGAGTATTAGTCATTAAAAAAAAGGAATTTACATTGTTGAGTTTAAAGTGACATTTAAAAAACCTGCAAATTTACTTGGAAAAAAAAACATGCACATTTACGAGATAATAAACAAGCTAACTTATTGCATCACTAATTTTTACCTTCTCGTTCCATTGCTGTGTTTTCATTTCCTATATTTAAGTGTTTATATTCATGAAAATGTTATTTTAAACACAAACATTTAAATTCCGTTTTTGTTGTATTTGAAAGGCGCCAATACGCCGTCGTACGTTTGATTTATTCACCATTTTTCTACCATTTTAAACTTTGCTGATTATTCAGAGGAGGGAAAGAAATATAGAATTAATAAAACATGAAATACAAAAGGAATCCCACAACAGAGATTCTCTGCATCCAAATCATTTTATAAAAAGGAAATAAATCTTAATATCCATTTATAATGATATGGGGATTAACTTATTCCGTTATTTTTTATACTTTTTAAGGTCCACATTGTGTGATCACTTCTGCTATGACCTTCTACTGGTGTCACACCAGTTTCCCCACTGTGGGACAATAAAGGGGTTTTCTATTCTATTCTATTCTATTCTATTTAGAAAGATCATTGGTTGAGCTGATTTGATATAAAAAGTTACATGGGAAAAAAAGATGAAAAATAACTGAATATGTTGAAGCGGAGAATAAGGACCAGATAGAAAAGCTGTAAAGCCTCATTAACCTATGGGGGTAAAAATGGAGGCAGATCTGAAGTCTGATCAGGACAGACGTTACATTTTTATTTAAGTTTTTATCATTTGAGGCGGCTGGCCAGAACAAAGCAAATTCTTTCAAAGCAACAGTTTGTAATGTTGATCCAGGCCTCTGTTATTATTGCAATACCGGCTATGTGGGGGTTAGAACCTCCTCCATCTCCCGTCTCCAGATGGTTCTAAATGCTGCAGGACGACTTTTAACCGAAAAACACTGTTATCACGCTGCTTTAGCCTCAATCCACTGCCTGCCATATATTTTAGAATTCATTTTTAATTCTGTTTATTTGCTTTTAAATCCTGGAATCAACTGGGAAAGTGTTAAAATTAAATTCAGTTACCTTTCACTGCATTTAACATGAAATATTACCAATAAAACACAAGGATGAGAAAGCACTGAAATACATACGGACCCGAGTGGCGAGGAGAGGGAGAAACAAAAAACAACCAGCTCTACAGGCGCCCCCCCCTAACCCTAACCCCCCCACCCCGTCCAGTAAACACACAGCCAGGCAGACGAGCTCCGAGCCAGCTCCCATGTCAGAGGATGAAGAGAGCACATCCAGTTAGTCACAGTCAGAGAAACAGGACTACACTGGAAAACAGGCCAAGCTCCAACATCTAGAAACAAAGGTGTTGATGGCAGCAGCACAGCTGATATTTCTCTCCAGGATGGAGTCACAGCCAAACAGGAACAGACCAGATGAAGCTACTATGAGAAAAAGCAGAGAGAGCAGAACGTTAGAGATTGAACTAACAGATTCTGCAGAGTGGGAGAATAGAGAGAGAATGAAGCAGAATGATGAAAAAGGGGTCCCTATGTCCTCCAGCAGTCTAAGCCTATAGCAGCAGAACTATAGAGATAGATCAGGATAACCTGAGCCACTCTAACTAGAAGCTTTCCTGTTATCTGAATATATTCAGTGTTTTAATCCATCTTGATTTTTGTGCTCATGTCTGTCTAAAACTGGGCGGCTATTAAGCTCTGTGATTTTGTTTAGAAACAATCAAGAATGTAAATTCAGTTTAAAAACTAACTTTTTATCACAACTGAAAAAGATCCAAATAAGGAGGAAGGATGTCGGCTACAGAAGCCAGAGAAGAAATGCAAGTTTGACTGGAGGTTGTGGGAAAAGCAGACAGATTGTTTCTCCCAGCAGAGGAATGAATTATTATGTGTGAACATTTCTGTGGCTCTCTGTTAATGCGCCTCCTTGAATGAAGCATTTATCAGAAATAAAAGACATAAAATATTACATTTTGTCCTTTTATACTCCAGCAATGTTCAACATCAATTTGAAGATTTGACTGCAGCAAAGAGCATTTTGAACAGTTAGTGGAGGAAGTATGGATGTTCTTTCAGGGTCAGAGTCCAGGACAGCACTGAGGCGCTGTAGGATCAAACCAATGGATTATCTCCTTGGTTCTTACAGGAGAAAATATTAGAAGCCCTGTAGAGCTGGAGGAGGGACAGAGTGGATAATGATGGGTTGATGTTCAGGTTCTCCTGACAGCCAGAGGAGCTGAAAGAGGAGTAGTGGGAGGAGTCATGGACAAAGTCTGGAAGTTATTTCCTCAACAAAATGAGGGGAAGGAGGAAGAGAACTTATAGCAGAGTGTCAGATTTTAAATTAGTTTCCTAAAAACAGAGCAAAGAGGAAGCAGATGAATGCAGCAACTATAATGAAGAAGGCCAGCGACGTTTCTCACTATGTGTTCTCGTGCATCCTCGTGAAAAGTCATCAGCCTCAGGCCGAGTGCTGTTCCAATTCACTAGAACAGCAGCCCGAGAACAGACAAAGCCCCTGGATGTTTTTCTGGCCCCTCCCTCTTTACCCAGCATGCATCAGAGCAGACCTGTCCGTTCTCCAGACTGACAGCTGTCCCAGCATGCACTGCAGCAGCTTCCAGGTTAGCGCTCACAGAGCTCAGTGTTAATCTATAGAAGTACGTCAGCCCATCTGCAGCAGCTAATGCTAACGTTAGCCCGTCTGCAGCAGCTAATGCTAACGTTAGCCCGTCTGCTGCAGCTTATGCTAACGTTAGCCCGTCTGCTGCAGCTAATGCTAACGTTAGCCCGTCTGCAGCAGCTAATGCTAACGTTAGCCCATCTGCTGCAGCTAATGCTAACGTTAGCCCGTCTGCTGCAGCTAATGCTAACGTTAGCCCGTCTGCAGCAGCTAATGCTAACATTAGCCCATCTGCTGCAGCTAATGCTAACGTTAGCCCGTCTGCTGCAGCTAATGCTAACGTTAGCCCGTCTGCAGCAGCTAATGCTAACGTTAGCCCGTCTGCTGCAGCTGATGCTAATGTTAGCCCGTCTGCAGCAGCTAATGCTAACGTTAGCCTGTCTGCAGCAGCCCTCTCTCTGCATAGCCGTGTGTGAAGCACCGCTGGCTCTGATGCGGATTGTTTTTATTTATTTGGTAAAATGTTCATTAGATTTGTGTTTATCTGACTGTGTTCATTATTATTCCTCCACTAAATGAAAAAAGTCATAATTTATTATTATCTAGAGACTATTAATAATAGGGGAAATGCGGCTCCAGACGAGCTTTGAATGTGGTGATGTCATCAGTACGCTGCTGTTCTAGTTGACACAGATTTATTTTACGTTCTCCGACTTTCCTGGGTTCTTAGCGAGAACAGACTTGGCGAGAACACGAGTCCGTACTCGTGTTCTAGTGAACTGAGAAACGACCCTGGCTAAAGTCAACGATACGATCTGGCATTTGCCTGAGAGAATCCCTCAGTCCCAACCTGTGATCAGTGGAGGACATAGATGCACACATATAGACTGCACACAACCCTGAGGATAGGACAGCAGGTCTTGCTCATTTTAAAGTCATATTCATCATAAAAACAGACCACTGGTACATTTACATGAAAAATTGAGACTATTTTGTGTATATTTTTATTTGTTTTTATTACACTCCAGAAATAAAATCAATAAAGTCTACAGAACACATTTTACAAACCATAAAGTTACACTGCAGCGGTTTACGACGTTAATGCAAGCATAAACATGTTCACAGTCCAACATGACGAGAAGCAGAGGAAGGTTTGCTTTCTAATCCATGAAGCCGCCGTAGCGCTTCTGCAGCCCGCTGTCGTTCTCCCAGGACGTCTTTAGAGTCCCACCAGCCTTGCTGCTGTCCACCAGCCATTCAGGCCTCCCCACGCGCCTCATGAACCCCCCGTAACGCTTTTTAAGACCATGACCCAAAACCGCCTCAAGCAGTTTGCCTCTCACCACCTCCCCCACCCTATGGAAGCCTCCGTACCTCTGCGCCGCTCCTTCGTCATCATCACCTTCCTCCATGCCCTGGTCTTCTGTAGCACTGATCATCTTTAAGATCCCAAGTCGAATGTTTTCTTCCTCGTTCAGATTTCTTGGTTCCGTCTGGGCAGACAGCGACCGAGACATGAAACCTCCATAACGTTTCATGAAGCCGCCATACTTTTTGGCAATCAGGTGTTGAGGTGGGCTAGCGGCCTCGTCGGCCATCGCTGGGTCCACGGCTTGCTGATTGGGCTGCTGATGGAGCTCGGCGTCCACAGAAACATCCTCATCAGTCTCAAATAAAAAGTCCTTGCAGAGGCGAAGTCTCTGGCTATCCATCACACCATCGCACTCCAGTGAGCAACTCTGGAAGGAAAACACAAATAAAAACGGCATTATGACAGTGACCCTCACAGGCTACTGGAGTAGCAACCAGGCAGATGAACGTCTTCATCCTGGCCAGGATTTAGAAAGTTCTCTCTGTTCATGTGTTGGTTCTCTCAGGGTACTCTGCTGCTTTCTCTGTCAGTGAGACCATGCTGGTTTGTCATGTTGATCTCTGGGCCTTTCTAGAAAGTTCCCTGCCTCTCAATCACTGATCGCTGCAGACATTCATGGAGCAGCAACAATCAGATAAACCTTTTAATATTAACAATGTCGTTTTAGAGAATTCATCCATCATCCATCATCCATGGAAATCAGCATTTAAAAAAACAGATTTTTTTATGAGGTAAAAATTAACCTTTGGCACAACTGAGCCAAAATCCCAGATCCACCAGCAACACTTTGTTAGAAGGCTTTGAAAGTTGGACCCAGAATAGAAACAAGCATTTATTTAAAACAAGGTGCTGCTGGGGGGGGGGGGGGGGGGGGGGGGGGGGCTCACTGGATTCTCTGGCAAAGTTCAGTCTAACCCCAGCAGAGGAAGTGAAGTCCGGAGGAGCGGTTACTCCGTAGCTGGAACCAGAGATCCAGGAGAGAAGAGCAGCAGCTAGAAGATGGGAGGAAACCGAAGGATCTAGAAGGACAAATCCAAGCCGTGGCCAGAAGTCAGGTCGACAACAGGTGGAATCCAGGTAACAGTCTATAAAAAAGGACAGGCAAACAGAGCAGAACAGGGACCACAGCCAAAACTCAGAAGTCCGGGGACAGAAACCGGTCAGGAACAGGCAGAACTAAACAACGGGGATTGCTAGAACAGTCTCGCTTGAATAATCTGGCACCAATGGCTGGGAACAGCTGGCTTAAATAGGAGGAGGAACAGGTGGATCTTATCAGAGATGGTGGGCACAGGGTGGAGCAAAGCAGATGAGAGGAAAAAGAGCCAAACCCAGTCTATGGTGCAAAGGTCATGACACACTGTCCACTAAAAGCTTTGTGATAAAAACATGATCAACTGATTCAGTCCAGTCAAGATGTGGATCCATGAAGTTTGAAGCCTCCAACGGTGCCTGAGCAGCCAGGTAACGGTACACAGAGCGTGGTTATGGATCTCAGTCATTCAACCTCTGCTTGTCAAATTGGTGTCATGGAAACGAGGGCTACATTAGTCAGTTTTCAGCTGATGCTACCGGATCCCTCATCCTACACCCCCGTCAAGCTCCACCCTGTTTCTCATTAACCCGTCAGATCCAGCTGCACCAGCCGCTAACCTGTCCTCAGACTTCGGTGCCAGATTATTCAAACCTGTTTGCTGAGTGAGTCCAGAGAGCTTAGTTCGTCTGTTCTTGACCCGTTTCTCCTCCAGATTCTCTGAGCCTCCAAACCCCCTCAGACCTGATAGTTTAGAGTCACACCAACATACTTTGCTCTAGATTTTCCTGGATTTTCTGATCACCCGCCTCTGACTCTGTGCATGTTGCTTTACTGCTGCTTATCTGCCTGCCATGAGTTCAATCCCTGATTCCACCCTGATCAAGGAGATTATCACCAGAGACATAACCCAAGTTTAGGCTCACCTTACAAGTCGATTCCTGATTGTGAGAAGGTGAGGGACCTCTGTTATCTCTGTTGTCTCATAGACTCTGTCTGGTCACTAACCAGATGTCGCCCCTCCCAGGGGTTCCTGCCTCTGACACTGGTGATTCTTCCTGAACTACTGCAGCCTGCCTCAGATAAACAGTTTCATTCTATCTGTTGTCTGACTGTCTTTGGATCGTCTGGTTCAATCCGTAACATAATTGGCAACTTTATGGGGAAATCTGGTCTGATTCAGAGAGACAGCATCCATCCCACATCCACACTGGGTCCATTAGTGGAAGACAGAACCTGTGGTGATTCCACAATAATATTATGGATGGTATAGATCTGTAGCTGTAACACCTGGAACCAAACTCCTGTGGTATTTATGCATGAGCATGCTCCTGTATAAAGAATTCACAAAGCTTCATTAGAAGGAGAGCGTGTTTAATAGCAGGTGTGGGAGGCCCCAGACCCAGCCTACAGGGCCCAGGACCGAAAGAGGCAAGGCCAGCCCCAGATATTCAGAGGCACCACAGATCATTGGGACACAAGAAGGGCAGCCACACCCACCAGATAAGGTCAGACGAGAGCACTCGCCGCCCAACTCCCGGGGGACCAAATCCCAAAGGGACCCAGTGCATGAGGAGCCCAACCCCAGAGGCCATAGTGTGGCAGCCCCAAGCACTCAACAGGGATGCACACAGGGGCAGACACTAAACATTTTCTTAGACCCTCATGCATCCTGTATCCTCCCGGGTCTAGAGGCCGACCCTCCTGGGGGGAGAAACTCAGTGACGGGTCTTCCTGACACTCTTTCCACTTCAACCAATTCAGTCCAAATTTGCAGCAGTTATGGTCAAGATGTGGTTCTTTACAGTGAGGCTTTACTCAGAGTTTCAAATCGGTTTCCAAGGTGTTTATTTTGATAAGAATTTGGCAGGGCTCAAAAATTTAGATTGCATCTGTCTTTGATCACCTATAAATCATAAATTATTACATTTATAATACGGGTTGTTCTTCCATGAGTTTGTGTCATACCATTATTATTTTACACATTTCCACTTTATAGCTTTGGAGCTACATTTGATTTGATCAGATATGTAATTTCAGGCGTAAATTACACCTACCGAACTCACAAACATGTCTGTAACCGTTACCAAAAATCACAGACTTCAGTTATTTCCTTGCAAATGTGCCAAACGGGGGGGATTTGTGTAAATTACTTAAATTGTCTTTGTATTGAAATGTGAAATAAACTCACCCTTACTCATCCTCATGTAGGATAAAAATCTTGCCATATTTTCACTCCACATAAAGTGTCACTAATAGAGCAGAGTATGTTGGTGTGACTCTAACCCTGAAAGGTCTCCCTGTTTCTAAAATATCTCATTTCTCTGTTCATCTGTTTTTAATTCCCACCGGAACGGTGAGTATTTGGGATTATTTAATCTGACATTAGCTTCAGCTGTCAGGGCTTATTAATACTATATACTATACTATAAAGGATCTAGCAGGAAATAGCGCTCTACCTACAAACATCTTACAAAAAATGAATTATTGAAATCAGACGTTGCCAGGAATATTAGTCTGTTTGGAATAAACCCCACAAATCTAAATAAAACAGGGTGGAAATCTATATAAAGGTGATTCATCTCTATTGTTCTGCTTTCTGGAGGGGAAACTCTTCCTGCTTTATTCTACAGAATATAGATCTTTATTACCATGTCCAATCTGCAGATGAGCTCAAGGAAGATCCATAAAGGAAAAGGCAGTTTTGTTCATTTCTAGATATCATTGAGTTTCCACAGAAAGCAGCTTTAAAGATTATAAAAGCAGTGAGTAATGAACGTTCAGTCGAGTCAAATAAGAAAATAATTTCCACTTCGTTCAGTGAATCCCAGGCTCCTTATTTCCTACTTTATCCTCTAAGGTGGAACTCGCATCCAGCTGAGGTGACGCTGCTTATGAAGGGGAGAATCATCCTCAGATTGTCCACAGGATAAAAACGTGGATTTGTTGAAAGATTTCCTGCAAAGATTCAGGGTTTGCAGAATATCTCTGTACTCCGAAGCATCCGTGGTAAAATCATCCCTCATTCTGGTCTAAGGGAGTGAGGATCACAGAAAGCTGCATTTTTGGAACAGTTTCAATTTTAAGATGGAAAAATACTGTGAAACATTCTGCTAGGAACCTGCAGAGTCCAGGTGCTGGAGGATGGAGTGAAGGGCCGAGCTGACGGCGTCGTCTCCAGACCTGTTGGCTCTGTAGGCAAACTGTAGGGGGTCCAGGGGGGGGGTCAGTGACCTCATTCAGGTGTGAAAGCAGGTGTGGACCTTGGCTTCTTGGGAACAGGGATAATAGCGGAGGATCTGAGGCAGGTTGGTACGTGACATGTCACCAGTAAGGTGTCTGTAAAATGTCTAAACACTGGAGACGGCTGATCAGCACAAAGCTTCAAGGTGGAGGGAGAAACAGAATCTGGTCCAGCAGCTTTCCGGTTGTTCTGTATTCTGAACAGTTTAATAACATCTCTCTTGCTTCATTTCATTGTTTTAAGCTGCTCATTCAGTGTTTAAAGCTTTATGCATTGAAATTTCGTTTTGTAAACTCTCCGTGTATGATGACAGTAAAGTTTGTCCAATTGTCCACAGATCGATCACCATCCATTTGTCTATCCACCAATTACCATCTGAGAGTACCTAGAATGAGGACTCCCTCATGGACATTTTTATGTTTGGCCTTAATGAAAGAATTAAGGTTGAACTTTCAACCCGCCACTACCCTCAGACTCTGAAGCAGATGGAGGACATGGCCACCCGAATACATCAACGTCTCACGGAACATCGCAGCGAACAGAGAGCTCTGACCTCAACGAGTCCTCCACCAGCTCCTCAGCCGCTCCCTCTGCACCTGCAGCAGTTCCTGATCCGGCCCGAACACCAGATTACGAACCGATGCAGCTGGGATGCACAAGCTTCTCCAAGGAGGAGGACCAGCGTCATCATCTGAACCTGTGTCTCAGCAGGGGCGGAGAGGACAGGCTCAGCAGAGGAGGGGAGAACTCTGCTGCACCAGACTCCCTCTTTCCCTAGATCTCCTGTTTCTGGTGACTATGATGGTTAAGGATACTGTGCTATGCTGGGGATCTCTGTTAGCCTGTCATCAGGCTAATAATAAGCTTTTAATTCCGCTCCTTCAAGCGCCAATGGGCTCTCTCCGTTTTATTTTGTTTTTTTGTGTTCAGCCACCGGTGTTGACCATCCTAACCCTTTAGGGGTGGAATGCAGGAAGCCGGCACCACGGTTCATCGGACCGTTCCCTATTGCTAAGGTGATGAACCCGGTGGCCGTCAACTTCCAGCTCCACCGTTCTATGAGGATTCACCCCACTTTTCATGTGTCCCAGGTCAAACCTAGTTTAACTTCTAGGTTACAATGGTTACAAATGGCGGATCTCATCCTGTTTGTGTACAACACCTGGAACTGTGACCTGACTCCATCCTGGATTCTCCCTTGGCACCTAACCAGAGGTCTGCCGGATGAAAAAGTAGTGGACTCGAAATTTCCCACAAATCACCTTGAAAAGTAGTAATCATTGATAGTCACTAGACGAGCAGATATATCCCCTAATGCTTTGTGGGAGCTCTCAACACAAAGCATCATGCGACTTGTGGCAACTAAAAAAACAAAGATGGTGCAGTCACCTTGGGGGGTGATGGAGTCCTGTGACCAACAGCGAGCGAAAAGTACTGATAATCTGTGCAAACGGTTGGTTAACCGAGTTCAATATAAAGTTTCTATATAGCGACGGCGAGATGTGGGGTTTAGGGCGGACCCTGCTCTATATAGCGACGGAGGGATGTGGGGTTTAGGGCGGACCCTGCTCTATATAGCGACGGAGGGATGTGGGGTTTAGGGCGGACCCTGCTCTATATAGCGACGGAGGGATGTGGGGTTTAGGGCGGACCCTGCTCTATATAGCGACGGAGGGTTGTTGGGGTTAGGGCGGACCCCACACTATATAGCGATGGAGGGATGTGGGGGTTAGGGCAGAACCCGCTCTATATAGCGATGGAGGAATGTGGGGGTTAGGGTGGACCCCACACTATATAGCGATGGAGGGATGTGGGGGTTAGGGCAGACCCCGCTCTATATAGCGACGGAGAGATGTGGGGTTTAGGGCGGACCCCGCTCTATATAGGGACAGAGGGATGTGGGGGTTAGGGCAGACCCCACACTATATAGCGATGGAGGGATGTGGGGTTTAGGGCGGACCCCGCTCTATATAGGGACAGAGGGATGTGGGGTCAGGGCACACCCCGCTCTATATAGCGACGGAGGGATGTGGGGTTTAGGGCGGACCCCGCTCTATATAGGGACAGAGGGATGTGGGGTCAGGGCAGACCCCACTCTATATAACGACGGAGGGATGTGGGGTTTAGGGCGGACCCCGCTCTATAAAGCGACGGAGGGATGTGGGGTTTAGGGCGGACCCTGCTCTATATAGCGACGGAGGGATGTGGGGTTTAGGGCGGACCCCGCTCTATATAGGGACAGAGGGATGTGGGGTCAGGGCAGACCCCACTCTATATAACGACGGAGGGATGTGGGGTTTAGGGCGGACCCCGCTCTATATAGCGACGGAGGGATGTGGGGTTTAGGGCGGACCCTGCTCTATATAGCGACGGAGGGATGTGGGGTTTAGGGCGGACCCCGCTCTATATAGCGACGGAGGGATGTGGGGTTTAGGGCGGACCCTGCTCTATATAGCGACGGAGGGATGTGGGGTTTAGGGCGGACCCTGCTCTATATAGCGACGGAGGGTTGTTGGGGTTAGGGCGGACCCCACACTATATAGCGATGGAGGGATGTGGGGGTTAGGGCAGAACCCGCTCTATATAGCGATGGAGGAATGTGGGGGTTAGGGTGGACCCCACACTATATAGCGATGGAGGGATGTGGGGGTTAGGGCAGACCCCGCTCTATATAGCGACGGAGAGATGTGGGGTTTAGGGCGGACCCCGCTCTATATAGGGACAGAGGGATGTGGGGTCAGGGCACACCCCGCTCTATATAGCGACGGAGGGATGTGGGGTTTAGGGCGGACCCTGCTCGATATAGCGACGGAGGGATGTGGGGTTTAGGGCGGACCCCGCTCTATATAGCGACGGAGGGATGTGGGGTTTAGGGCGGACCCTGCTCTATATAGCGACGGAGGGATGTGGGGTTTAGGGCGGACCCTGCTCTATATAGCGACGGAGGGTTGTTGGGGTTAGGGCGGACCCCACACTATGTAGCGATGGAGGGATGTGGGGGTTAGGGCAGAACCCGCTCTATATAGCGATGGAGGAATGTGGGGGTTAGGGTGGACCCCACACTATATAGCGATGGAGGGATGTGGGGGTTAGGGCAGACCCCGCTGTATATAGCGACGGAGAGATGTGGGGTTTAGGGCGGACCCCGCTCTATATAGGGACAGAGGGATGTGGGGTCAGGGCACACCCCGCTCTATATAGCGACGGAGGGATGTGGGGTTTAGGGCGGACCCCGCTCTATATAGGGACAGAGGGATGTGGGGTCAGGGCAGACCCCACTCTATATAACGACGGAGGGATGTGGGGTTTAGGGCGGACCCCGCTCTATATAGCGACGGAGGGATGTGGGGTTTAGGGCGGACCCTGCTCTATATAGCGACGGAGGGATGTGGGGTTTAGGGCGGACCCCGCTCTATATAGGGACAGAGGGATGTGGGGTCAGGGCACACCCCGCTCTATATAGCGACGGAGGGATGTGGGGTTTAGGGCGGACCCTGCTCGATATAGCGACGGAGGGATGTGGGGTTTAGGGCGGACCCCGCTCTATATAGCGACGGAGGGATGTGGGGTTTAGGGCGGACCCTGCTCTATATAGCGACGGAGGGATGTGGGGTTTAGGGCGGACCCTGCTCTATATAGCGACGGAGGGTTGTTGGGGTTAGGGCGGACCCCACACTATATAGCGATGGAGGGATGTGGGGGTTAGGGCAGAACCCGCTCTATATAGCGATGGAGGAATGTGGGGGTTAGGGTGGACCCCACACTATATAGCGATGGAGGGATGTGGGGGTTAGGGCAGACCCCGCTCTATATAGCGACGGAGAGATGTGGGGTTTAGGGCGGACCCCGCTCTATATAGGGACAGAGGGATGTGGGGTCAGGGCACACCCCGCTCTATATAGCGACGGAGGGATGTGGGGTTTAGGGCGGACCCCGCTCTATATAGGGACAGAGGGATGTGGGGTCAGGGCAGACCCCACTCTATATAACGACGGAGGGATGTGGGGTTTAGGGCGGACCCCGCTCTATATAGCGACGGAGGGATGTGGGGTTTAGGGCGGACCCTGCTCTATATAGCGACGGAGGGATGTGGGGTTTAGGGCGGACCCCGCTCTATATAGGGACAGAGGGATGTGGGGTCAGGGCAGACCCCACTCTATATAACGACGGAGGGATGTGGGGTTTAGGGCGGACCCCGCTCTATATAGCGACGGAGGGATGTGGGGTTTAGGGCGGACCCTGCTCTATATAGCGACGGAGGGATGTGGGGTTTAGGGCGGACCCCGCTCTATATAGCGACGGAGGGATGTGGGGTTTAGGGCGGACCCTGCTCTATATAGCGACGGAGGGATGTGGGGTTTAGGGCGGACCCTGCTCTATATAGCGACGGAGGGTTGTTGGGGTTAGGGCGGACCCCACACTATATAGCGATGGAGGGATGTGGGGGTTAGGGCAGAACCCGCTCTATATAGGGACAGAGGGATGTGGGGTCAGGGCACACCCCGCTCTATATAGCGACGGAGGGATGTGGGGTTTAGGGCGGACCCCGCTCTATATAGGGACAGAGGGATGTGGGGTCAGGGCAGACCCCACTCTATATAACGACGGAGGGATGTGGGGTTTAGGGCGGACCCCGCTCTATATAGCGACGTAGGGATGTGGGGTTTAGGGCGGACCCTGCTCTATATAGCGACGGAGGGATGTGGGGTTTAGGGCGGACCCCGCTCTATATAGCGACGGAGGGATGTGGGGTTTAGGGCGGACCCTGCTCTATATAGCGACGGAGGGATGTTGGGTTTAGGGCGGACGCTGCTCTATATAGCGACGGAGGGTTGTTGGGGTTAGGGCGGACCCCACACTATATAGCGATGGAGGGATGTGGGGGTTAGGGCAGAACCCGCTCTATATAGCGATGGAGGAATGTGGGGGTTAGGGTGGACCCCACACTATATAGCGATGGAGGGATGTGGGGGTTAGGGCAGACCCCGCTCTATATAGCGACGGAGAGATGTGGGGTTTAGGGCGGACCCCGCTCTATATAGGGACAGAGGGATGTGGGGTCAGGGCACACCCCGCTCTATATAGCGACGGAGGGATGTGGGGTTTAGGGCGGACCCCGCTCTATATAGGGACAGAGGGATGTGGGGTCAGGGCAGACCCCACTCTATATAACGACGGAGGGATGTGGGGTTTAGGGCGGACCCCGCTCTATATAGCGACGGAGGGATGTGGGGTTTAGGGCGGACCCTGCTCTATATAGAGACGGAGGGTTGTTGGGGTTAGGGCGGACCCCACACTATGTAGCGATGGAGGGATGTGGGGGTTAGGGCAGAACCCGCTCTATATAGCGATGGAGGAATGTGGGGGTTAGGGTGGACCCCACACTATATAGCGATGGAGGGATGTGGGGGTTAGGGCAGACCCCGCTCTATATAGCGACGGAGAGATGTGGGGTTTAGGGCTGACCCCGCTCTATATAGGGACAGAGGGATGTGGGGTCAGGGCACACCCCGCTCTATATAGCGACGGAGGGATGTGGGGTTTAGGGCGGACCCCGCTCTATATAGGGACAGAGGGATGTGGGGTCAGGGCAGACCCCACTCTATATAACGACGGAGGGATGTGGGGTTTAGGGCGGACCCCGCTCTATATAGCGACGGAGGGATGTGGGGTTTAGGGCGGACCCTGCTCTATATAGCGACGGAGGGATGTGGGGTTTAGGGCGGACCCTGCTCTATATAGCGACGGAGGGTTGTTGGGGTTAGGGCGGACCCCACACTATATAGCGATGGAGGGATGTGGGGGTTAGGGCAGACCCCGCTCTATATAGCGACGGAGAGATGTGGGGTTTAGGGCGGACCCCGCTCTATATAGGGACAGAGGGATGTGGGGTCAGGGCACACCCCGCTCTATATAGCGACGGAGGGATGTGGGGTTTAGGGCGGACCCCGCTCTATATAGGGACAGAGGGATGTGGGGTCAGGGCAGACCCCACTCTATATAACGACGGAGGGATGTGGGGTTTAGGGCGGACCCCGCTCTATATAGCGACGGAGGGATGTGGGGTTTAGGGCGGACCCTGCTCTATATAGAGACGGAGGGTTGTTGGGGTTAGGGCGGACCCCACACTATATAGCGATGGAGGGATGTGGGGGTTAGGGCAGAACCCGCTCTATATAGCGATGGAGGAATGTGGGGGTTAGGGTGGACCCCACACTATATAGCGATGGAGGGATGTGGGGGTTAGGGCAGACCCCGCTCTATATAGCGACGGAGAGATGTGGGGTTTAGGGCGGACCCCGCTCTATATAGGGACAGAGGGATGTGGGGTCAGGGCACACCCCGCTCTATATAGCGACGGAGGGATGTGGGGTTTAGGGCGGACCCCGCTCTATTTAGGGACAGAGGGATGTGGGGTCAGGGCAGACCCCACTCTATATAACGACGGAGGGATGTGGGGTTTAGGGCGGACCCCGCTCTATAAAGCGACGGAGGGATGTGGGGTTTAGGGCGGACCCTGCTCTATATAGCGACGGAGGGATGTGGGGTTTAGGGCGGACCCTGCTCTATATAGCAACGGAGGGTTGTTGGGGTTAGGGCGGACCCCACACTATATAGCGATGGAGGGATGTGGGGGTTAGGGCAGAACCCGCTCTATATAGCGATGGAGGAATGTGGGGGTTAGGGTGGACCCCACACTATATAGCGATGGAGGGATGTGGGGGTTAGGGCAGACCCCGCTCTATATAGCGACGGAGAGATCTGGTGTTTAGGGCGGACCCCGCTCTATATAGGGACAGAGGGATGTGGGGTCAGGGCACACCCCGCTCTATATAGCGACGGAGGGATGTGGGGGTTAGGGCAGACCCCGCTCTATATAGCGACGGAGGGATGTGGGGTTTAGGGCGGACCCCGCTCTATATAGGGACAGAGGGATGTGGGGTCAGGGCAGACCCCACACTATATAACGACGGAGGGATGTGGGGTTTAGGGCGGACCCCGCTCTATATAGCGACGGAGGGATGTGGGGTTTAGGGCGTACCCCGCTCTATATAGCAACGGAGGGATGTGGGGTTTAGGGCGGACCCCGCTCTATATAGGGACAGAGGGATGTGGGGTCAGGGCAGACCCCACTCTATATAACGACGGAGGGATGTGGGGTTAGGGCGGACCCCGCTCTATATAGGGACAGAGGGATGTGGGGTCAGGGCAGACCCCACTCTATATAACGACAGAGGGATGTGGGGTTAGGGCGGACCCCGCTCTATATAACGACGGAGGGATGTGGGGTTAGGGCGGACCCCGCTCTATATAGGGACAGAGGGATGTGGGGTCAGGGCAGACCCCACTCTATATAACGACGGAGGGATGTGGGGTTAGGGCGGACCCCACTCTATATAACGACGGAGGGATGTGGGGTTAGGGCGGACCCCGCTCTATATAGGGACAGAGGGATGTGGGGTCAGGGCAGACCCCACTCTATATAACGACGGAGGGATGTGGGGTTAGGGCGGACCCCGCTCTATATAGCGACGGAGGGATGTGGGGTTTAGGGCAGACCCTGCTCTATATAGCAACGGAGGGATGCGGGGCTCAGGGCGGACCCCGCTCTATATAGCAACGGAGGGATGCGGGGCTCAGGGCGGACCCCGCTCTATATAGCAACGGAGGGATGCGGGGCTCAGGGCGGACCCCGCTCTATATAGCAACGGAGGGATGTGGGGGTTAGGGCGGACCCCGCTCTATATAGCGATGGAGGGATGTGGGGGTTAGGGCGGACCCCGCTCTATATAGCGACGGAGGGATGTGGGGTTTAGGGCAGACCCCGCTCTATATAGCAACGGAGGGATGCGGGGCTCAGGGCGTACCCCGCTCTATATAGCAACGGAGGAATGTGGGGGTTAGGGCGGACCCCACTCTATATAGCGATGGAGGGATGTGGGGGTTAGGGTGGACCCCGCTCTATATAGCGACGGAGGGATGCGGGGCTCAGGGCGGACCCCGCTCTATATAGCGATGGAGGGATGTGGGGGTTAGGGTAAACCCCACACTATATAGCGACGGAGGGATGTGGGGGTTAGGGCAGACCCCGCTCTATATAGCGATGGAGGAATGTGGGGGTTAGGGTGGACCCCACACTATATAGCGATGGAGGGATGTGGGGGTTAGGGCAGAACCCGCTCTATATAGCGATGAAGGGATGTGGGGGTTAGGGCAGAACCTGCTCTATATAGCGATGGAGGAATGTGGGGGTTAGGGTGGACCCCACACTATATAGCGATGGAGGGATGTGGGGGTTAGGGCAGACCCCGCTCTATATAGCGATGAAGGGATGTGGGGGTTAGGGCAGAACCCGCTCTATATAGCGATGAAGGGATGTGGGGGTTAGGGCAGAACCCGCTCTATATAGCGATGAAGGGATGTGGGGGTTAGGGCAGAACCCGCTCTATATAGCGATGGAGGAATGTGGGGGTTAGGGCGGACCCTTCTATAAAGAGCCTTAAACTTCCACCACATACAAGTACCGCTGCAGGTTTTTTAATCCTGTTTTACAGATAGAGAGAGATATATTTGACAAAGTTTGGCTAAGTTACTCACAGCTACAGGGAATTATTTCTGATTATTAAACAGATTTGATAGAAGCATCTATCAACTATCATCCTTTACCAACTTGGGCTGTTTAGATTGGAAATATACCACAAACTGCAGCCAGCCTCGCAGCATGGCCATCTTAGCATATGCTAACCAGTCAGCAGAACGTGGAACATGGAGATTATTTCAATGAGGAATGTGAGTGTTGGTCAAACGTTGACTTTGACACAGCAGCCCCAGCTTTGCTGATAAAAACAATGGTAACTAACGGGTCTATATGGAGCTAATCCACCAGTTTGACCCCTTTTTAAAAACTGATTGAAAAACATGGAAATTCAGGAACAGGAAAAGCATTTGCCTCGGGGTAATACAGTTAATGGGAGAAAGGGCAGTCAGTGAAATAAGCAGCATAAAAATAACTAAATATTTGTTTCTGTTGTGCAGATTCAGCCCTAGACATGACTCAGATAGATCTGCTCCATATAGAGGTGTTCAGCCAAAGGGTCCATCTCCCTAATGCCTGCTTCTACCTCATGCTCACTCATTAAACCTTGTGGGCGTAATCACTGGAAACTGTTGAGGAGAAACTGAACAGGTTTGGAGTTTTGTTTAAATGATCTAAAGCTTTATTATAAAAGGTATTTAACAGATAAACACCGCTGGACTGGAACCCCTGGAAAGCAAATGATAGATGCTTTAAAAGGCATGAGATGGTCGGCACCTTCAGACGCCACAAAAGGACTATGTAGAAATTATGCCAGCGTACTAAAAAACCTTCAGAGAAATCTCTGAGGAGGAACAAATGCAAGCTCCAGATAAGAGGCCAAAGTTGTGAACAAAGAAAAAATGTACAGAAATTACTGCGCTATGCAGTGTGAGGAATACTATTCTAGAATGGGTCCAAATGTGGGTCCTGCTGTTCAGCCAGCCAGTGTAGATCTGTGCATTACCTTCCATTCAGTCCATGTCTGGGGGACAGTGATTGGCCTCCATGTTCTGAATGCTGGCGTACCATAAAGAATAAATGATGAACAGTTTAGTTTGTGCCTTCAAGTCGTTGTCCATAGGAAGACGTTACTGGATATAACCTAACGGAATATCTTCAGAACGGCTCCAGATGACACTAAACTCATCTGGGAGAGTAGAACATGATGGAATAACGGAAAATCAAGGACCCAATGGGAAAAAAACGGCGTTCCACTTTAAGTGGTTGTTATTAGAGGCTATCAGTCCTATAGAACGGCTTCATTGTGCCAGTAGGCTCTGAGTTCAAGCCCCACTCTCACTGCCTGCCGCTCTGGGTCCCTGAGCAAGACCCTTAACCTCCCACTGCCCCCCAGGCGCCGCACCATGGCGGCCCACTGCTCCCCCAGGGGAGGGGTTAAATGCAGAGGGTTCATTTTGTTGATTTCATTTCATTGTTACAGTGGAATGACGATAAAATGCTGTGGAAAAAAAGCAGGTTGTTATCACTGAATGAATCCTAATCCTAAAGTAATTCCTTTTTTAACTGCAGAACTGATTCAAGTATTTATGTGTAATCTGAACATAATTTTAATTATTTTTCATCTATTGTAAAAAAAAGAAATTTGATCAATATGTCGCTCATTCCAAAAAAGTTCAAATCAATCCACTGGACTTTGTTTCCCAGTTTGAAGACGTTTCTCTTCCATCCAGGAAGATTTTTCGATTCAAAATGTCAGAAATAGCGTTTAGTTCCAGGTTTTATCCAGCAGCCCAACAAAGCCTGGTTTTAGTTTAGAAAACATGCAAACTGAACCTGAATAATCTGTCAGCCGAGTTAAACACCACATTAAATCTGTGTGAATGAAACATGGAATTAACTCAAAGTAAAGCTTTAAAACGTATTTTTCTCCATGGAAGCTATGCTGTAAATAAAGTAGATGAATAGAAAGTGAAACTTAAGGTTTCAGATGTTAAACTGTGGCAATCTTCATAATGTGATTCAGTGGTCATAGTTGCTAGTGAATAATAGTGGAGATCATTTATTGTTTAGCAGATTCATTTTTCTGCCAACTTTGGGAAACATGAGCTGGTTTTTAATGTCTGCTTAACCTGACATGCTGTGGGCGGGTCTGGGGACTGATTAGGAGCATTATTGGCCAATCAGGTGTAAGAAAGCAGCCGTTACGTTAAAGCTGTTTCATGTCCAAAGGTTTAAGGAAATCAAACCTTGATTATTTTACCAACCAATATGGACGCCAAGCTTGGGTTCCTTTTTCAGTAGAAAATTATGAGAAAATGAAAGAATCAAACAGTTGAAGGATTATCAGTTTATCATTGTTGATTTCAGTAAAAAGGTTTCAGAAAGTCTTTAACAGCGACAGTCTGCATTACACCAGAGCAGCACCTGAAACCACTAAACCCCGACGGCTGCACATGATCTAAACCACGACTGGATCTGACTTAAAAGTGCAATAATCGGTTTGATGACCCAGACAGAAACGTTGCTGAGCTTTCACAGCTGCAGGCTCATGAAGAGCGAATTAATGGAGAGGAAAATGGAGGAGAGGATAACGGATACCTGCAGGAAAACATCCTCAACATTCATTTAACAGCTTTATTCTGCTTCAGGCTGCCTAGAAAAATATCCTGCTGACACAGAAATAAAACTACTTTATGTTAACATCTGTTTTTATTACAGAAAAATTTTATTTAGAATTATACTAATGTAAAAGAAATCAGAAAGATTTGACCAAATCATGATTGTTATTTGATAAGGATAACATTTTATTTATATCACACTAATAAAGAATCACACCCCTAATTAAACATGATATTTAGGGCTGAAACTATTATAAATACAATAATTAATTAATCTTTTATTGAACTAATTGTTAACTAATTTAGTAAGTCATTAACTTTATTATAGAGACTAAAACCTGCTTTTATCTGACAGAGACCCACTTAGAGCAGGAATTTTACCAAGATTGTAAAAAATATTTAAACATTTTGATTTTATTATCAAATATTTTTTATCAATATGTCAATTTTTCATCTGTCAATCTGGAACTGCTCAGGTGGAAAAGCTTTTGTTTCACCTGGTTTAATTTCATAAAATAAATCTCCTTTAAGGAAACGTTCACTATCAGGTTATTAATTTAAAAAAATAATCCACAGATGAATTGATTTGCAAAAGAGTCGTTAGATTCAGCCCTACTAATATCCATTGATTAATGAGGCTTTGGGTTGAAGGGATGACAGGAAAGAGAAGGAAAGCAGGTCAGGATCAAAACGAATGGATCGGACCGATCATGGCGACTCTTTCTATTAGAAGAAATGTTTAAAACTAGATTTTTAATCTCCTGCAAAGAGGATCCGTGGTTGTTGGATGTGTGGGAAGGAAAGGTTACTTACCAGTGTTTAGAAATGAAGAACCTGTAAAACTGTCAATGCTTTCCATCATCGACCCTTTCTTTAAAGAAATTATTTAAATTAATGATCCTTCTTCTTCTTTGGCTGATCTGCAGATTTATTCACCTTCTGATTCTAATTCAGGTCCAAGAAAAAACCTTAAAGCTTCAGAAAGGTTGGATTTTTACCTTCAACTAGCTTCTGACACACATCCCCACTACATATACATGGATATCTATCTATCTATATCTATAGATATATCCAGACAGACAGACAGACAGACAGACAGACAGACAGACGATAGATAGATAGATAGACGATAGATAGATAGATAGATAGATAGATAGATAGATAGATAGATAGATAGATAGATAGATAGATAGATAGATAGATAGATAGATAGATAGATAGATAGACCTTTTGCTATCCAATTACTGATTGATTAATTGCAAAAAAAATAATCGCAGATTATTAGTTTAGCAAAATAATTGTGAGTTGCAGATCTTTTGATAAGATTGCGCCCCCTGCTGTCGCCTAGAAGGAATGACAATTCTTCATATATCACGTGACCTTTGGCAGAAATTAGTCTGGTACTTGAGCAGAGATCATTTGGTGCTCAGTGACAATTTATAAATTATACTTTCAGTGTAAAGTTAGAGTCCAGCTTGTAAAACTGGGAATAAGATTTATTTGAGTGTATTTGTGTGCAACAACTTGGCAGAAAATTCACTCTGTAGCACTAATATATATATATACATATATATACACACACATATATATATATATATATATATATATATATATATATATATATATATATATATATATATATACATATATATATACATACACACACACATATATATATATATATATATATATGTATATATACATATATATATATATATACACACATATATATGTATATATATGTATACATATACGTATATATATATATATATATATGTGTGTATGTATATATATATGTATATATACATATATATATATATACATATATATATATATATATATATATATGTGTGTGTATGTATATATATATATATATATATATATATATATATATATATATATATATATATATATATATATATATATATATATATATATATATATGTGTGTGTGTGTATATATGTTAAAAATACTCAATACCTTTAAAACAACTTCAAACACAATGAAGATAAATAACTAATAACTAAATATTTTTAATGCAACTGTTTTTTTTTTTGCATAACCTTAATATTAAGTTTCTGTTTTATGTTCTATTATGCTGACATGAAAAAAATCAGTTAAAGTAACTAAATATAAATTAGTATAATATGTAACGATATAATTCAGCTAATTTGAAAAACTGTTGAAATGTTTAAATAATCCTTAGAATGACGGATCTAATCTGGTTGTTTTATATCATGAAATTATGGGATTACATGAATATAGATGCATGTTTATTAAAAAGGAGAAGAGAAAAAGGTTATAAAGTGATAAATGGAGGAGATTATAAAAGCAGGATGTTGGTTTTCTAAAAGATTAAATAATCCAGATTAAGAAACTGTTTCTGTTCATTGATCCAGTTTAGAAGGAAAAGCAAACTTGTCATTTAGTTTAAAGCAGAGCGGCTATTAAAGGGAATGATGACAGTACCAGAGTGGAGAAAGCAGATTTCTGTCCCCGCAGACTGAACACGCAGCGCGCGCACTCCGTCCCGCACTCTGCGGCGGCCGCCAGCCTCACGCATGAGCCCGTAAGCAGCAGCATCCACAGGCAGCTGAGAGCGATCACAGCCATTGGCTGAGGAGCAGAAATCACCTTTAAACCAATTTCTAATGAAGAAATGATTGAGGTGGAATTAAATGTTCAGATTGAGTGACTCTTACCTCCAATAGACTGAAAACAGCCTGTTTCTCTGCTACTGACTGACCAACAGAGGGAGAAGGACGCGGCTCTGTTTTTCCACAGGTGTTTCAGAAGCAGCAGATCCACGGACACGAACAGAGCTGCAACTTTTCCCCACGAAGAGCAGCTGAGGGCGCAGAGAGCCAATGCAGTGCTGCTGGGGGGGGGGGCGCCAGCTTTTTAAACTTCTGCCTCGGTCCTACGTCACAGGATGAAAGGCTGAGGGGGTGGGGGGGGGGGGGGGGGTGCAGTCCGTGACGCGGCAGCCCACTCACCACCCACGGAGTCAACACCTCCACCCTTCCACTCTCCTGTCACGAAGGGCTCAGATTGAGGTTTAGTGTTTTTTAAGGTTCTCTGAGGTTCTTCCTGTCCTGGTTCTGCTTCTGTTCAAATCTCTGAGTTTTCATTGATCTTATGTTCTAGTTATTTTTTTTTATTGTATTTGAGTTCTTAGATCTTTCTTGTTTGCCCTCTGCTGCCCTCTTGTGTCAGTCTCCTCCTAGCTCCCTTCTAGTCTCCTCTGTCCACACCTGCTCCCAATCGGCAGATTAGCCTGCTCTTCTCTCTCCCATATATTCTCCTGTTCAGTCACTCTTTGCTGCTTTGTCGTCATTTCCTGGTTTCCCTTGTTGTGAGGATTCCTGGTTCTCAGTTTTTGTGGATTTATGTTTTGGATTTTTGCTTCTGTTATCGTTTTTGTTATTAAATTTTCAAGAAGACACTTCAGCTTCAGTGTTGGCATTTGGTTCCTTCAAACCAGCTAGAAATGGACCCGGCAGACTTGGTCTCAGTTTTGGGCACCCGGGAGAGACAGCTAAACAAACAGGAGGAGCAGCCGGCATTGTTGCAACTAGAAATGTTCCAACTAGATGCACAGCGGAGTAAGTTAGTGTTAACATTTACAGAAAAAATCTCCTTTCTTGTGGATCAGTTACAGAAATTTCAGAGCGCCCCTAGACGGCCTGCTACTAACCATAATCCTCCCCCTAGCCGGGTCAGTCCTCCCTCAGCCGTCACTTCCATGATCAACAGCTAAATCCAGTTTCAGGCCCTCTGGCGTCGCCTCTCTATGGTCAGGTCTCCGTAGTGTTCCCTCCCCAGAGACCCCTGAGTCGGTCTATGAACTGGTCCCTGATTTAGAGCTCAGTGAGGTTTTTCCCCAAGCCCCTCAGCGGGCGCTCCTCGGCGGGCGCTCCTCAGCGGGCGCCCCTCAGCGGGCGCCCCTCAGCGGGCGCCCGCCGAGGAGCGCCCGCCGAGGAGCGCCCGCCGAGGGGCGCCCCTCAGCGCTTTGTCGTGGTTTGTGTACTGCAGTCAGCGGTCCCCAAGGTTAGAGTGCTGCAGGTTAATGAGACTGTTGACTTGTTTTTTTTACTGCGCTTTATGCTTTGGCTGAAAACTGCAACTACGAACCTCTGCATGATGAGTCAATAAGAGATCGCCTCATTGAGGGATTGAGAGACATCAGCCTGGCAGAGAGACTTCAAATAGATAAAGATTTGACACTGGAGAAAGCAGTGAATCAAACCTGGCAGTCAGAAATCAGAGAAAGGCAGCAGACAGACATCACATTGCTGTGTCAGCAAAACACAAGAAACACAAACATCCATCCTATAAACCCCAAAGTCAACTAAAGTATACAACAAAAGCCAACATTTCCAATGAGAGATCATACTACAGATGAGGTCAATAAGCTGCTCATGGCAAAGGACAAGGGTGAACTGCCATCCACATGGTCAAAGGGGCACTACAATAAAGAGTGTAAACCAGTCATATTTGTGCATGTGATAGAAACAGGTGGCTGCAATAACGCATCCATGTTCCTTAGTTCTGTAGAGGCAGGTTCAGATCCCTGCTATGCAGACCTGACTGTCAGAAATCATAAAGTTAGAAATACAGTAGCAGCCATTCAAAATTTCCCCATTTCCCTTCATGGGCCCTTGGTTGGCCCTTGGTTGGCCCTTGGTGGGCCCTTGGTTGGCCCTTGGTTGGCCCTTGGTTGGCCCTTGGTGGGCCCTTGGTGGGCCCTTGGTGGGCCCTTGGTTGGCCCTTGGTTGGCCCTTGGTGGGCCCTTGGTTGGCCCTTGGTGGGCCCTTGGCTGGCCCTTGGTTGGCCCTTGGTTTTCCCTTGGCTGGTCCCCTACAATTCCTTTTTAAACATCTAAAATATTCTGTCATGATTTGTGGGCATTAAGATCTAAAGAGTAGCGCCATCTCCTGGTCAGACCCTGTAATTCAATGAAAGGGTGGAGTCAGAGAAAAGAAAAAATGCACACCCAGGAGAAGGCAGGTAGCTGGAAGTTGGCGGCCATTCGGCCATCATTCGGATTGCTTTTGCTACTGTAAGATAGACAGTGGGGCGGATGCAAGGGTGTAACTTTGCGATAAAAGTTGGTGGAGGCGCTCTAAGGGTGGAGGCGCTCTAAGGGTGGGGGCGCTCTAAGGGTGGGGGCGCTCTAAGGGTGGGGGCGTTCTAAGGGTGGGGGCTGATGGACCTACAGCTACTCAACCCGAACGCTATTTATTGAATGCTTTCCTATTGTTGAGAACACAATAGAACCACAGTACTCTGATATGTATAGATCTAGACAGATGCCTGCCTTTAGTGCTTTATTTATAAAGGGCTCAAAAACATTGGTGTATAAAAAATGATGAATAACAGCCGATATGGATGCCAACATCAATAGATCCTGCATCCCTAGAATGGACACAACTTCACTTCCATCCATCCATCCATCCATCCATCATCCATCCATCCATCCATCCATCATCCATTCATCCATCCATCATCCATTTTAGATGTGATTAATCTATCTCTGTTACAGTGATATGTACCTAAAGCTTTTAAGGTTGCTGGAATTAAACCTCTGCTTAAGAAACCGTCTCTTGACCCAGATGACTTGGTTAATTATAGACCTATATCCAATCTTCCTTTCTGATCTAAAATTCTTGAGAAAGTAGTTGCCAAACAAGTTTGCGACCACTTCCACCATAATGAACTTTTTGAAGAGTTTCAGTCTGGCTTTAGAGCTCATCATAGCACTGAAACAGCTCTGGTGAAAGTCACTAATGATATTCTCATGGCCTCAGATAATGGACTTGTATCTGTGCTTGTCCTGTTGGATCTTAGTGCTGCATTTGATGCAGTTGATCATAATATTCTTTTAGAAAGACTTGAATATTTTGTTGGAATTAAAGGAACAGCACTAGACTGGTTTAAATCTGATCTATCTGATCGAATTCAGTTTGTTTATGTTAATGATAGATCTTCAACACGCTCAAAGGTTACCTGTGGAGTACCACAGGGATCAGTGCTAGGACCAATTCTCTTTACTTTATACATGCTCCCAATCGGTAGAGTTATTAGACAGCATGGGATTAATTTCCACTGTTATGCTGATGATACCCAGCTATATCTGTCTATAATCCAGATGAAGCTAACCCATTACATAGATTACAGGCATGTCTGAAGACATAAAAACCTGGATGACTCTTAACTTTCTGCTTCTGAATGCAGACAAAACAGAAGTTATAGTCTTTGGACCAGAGTCTCTGAAAAAGAAGCTGATTAGCCAGTCACTTCATTTGGATGGGATTAACCTGATTTCAGATAATAAAGTAAAACATCTTGGTGTTGTTTTTGATCAGGACCTGTCATTTAAATCCCAGATCAAAGAGGTTTCTAGAATTTCCTTCTTTCATCTGAGGAACATTGCAAAAATGAGCAATCTCCTGTCCAGGGGTGATGCTGAGAAACTAGTCCATGCATTTGTTACTTCAAGGCTGGACTATTGTAATTCTTTACTATCAGGAAGTCCACAGACTGTAGTTAAAAGCCTTCAGCTGATCCAAAATGCTGCAGCCAGAGTTCTGATGAAAATGAAAAAGAGAGATCATATCTCTCCTATCCTGGCTTCTCTTCATTGGCTTCCTGTTAAATCAAGAATAGAATTTAAAATCCTCCTTCTCACATATAAAGCCTTAAATGGCCAAGCTCCATCTTATATCAGAGATCTGATTGTTCCTTATGTTCCTAACAGAGCACTTCGCTCTCAATCTGAAGGTTTACTAGTGGTTCCTAGAATTTCTAAAAGTAGAATGGGAGGCAGATCTTTTAGTTCTCAGGCTCCTCTCCTGTGGAACCAACTACCAGTTTTAGTCCGTGAGGCAGACACCCTGTCTACTTTTAAGGCTAGGCTTAAAACTTTCCTTTTTGATAAAGCTTCTAGTTAGAGTGGCTCAGGTTATCCTGATCTATCTCTATAGTTCTGCTGCTATAGGCTTAGACTGCTGGAGGACATAGGGACCCCTTTTTCATCATTCTGCTTCATTCTATCTCTATTCTCCCACTCTGCAGAATCTGTTAGTTCAATCTCTAACGTTCTGCTCTCTCTGCTTTTTCTCATAGTAGCTTCATCTGGTCTGTTCCTGTTTGGCTGTGACTCCATCCTGGAGAGAAATATCAGCTGTGCTGCTGCCATCAACACCTTTGTTTCTAGATGTTGGAGCTTGGCCTGTTTTCCAGTGTAGTCCTGTTTCTCTGACTGTGACTAACTGGATGTGCTCTCTTCATCCTCTGACATGGGAGCTGGCTCGGAGCTCGTCTGCCTGGCTGTGTGTTTCCTGGACGGGGCCGCCTGTGGAGCTGGTTGACAGTTGCCTTTTGTATCTATGCTTCTTTTTCTATGTCTGCTTCTGTCTCCTTGAACCCCAGTGGGCCTCAGCAGATGGCCGCTCACACTGAGCCTGGTTCTGCTGGAGGTTTCTTCCTGTTCAAAGGGAGTTTTTCCTCTCCACTGTCGCTACAAGCATGCTTAGTGTGAGGGATTGCTGAAGAGTCAATGAGTCGATGCAATCAGCTGGTTTTCCTTAGATATAAAACTTTGTATCAATCTGACTGTATGATCTGGTTGAACTGTAAAGTGCCTTGAGATGACATGTGTTGTGAATTTGGCGCTATATAAATAAACTGAATTGAATTGAATTGATCCATCCATCCATCCATCCATCCATCCATCCAACCATACATGCATGGCTTCCCTTTAAGCTGCATCAGTGATTATCCTCCTTCACAAAATCTAATTTAAAATAAGTCCCATGTGTCATTAACAGCCAAAGTTTATATATTGAACCTTATATTTCAAAAATCATCTCTACACTGAAATGTATTATTTGTGCTTTAATTCTTGTAGGTTTCTTATACTTTAATGTTCAGTCTGTGTCCTGTCTCTGGGTTGCAGCTATTTCTGACTCTTGCTGAACTACAGAAGACAAAATTATATGTTGAATTTTATTATAGCATTGCATATTTTTTCTAGTAAACTTGGCAATATATTTTATTGCATGTTGCATATCTCAGCTGTCCCTAATTGTCCCTCTGCTCTGCTTAAAAACAGATTTATGAACCTGTCATCCGATATAATGATGTCAGAGAAAATAATTTCAGGATCTCTAGAAGCTCTGCAGCCTGATTCTCTGTTCAATCTGAAAACAACAGATCTGTGTTCATTTTAATCTGTAACTCTGAGTGATGGTCCTGAGAAGCCAAGCTTTTTTAACTTATATCAATGTACAATCTGCTGCTATTTTTAACTGAAAAAGGTCTGTATGTGTAACTCTCTGATTTTTTTTTTAACAAAGCAGTCTACTAACTTTTACTGAAACATATATCAGAGTAGCTGCCAGTTAAAATGCACTGAGTCCTGCTGCGAATTTATGCTAAAACGGCTTGCCATAGTGGTTCAGACGAAACCAACTGTATGTTAAAACGGCTTGCCATATCCGGTATCTCTTCCGGTATGTCCCAAAGCAGCAGATGATGGTTCAACGAGAGGTGGGACTGGAGAACAGCGGCAGAGCGAGGAAAAAACACGGACTGGAAGGTTCTGAACACAGACAGCTGCACCCAGTTACTGCTGGCTGAAGTAAATCAGCGGAAAGGGGGAAAAAAGTGGAAATTATTGGTGGGGACATGTCCCCATCATGCCCACAGTTGGTGGGGACATGTCCACACCAGTCCTTCAGGAAGTTACGCCAGTGGACGGATGTATCAATTATTCCTGTCCAGACATAGTACTACTGTATTAACACAAACAGGTTAGAGTTATGTAAACCAGATAGACCTTTGTTTTGACCTGGTGGTACTCAGCTTAATGTGGTGGGAATGTTCACAGAAACTTTGTGTTACTTTATGTTGTAGAAGGTTTACAGGTAGCTTTGTTGTCAGAGCTGCAAGTGTGAAGCTAAACCTTGTGTCTAGAGCTGATAGAATAGACATCACAGTGTTAAAGGAGAACTACCCCCAAACTGCAGAGAGCGTATACAATAAGATGAAACCTAATGCTCTAACTTTTTCCCTGGCCACACCTAGATGCCCCCCCATCCCTCTGATGGGAAAAGTGAGTCAGGAACTGTTCAGAATAGTCAATGGAAGTCATTAGTTGAAGACCCAACTGAACGGTGTTCGGGAATGGTCCCACTGCCAACTAAAAATGGATCAGTGCACATTTGTGTGGACGTCACCCACCTTAATGGAGCAGTTTGCAGGGAAAAATGCCATGCCCTCTGTCAAACAGACACTTGGATCCTTGGCAGGAGCAAAAGTCTTCAGTAAGCTAGGTGCTAACACAAGCTTTTGGCAGGCCCCACTGTCAACAGAGTCGGCACACTACACTGCATTATTGGTAGACACAAACATCTACAGTATGTGGATGAAATAATCAGAAGCCTACATGCTAGTTTGGTCTACATCACACAGCTGAAAGAAGAACTTATGAAGTGATGTTATTTTGGGAGGCTGGCCAGACTACAGCTTTCCTAATGGCCCTATAAAAACTTATTGGCCGCATAGAGACACTCTCACTGTACTTGATGGACTTTTACTGAACTTTACGAAGAAAAAAAAAAACACTGGAATTTGTTTCCAAGCTAGAAGACGTGTCTCTTCCATCCAGGAAGCTTTTTCAATTCAAAATGTCAGAAATGTCAGCCCAACAAAACCTTGTTTTGTTTAGAAAACATGCAAATAGAACCACAGAGAACAGATCTGCCCCTTAGGAATGGACAGTAGTTTGGGTTCTTTGTTGGCCAGCAATACCCATTACCTGTCTATGTCTCTGAAAGGTGGGTCACTAGGGGAAAATCTCTCTCTCCACCACAAGGCCACCACTCCCCCATAATGCACTGAGGATATCAGCTCCCCCAAGAACATCACCACTTTTGGCTAACCGATGATCCAATGGAGTTCCGAAAAAGCATAGAGCTCATCTGTAGAGTCTGGTGACAGAGAGGCTCTGAGAACAGTGAGAGCTAACTTGAACTGTGCATTAACACCACGAGGATGTGGCAAGGCATTCGGGTGATCAGACCACAACACCCCCTCCCCCCCGGTAGATGCAGCAAACACTGACTTCCTAAATGAACTGAATAACTTCTTTGGAAGGTTTGAGGCACTAAACAGCCTCCAGCAGTGAAAGCTGTTCCACAGCAGGGGGAGGAGGCACTAAACCTGGACGTAGCTGAAGGGAGGAAAACTCTGAGGAGAGTCAATCCAAGGAAGGCCCCAGGGCCTGATAACACACCTGGGCAGGTGTATAAGGAGTGTGCAGATCAGCTGGCTGGTGTCCTCACAGACATCTTTAACACCTGGCTGGACCAATCCATAGTGCCAGCATGCTTCCAGTCTGCCTCCATTATTCCAGTCCCAAAGAAGCCTCAGGTCGCCTCCCTCAATGATTAGCGGCCTGTCGCTCTGACTCCCATCATGATGAAGTGCTTCCAAAGGCTGGTTAAAGAACACATCGTCTCCAGTCTGCAACCAAGTCTCCTGTCTCAAAGAAGACAGGTGGTTTGAAAGGGGTGCGAGGGAAGCCATTTATGTTAAGAGAGAGAAATCAACCTTAAACAGAGGGGGTGGTATTATCTCAAGCCCCATCACCATGCAAGGTACCAAAACATCTCAACAGGTCATCCAGGTCAACAATAATCCTAACAACTCCCTTTTCAGAGGCATAGGCCAGTATCGGGTATTGCAGGCCAACAACGACCTCAATGAATCCACGTTACTAAGGGTGGACCTTTTCTTTTGGTTGAATTGCATGTTTTCTAAGCCATAACAAGAGGTTAATCCAGACATTTTGAATTGAAAAAGCTTCCATGATGAGAAGCAAAACGTCTTCAACTTGGTAAACAAAGTCCAGTGGATTATTCTTCAACTTTTTGGAATGACTTTTATCTGGATGACAGAGAATCTTCATCAGCATATTGCACTCCATTTTGGAAAGGACACCCTCGGAATAATGCGTGTGTATAAGAAGTTGCTTAGGGAACTTGCAGATTATAGAAACCATCTTGGTTTCAATTTGAGATAAAGACAGCAAAGAATGGTTCCCAACAGCTTAAGACTGAGGTCTACTATCAAAGGACACATGGAAGGATAGATTCTTAGGACTGGGCACAACAAGCTGCTTAGTGAGAGGATAAGACAGACTTACTTCAACATTGAAGCTCTCTCTCACAAAATAGATCAGACAAGGCAGAAGCTGTCCAACCTTCTCCTTGAAACTTTAAAGAAGTTTCCAGGTTTGTTGATAAGGTCAACAAACCAAGCCATTGATGGATGTTCTGAGTAAAGGCCTGAATTCTGCAATTTCTCCACAATAAATCCCGATTGTGGAACTGAATCTGCCATCAGGAACAACAATCTGGCTGAAACTGAGGCAGAGCAACTCAGAATGAAAGTAACAGCTACCCTGCCCAGCACCAAACCACCTTCTTCCAATCTCTCACCACAGGAAAGGAAATCCCCATTATCCCTCAGCCAGGACCAAAGCATCACCATATTACCAGCAGACAAAGGAAGATGCATTGCGGTCCTCAACACCTCAGACTACCAGGACAAAAATCTCACTCTACTGAGTCACAGTTCTACTTCGGGGGTGCTGGCTGCCGGCGGAGCCCGTTGGCTAGTCTCCACGGCTCCTGGGGGCTCCGGCATTGCGGTGGTTGGGACATTTTCTCTGGGCCGTGTCTCCTCCTCCCTTGGTGGGGGGGCGGATTTCCTGGATTGGCCCCTCCTAGGCACCCTTGCTCTTGGGGTTCCTTTAGGCATCTGGGGCTTTGGTTCCCCCGGCGCTCGCCTTGGTGCTCTGGAGGGGCGCCTCTTCGGCTCTTCACAGCCACTATTGAGCATTTTTAATTTGGATAAACTTTAAATGCACAAGTGCACTCTCACAATCAACTACAGGTGCTTGGGTTCCAGGTACTCAGAGATTCACTTCCACACAGAAAGTGTCATGAAGGGTGGACAGAGGGACCCAGTATTCAAGGAGAGACAGCCAGTAGGAAAGTTCAAAAAGTTTATTAAATAAAACAAACAAAAGTGGAGCTGCTCGCGGGCACTGCAGGATGGGGAGCGGGGCACCGCCCAATCTCAGACACTCTAAGGGAGAAACACAGGTAAGTGACCACGATCATCTGACTGAAGATGATGTTCTCAGTGAGTCACTTACCTGGTTTAGCAGTTCAGTCCATACCCCTTTGGGGGGTGCAATCCAGCCGATGGGCTGACAGCTGACGCGGCTCGCGTCACCCAGAGTGTCCCCAGTGCTGCAGCTCCGGAGGAGTTGCAGGAAGCCAATCCTGATCAGGGATGCAGATCAGGCAGGAACAGACAGAACAGGTTGCAGGATCCAGGCTTCCAGGCTATAACAGAGCTCCGGGACAGGTTCAGAGTCTGACAGAGTTCTGAAGCATGGCCAGACGGTCAGTGGAAGAGGGTAGCCGAGACAGGACGTGGAACCAGAACTTGAAGCAGGACTTTAAACTGGTCTCCTCCCTGGAGCCAGGCTTACTGGATAAAAACTGAACCTCCCCACATATAGAGCCAAAAACCCAGAGGACTCAGCAGGGGAGGAACAGTGGACAATCAGGAGACGAGACAAACACAAAACCCTCTTTCCACTGGCAGCTAGGATCCAGGACATGAACCATGAAATCAAAAACTGAACGAACTAACAAAAAGACAAGCAATGATCTGGCACTGAATGCTCAGGCTGAACCGAATATAAACCAGAGGAAACAGGTGAGAGGAATAAATTATAATTGAGGCAGGGAGGGAAAACAACAGGTGAAAGGAATTACTAATTAAGGAGGAGCAAATAGCCAGATCATGACAGAAAGCCCATATTCTGATCTTCAGCTACCATACTACACATGTCAGATTGAATAATACTACTTATACTTCAGCGATTGTATATAAGTGTTACTTTATTGTATCTCTTATATCCGTTGGTTGTTCTGTTCTTTTTCCATCTCTTTGCAGGTGATGAAGCAGACTGAAGATGTTTTATCCTTTTCTCCGTTTTATCTCCTCTTTCTTTCATCTTTTTTCCTTTTTTCTGTTTTTCCTTTCCTGTTCTACTTACATTGCAGTGTCCATATAATCTGTTAAACTCCCTGCACGAATCATAATAAAGATATTTATATGCATAAACCAAGAGGAACACTATAGCGATAGCCGTACTGATCCACTTGTGAAAGTAAAATTTGTTGGGCTCTTTTTGGCATCAAGACAATTATTCTTATTGCCACATTGGCAGACAGGACAGGACAGGACAGGAGTAAAATAAAAATACTCATTCAACTGCCAAACCATCTTATTTACCTCGTAAGATTGAGGGTACATACACTTGATCACTTATTTCTAGATCGTTTTTGAAGTGTTGTAGGTGTGGCCCCGCCCCCAGACTGAAGTTAACTGGTTAACTGCTTTTTTGGTTCTGCTGGAGGGTTCTTCCTGTGAAAATCGAGCTGTTTCTCTCCACTGTTGCTGCATGCATGCTCGGTGGGAGGGATTGATGTAAATTCTGGTGTGTACTCGCTCAACCTGGAAGAGCACGTCCTACAAAGTCAATGACTGGATGCATTCTGCTGGTTTTCCTAAGATCCAAAACAATCAAATGATCTCCGGTGATCTGTCTCTGCCACGAGATGATGTGTCATGAATAAATAAGCTGAATAGAATTGAATATGCATTAAAAAGAGACAACAACTAAAACATTATATAACTCTTTATCTTAGCTCCAGCATCCTGGTTCCTGTCACTTATCAGCAGAGGAATAACACGACGTGTTTTAATTAGGAAAAGGTGTTATTCTGCCAATAGCAGGCAGCTGGCTTTATTTCAGCTTTTATTATCTCAGACCTCAATAAAGAGGATCCGCCTTATGGAGTCCGTCGTCCCTCTGCAACTTGGTCTGTTTGCCTGCAGACTATCAGTAAATATTATCATCCACAATCTGTCCAGAGTAAAAACAGAAACCAGTCTTGGGCTTCACTGGATTTTTAAAGTGACTTCCTGTTCTTGACCAATATTTTCTGTTACAGATATTCTCTTTTTTTAATCTCCTATCATTCTCATACCTCTCTGTGGTTCATTTGTATCATTTATTGTCTTTACTTTATATCATCCATAAAACCTCTAATTGATAAAAATCACACATAATCTCCACTAATCCCTCTGGCCTTTGGCATTAGCTCCGCCCTAATGCTGTCAGTCACTAATCATCATCATCTGGGTGGTTTTTGGTTTGTTTTTATGTTTTGAAAAGGTGTCCGTCTGTCCGTCTCTTTCTGTCTGTCTGTCTGTCTCTGTCCGTCAGTCTTTCTCTGACTGTCTCTGTCTGTCTTTCTGTCTGTCTCTGTCCGTCAGTCTTTCTCTGACTGTCTCTGTCTGTCTGTCTCTGTCCGTCAGTCTTTCTCTGACTGTCTCTGTCTGTCTTTCTGTCTGTCTCTGTCCGTCAGTCTTTCTCTGACTGTCTGTCTGTCTGTCAGTCTTTCTCTGTCTGTCTGTCTGTCTTTGTCTGTCAGTCTGTCCATCTCTCTCTGTCCATCAGTCTTTCTCTGACTGTCTCTGGCTGTCTTTCTGTCTGTCTCTGTCCGTCAGTCTTTCTCTGACTGTCTGTCTGTCTGTCCGTCTCTGTCCGTCAGTCTTTCTCTGTCTGTCTTTGTCTGTCCGTCTCTGTCCGTCAGTCTTTCTCTGTCTGTCTATCTTTGTCTGTCAGTCTGTCCATCAGTCTTTCTCTGACTGTCTCTGTCTGTCTTTCTGTCTGTCTTTGTCTGTCCGTCAGTCTTTCTCTGTCTGTCTCTGTCAGTCTGTCTGGGATCTGGTGCTGACACCAACTGGAGCTCCACTGTGTTCCAGAAAGCAGCTCTGCAGAGGAAAACCTTCCACTGACCAAAGAGGAAGAAGAAACTCTTCCTCCCTTTTTGTTCATTCTTCTTTCCTTTATTCAATAAGAAAAATCAAAGCAACTGTTATAACAGATTTATGATGCGTCTACATCTGAGAACCAAAGATTCTGACAGGTTTATTGATCCAGATCAGCTTTGCACATCATAGCGCAGCAGATATTTTAGTTTCTGCAATTATCATAAACAACAACATGCCTCGCCTGACGGCCGGGAATCATTTTCTCTGAGGTGCAGACATATAATTGATGCTAATGCATTCGACTCAGTGCTAAGCGTGTGTGATGTTGCAAAGGCATATTGTTTAATGTTTTAAACCAGTCTCTTGGGTGATGTAGTATCCTGTTTATTTGCTCTTTTCTGCAATATATTCAAACGTTTATGAAAACAGTGGAAGTTCAAAGGTTGGTTGGGAATAATATTCTTATATAGTTAAACTCTACAACCTGATAACATTTTTGTTTATCAAATTTGGCATCAAATGAGGCAGTCATAGTATTTGTTGCTGTCATTACTAAGCAAAGTGATATAACTGTGAAAAGTTCTAACCTTAAAACTTGGCAGACAAAGCAGACGTTTTCATTTCCATCCCGCCTCAGAGGTCTGAACAAAAAGAACCAAGAACGTTGGCTTCATGATGTCACCGCCAGGGGGGGCTGTGAATTCAAGCATGAAAGATTTTTGAAAAGTTTCCCTCTTCTGTCTTTGAGAACATTGAACAAAAAGATATCTGCAACAACAAGGTCTGCAGCAAGAAATACATAAATAAATAAACTGAAGGATAAAATCAAGCCTGCAGCTTTTTAGAAGTTTCAGTTTATAAAGTAAAACCATTTCTTTTGTGTTTTTGTAGTGCAGCCATCAGCCACAGCCCAGCACCTCAGCAGGAACAGGTGAAGAGTCGATCGCCATGGCAGTACCGTCTATTTAAGCTAGCTCTACGTTTGTGGTTTTAATAAGCTCAGTAGAAACAGCTTTATTCGTCATTTTGATGAATACAACCAAGAATTCTGCTTTGCTTTCATTTAAAGTCGTAGGGAAGCAGCTGTTCCAACCGTTGCATTTCCGAATTCTGCCGAGTGGCGCCCGACTTTACACGAGTGAATAAAGTGAATCTGATTGGTTGATTATCAAGGGGGCGGGATTGTTGTCGCGGAAGGTTCACAAGCTATTTGGTTGTGGCCGGTTTGTGGGAAGCATCCTGCTAACCAGTTAGCATCTTAGTGCTAGCAGGTTCCCAATGGGAAATTCCATTGGGACCAAGTAGCACTAAATTGGTGACTTAGAAACGACGCTGTCAAGGAACGCTATGGACAGCGGAAACATGCAAGAGGAGGAGAGTTTAGTGTCGGAGGTCGTGGATGAGTCTCCTCCGTCATCCATTTTTTATTTAGAGGAGGAAAGCGGGGACGAAGATGTTGTGGAAGAGGACGCCAGGGCGGCAGAAGCTTGGTTTGGTGTAGAAGGCTTCCAGCCGTACATGTTTGAGCCCTTGCCTCGCAACGCTGCCAGTTCTGTTAGCTCTACGCCTGCCGAAGACACAGACGTCCATCCCCGTGAACACTGGGACGCAACTCAATGGGAAAGGAAAGGATTCTGGTTTCAACCGTTGCGTATATTAGCTGCGACATATGAATCAAGATGCTATGTCCGAAAACATTTGATTGACAGATGACCGTTGATATATGATTGGCTGAATTTAGGTGTTCAGGCTGACGTAGAACTAACTGGCCTGCAGAAGATAACGGAAAAAAAATAAAACACAGATTTTAAGACAGGATTTATTTGAAAATAGAAATGTTCTAACTTTTGGGACAATATCTGATGAAGAGAACATATATAAATATGATTTCCCTACGACTTTAAAGCATTTTTTGTAAAGTTAAAAAAAAATGAAAATACTTTTTTTCTTGTTTCATACTTTCACATACAAGTGAGCGGGAGCCCCCCCCCCCCGAACTACTCCACAGCACAGCGTTGTTTAGGATGGTGGGAAGAGGAACCTGTTGGAGTGTTTCTGGAAGTTCACCTCCACATTCAATGTTATGCTGTGTCACACTGGACACTTTCTGGGCGTCAGAAACGCTTAAAAAGCAGAAATCTGGACGTTGGATCAAGGTGCTTTGATGCTTCGGTGCTCTGGATGCTGGGAGTTGGAGGGAGGCAGGCTGGCGTTTGACTGGGAAGGATCAGGTTGAATGGCTGCTACTATTTATAGATATATATATTTTAGCTTTGTTGCTTAAAACAACTTCTGTTCTTAATCAGTGGGAGATAATTTGGTGACAGATTGATTTGATGAATCTTAATAGTTAAATGTAACATCCATGTAACGTTTCTTTAGTGTGACATATAAAGATTCTAAATGTAATTGTTTTGAGAGGAAAGGTTGAGGTGCTCCTCCCTGTGTAACAGAAATAATTGCCCCCAGGGTGGGGCTGCAGCAATTAGTCCCTCCATCTGTGTGTCAGAGGGTGACAGATGAATTCGCTCTGTTCTGTTCCTGCTTTCTGCGCTGAGTGAAGCTAACCAACAGCAACAATCCACAGCACAGGCTAAGCAGTTAGCCGAGTCCGTTTGCCTCAAGGTTATTTCAAGGTCACCATCAGCAGAGTCCATCTCTGATCTCATTGTTTATTTCACTGTACTGTATTTGTTTTCTAACTGGCCTATAATGAACCAATAAATTAAACTTAGTGCTGAGTTTCTTATAGTTTGTGCTGCTATTGTTTCTAAATATAACAGGTATTGATTTCAGTCACACTATTGACCCAAACCGGTGTCTAAAGTCTGAAACCATCAAAGTAAAAGAACAATAGTCCTGATTCTCTAGGATCCTAAAGCCGATTTTACACTACATGACGCTCCATCAGGCTGAAGACGGCCCCATTGAAAAAATTATCGCAATACTGGAGAATCGTCCCGAAAAAGGGCAAAAAATCGTACATTGTACGTCCAGCTTAAGGATTGCTGAAGAGTCAATGAGTCGATGCAATCAACTGGTTTTCCTTAGATAGAAAACTTTGAATCAATCTGACTGGATGATCTGGTTGATGTGGATCTATAAAGTGACCTGAGATGATGAGAATGGAAGCTATAGAAATAAACTGAATAGAGTTGAATGAAGCAGCGTTGGGCAGTCAGCTCATTCCGTTCTCTTTGGTCCATTTGCAGCAATCTCCCTATTTTTCCAGCCTGTAAGTTGATTCTCTGTTTATATAAAATAAGGGATCTGTTAGCGACGTCGTCGACTGAAAATGAAACGTTTATCGAGCGTTTCTCAGTGTTAGAACCTGTTTAATATTTCTGTGTAGAAAGAGATGGAGGCAGAGCAGCAGTACTAGACGAAAAATATTGATACTCATAATAAAACCTTACTCAACTACGAGTAAAAGTTACTCAATAAAATATCCTCTCATGTTAAAGTATTGAAATACTCACTTATAAAATATTTAATTATTCAACAGTAAAAATGTAATTTTCTAATATCAGAACATTTCTGTCTAATTTTCAGAGTTATTTTAAAGAAGCTGGAACTTTCAGAAACAACCCGATGTATTGATGCATAGAACCGCCTGATATAGATTCTACACCACCTGGAAAGAACTGCAGTTATTGTGATTATTGTTTCTTATATAAAAACAAAACAGGAGAGTTTAGATTTTATTGTTAAATAGAGGTTTAAAGTTGAATCTAACGCCTTGTGGAACTAATGTGTAACCTACATCAGAGGGATGTCATTAACTCTGTAGATCAGTGGCGTCTAGACTGAGTCCATAGGGCTGCTATCTGCCATGATGGATGAAAAACAGCAACATTGGATTATAAAGCTGAACCAAAGGAAGAAGGAACTAACAAAAAGTACCTCAATTAAATATACTTTACAAAAGTACTTAAATACAGTTATCAGGTAAATGTACTTTGTTAGTTTCCACCACTGGAGAGCAGGAATGATAACAGCAGGAAACTTTATTTGTTTTTAGAGTCAGATGTTTAATGCAGGATAATTAAAGTATTGTTTACAATATGTTCAAATGTTGGCTTCCTTTAACTATTCCTTTCCAACTCTCACTTTTCCTTTCTATTTAAAGCCTAAACATATTTTATTATGATTGTAGCACCCAACCCAAGTAGTTAGGCATTAACTCTGTAATAATGTTATGGTACTACTATAGGTGGGGCCCTGGGTACGTTACTTACAACTAATATTGTTAAACAGTAGAAATAATAGGAAATAGTCTTTTAACTGTATGTAGTAATTTAGACTTTTTTTTTTATATTGACGGTGCCTCCACTTAGCAGGATTTATATATGCAACTCTGTATTTAAACCCACTAAGAATAATGAATTTATCTTTTAACGCCTTTTATCTTTCCTTCTTTTATCCTTGAATGCAACCAATACTTTTAAATCTCGGTAAATAATTACGACACAACACAAATAGATTTACATATATAAAGGCAAATTTTAGTAAAACTTAAATTATGATTTGGGGAAAAAAAATAAAAATAAAAGAGAAAATATTGAAAAGAAATTGTCCAAGTTTTTTTTTTTTTAAGTGTCTCAGTACACTTACACTACTTCAAATGTCTTCACAGACTCAAAATAACAATAATTCAGAAAATTATATTCTATAAATTTCTTCCCCTTAACCAGTCCAGATACGTAACCTATCTGAGCTCAGATTTAATAAACTGTTGCAGGCCTGGTTGTTGCTTGGGTTCGTTGGGACCAGAAAACAGAAAAAGGCCGCTTCACTTGTTAAACAAGCAGAAAATAAAATGCACGTGCTTACTCACGAAATCCTTTTGGAATAGGTACGAAATCTGATGGAGGTCAAGCCATGTCCATGCCAAACTGAAACTCTTCAACTTGGTTGGAGTTAGCTTCACACTCGAGAGTCGGAAGTACACCTCGAAGAAACTGCGACAGGTCTATCCACAGCAGAAGAGTCCAGAGAATTCCTCCCGGTCCACTGTGCATTAGAAGTGGCTATTTAGTTCCATAAATTAAGTCAAGAGCTTATATACTTAGCATATATAGCTGCTATTAACTCGCGGCAAAATGCTAATATGCTAACTAGCGATTAGCATCATACATTTTATGCACTTACACATTCCGTCTAAGCACAAAAATCATCATATATCGAGTACTCACTCATCAAAGGGTAAAACAGTCCAAAAACAGGAACGTAGACTCTGCATCCACGGCTATGTTTTTTTTTTCATTCTCCCCTTAACTCTGATGAACAGCCTCCTCCAGCAAACTCTGTAACCAAGTGCTATAACCTAGATCCCGCCTTCAATACATCTGATTGGATATTCAGTTTACATCATCCAATGTGATACGAGAAATTACAAGATTGACAACTTAACAAGTCAGGTTGTAAACAAGATTCAAGGCAAACGAACTTAAGGCAACATTAACATTAGTATTCAACAAATAAATTGACAAAAAAACAAAAAAACCTGTTGTTTGGATTTAAACTATTTATGAACACTTTAATAATTGATGAACTTTTATTTATTGTTATTTTAAACAGATTTTAAATGCATTTTAACTCGATTTTTAATATATTTAACCTAGTAGTCTGAAATCGATTCTTTTTTTTTTTTTTTTTTTTTAGACCAGGCTACATCCTCCCCCTTCTAAAAGGTTTAGATGTCCTCATCTAACTCCAAGTTTAAACTTAGATCCAGAGGGATAAGTCTTATAATGTTTAGAACATTTTAAAGGATTTGTTTCATCTCTAGTGTTACTAAGGTTGACTTGTATTACCATTCCTTGGTGCACAATTGTCACAGGTTCCTCAGTCTGTGTTCCAGGTTTGTCATAAGTCAAACGGATGACTGGTTTCACCTCTCGCGTTGACTTTCTAGTTTTGGGACTTGTGCGAGTTCTCAACTCCACTTCGGCATCTTCAGATGTATCACTGGCTTCTGGTTCTACAGTTGAAGGTTGACATTCCTCTTGAGAACTTTCAGATGGTCCATCCTCAAACTCAGGTTCACTCTCAGGTGAGGAAGACTCTTCAGAGGGAACAGGTTGGACATCAGGTCTGCCTTGTATATGTACATGTCTCTTGACATGGTCAGTGTTTTTGGTTTGATACTCATACGCATATTCATACTCAGATTCTGAGACTGAAGAAGCATCCAATTTTTGAGCATTTTGGTCACGTGTTTGACTTTGTAGAGCATGTTGTCGTCTAGTAACCGGTAGTCTGACTCTTTCAGGTGTTTCTAAGGTCTCTGAGATTCGGACGAGATAACCGATAGGTAGTAGATGATCTCTGTGTAGAGTTTTAACATTTCCAGTTCCTTGTTCTGATTTGACTTTGTATACCGGTAAGTTCGGTAACTTTTGAATTACAATGTATGGGGTTGATCTCCATCTGTCTTGTAGTTTGTGTTTACCAGTTAAACCAACATTTCTTATCAGTACCCTGTCTCCTTCTTGCAAGGGTTGATCTCGTACTCTTTGGTCATAACGGGACTTGTTTCTCCGGTGGTTCTTTGATGCACTCTCGGTAGCTAGATGGTAAGCTTGTTGTAGTTCTTTTCTCATTTTGTCAACGTACTGCAAGTGAGTTTTCTCTGAATCACTTTCAAGAACCGCATTGAAACAAAGGTCAATCGGCAACCTAGCATTGCGTCCAAACATTAAATAGTAGGGAGAATATCCGGTAGATTCATTTTTCGTGCAGTTATACGCATGTACTAACTGACTAATATGTTGACTCCAGTTTTGTTTTTTACCATCCTCAAGAGTTCCAAGCATCGAAAGAAGCGTTCTGTTGAAACGTTCCGGTTGGGCATCCCCTTGTGGATGGTAAGGTGAGGTGCGTGATTTTCGGATACCAAGCATCAACAGAAGCTCTTTGATGAGGCGGCTTTCAAAGTCTCTGCCTTGATCTGAATGTATTCTAGCGGGCAGTCCGTAGTGGACAAAGTATTTCTCCCACAATACTTTTGCAGCTGTGACTGACTTTTGATCCTTTGTAGGGAACGCTTGAGCGTACCTTGTGTAATGATCGGTTACCACTAGTACATTGGCAACTCCTTTGCTGTCTGGCTCTATTTGTAGGAAATCAATACAAACTAGATCTAAGGGGCCATTACTAGTGATTTGATTGAGTGGAGACCAACGTTGTGGTAGTGTTTTTCGGGCGATACAACGTCCACAAGTTTTTATATACTGTTCCACATCGGTGTTCATTCTAGGCCAGTAGAAACGATCTTTGAGCAATTCTGTTGTTTTCTCAATGCCTAAATGTCCACAGTCATCATGTAACGATCTCATCACACTTATTCTGTATCTTTCTGGTAGAACCAGTTGTTTATTCACTGTGCCACAGGGCATTTTCCTTTGTCGGTAAAGTATTTGGTTGTCCAACTCAAGTTTTGAGCTCTCTCGACTTAACAATGTCACATCAGGTGGATAACTTTTGGATGAAATAAGCTGCTCTCCAGTTCGGATGGTTTGTTTAACTGGACCAATAATTGGGTCAAGATCTTGAGCAACTTGCAAGTCTTTAGAAGTAAACTGCTCATACAAGGTTGCTTTCAGACTCACTGGAAAAACGTAAGCTTCCGGAATCACTGATGGAGGGACACCAAGTTGGTCTACTAGCCTAGTAGTTCCATTAATGGATTCCTTTTTACAGACGGCTTTTATGGCAGATTGTGGCACATCTAACCATTGTTCAGTTTCATTTGTGTACTGCCGGGATAATAGATCTGCGTCTACGTTGTGACGACCAGGACGATACTGGATGTTGAAGTCATATGTAGCTAAAGCTGCAAGCCAACGATGTCCAACAGCATTTAATTTTGCTGTTGTCAACACGTACGTTAAAGGATTGTTGTCCGTTCTAACTGTGAACTTAACTCCATAAAGGTAGTCGTGGAATTTATCAACGACAGCCCACTTCAGTGCCAGGAATTCAAGTTGATGAACAGGATAGTTTCGTTCTGAGTCACTGAGTTTTCGACTAGCGAAGGCAACAGGCTTAAGGCCCTCAGGGTACTCTTGGTTGAGTACGGCACCTAAACCATTCATGCTCGCGTCCACGTGCAGGACATACGGTTTGGTGGGATCTGCAAATGCTAGTACAGGAGCATTAGTCAAACAGTCAATGATTTTTTTGAATGCTTGTTGACAGGAATTGTCCCATCTGTCTTTGAAGGGTTCAGAAGGTTTGAGGTAAGTTTTGGTTGGGTCTTTGGCTCGAATTTTCTTGCCTTTCTGAGTAGGTGGGTAACCTTTGGTAAGTTCTGTTAATGGACGGACTATGCTAGAGTAGTTGGCAATAAATCTGCGATAGTACCCACAGAAACCAAGAAATGAGCGAAGGGACTTAAGATCTGTTGGCTCTGGCCAGTTTCTAACAACAGCAACCTTTTCTGGATCTGTGGCTATGCCGGCTTCTGAAACAATATGGCCGACATATTTTACTTGGGACTGACAGAACTGACATTTGTCTATCGACACTTTCAGACCAATTTCCTCAAGGCGATCTAAAACTTTAAGGAGACGTTGCTCATGTTCTTCAAGTGTTCTGCCAAAAACAATTATGTCATCGAGGTACACTATCACTTGGAGAAGGTGCATATCCCCCACAGCTTTCTCCATAAGCCGCTGAAAAGTGGCAGGTGCTCCAGTGATACCTTGCGGCATTCTTTCAAATTGGTAGAACCCAAGAGGGCAGATAAATGCAGTCTTCTCCTTATCTTGCTCGGACATGGAAATTTGATAATATCCACTCCTAAGATCAAGGACTGAAAACCATTTGCTGCCTGTAAGACAATCCAAGGCATCGTCAATACGAGGGATGGTGTACTGGTCTGGTATGGTACGACTGTTCAAAGTCCTGTAGTCAATGCAGATTCTAACTGAACCATTCTTTTTTCGTACAACTACAATAGGTGAAGCAAATGGGCTACGCGACTCTTTAATGATACCCGCAGCTAACAACTGTTGTAAGTGTTGTCGCACATCTTCAATGTCTGCGGGAGCTAACCGACGTGATCGTTCTCTAAAGGGAGTAAAGTCACTAAGGCGAATGTGGTGTTCTACATTTTTAGCTAACCCCACGTCCCATTCACCTAGAGAGAAAACATTTCGCCTCTGAGCTAGCTTTTGCTGTAACCTTTCCTTCCACTCTTTGGGGACCGGTGAATCACCAAAATCAAAGAGTTTGGGATCTAAAGTACTAGTCTCAGGCTCTAGAGCTCTAGGGTTGGTGACTATGTCTACTTCATGCATCTCAGCGAGAACTGTGCCAACTTGGATAGAGGTTGGTTTCTGTGACTCATTATGCAATAGGACTGTGAAACTGTTCTCATCTATGTCACTCTCTGGGAGAACACTTGGCTGCACTAGCACGCCAGATGGTAATTGCGACATAGCTGGTGCCTCAACAAAGATGAAATTGTGAGACTTATTAGCTTTCTGCTCTACTTTGCAAGTGACATAGAATTTTTCATTAGCAGCAATGGTAAGTGGCCCTGGACCTTGCCATTTCACTTGTCCTATGGGATTGTCTGATGCATGGGACTTCAAAGACTGAGTTTGGATTTGGTCATAAACTGCTTGTATTTTCATGGAGCTGACTTTACAACCACTACCGCTTTCTTTACACAACTGGAATAGACGGCGGAACAGGAAAGCATTTGTACCCACCACTACAGGGGTTTCATGACCTTGTGGGGGCTCAGGACAGATGAGAGCAAGGACGTTAAGTGGCCCTTTAACACCTACTACATCCTCAGGGAATTCCATGTCGACTATTACATACCCAGAGTATGGATAAGACTCAGCTGATAGACCCCAGATAGCTAGAGTGGAAATAGGATGTATTGGAACTGTTGGTATGTTGGCGTTATACCAGTCCTCAAAAATGATGGTCACTGTTGATCCAGAATCCATAAGTCCATTGCAGGAGATGTTATTAACTTTAATAGGTGCGATCGATGAGGGACCAATTAGACCTTCAGGTATGTCTGCATTTTGAGTCGGGACACTGGCGGTATTGACATGAGCGACACACTGATCTTGATCCTCTGTACTTTTATTTTGTCCATCTTTACTTCCATGTACCTGATGAATTAGCTTTTTGATCACCTTTTGAGCATTTTCCGGAGCTGTGCATTTATTTGCAAAATGCCCGTTTTCTCCACACCTGTAGCAAAAATAATCTCCACCTTTGCTACTCTTTGAATTATAGGAAGATGACTTTGGATTAAAGTCTGCTTTGAACTTGCGGTAGGGGCCTTGGTCTTTTGCATATTGCTTTGGCTTTACTGACATTACACTTAACTGTGTTTTTAACTCTGAAACTTCTTTCCTTAACTGTTGCACTTCTTTGCTTGCATCTGATTTGTCTTTTTTCTGTTCTCTGAACTCTTTCTTTTGACTTGACTCTGTGGGCTTAGACTGCTTGTCAAGCTTTTTAATCTTTGCTTTTAGCTCTTGAACTTCAGACTGGAGATCAACTTGCTGACACCCTTTCGATTCTGTCTCACCTATGGTCTGCACTGCATGCACATACTGTCTTTGTGCTGGTTTTTTAAATTTTTGTCTGGCTGCGTCACGCTCCTCTTCTTCGCGAATCTCTTTCAGTAGGTTTAGAAATGATGGTGGGTCACTTCGCTTATCTCTTAGATTTAGCTGAAGAATCATGAGATCAGATTCAGTTGTACCTTTAATGAGTTGCTCTAGCCTTGCTTTATTGGCTTCACTTACTGTTAAGCCTCCCTTTTGAAGCACTTTATTTAGCATTCTTTCCAATCTCAGCAAAAAATCCGACAAGCACTCATGTTGTCTTTGGTGCATGGATCTGAATGTGAAATACAGTTCTTCTCCTGATTCTGAGGTTCCAAATGTACTTTCTAATGCCTGTATATAATCTATATGACTGGCATTGGGATTGGACAATCGTACTGCTTGTATTATCTCCAAAGCTGGTCCTTTGAGACTCTCAATAATCCTCCGGCGTTTTTCTTTGTCTGACCATTCATATTCTTCACTCATGAATTTTGCTTGTTCTAGCCAACTGTCTAAATTATCTTCTCCAGGCGGAGTAGGATGGACTCCAGAGAAGGTTCTTAGACGCCTGTAAGAGCTACTTTCATTTGGCTTGGGCTGCAAAACATCCCCTACTGCACGAATGATTGACTCTGTATTGCTATTCCATGAAGTTGTAGGAGAACATAGTCTTTCAATGTCATCCATCGATTTCCCTTCATCCCGTAGAAATTTGTTTAATTTCTCTGTGAAGGGGTCTGAGTTTGTTTCTTCTTCTGCAATCACTATTGCCCATTTTCTTCCTTCTTTAGGTGAGATCACTTCTAGGGGAACTTTAGTAGAGTCTACTTCTTCACGGCATTCACATAACATGGTTAGAGTTTGGTTATTGGCATCAAACATCTTGCCCCTCACTCTTACTTTGCCCAAGGCTTTTATTTGCTCAAGTGTTGCTTCGACTGTGGCTATCTCCTCATCTTCGGGTACTCCAAGCACAAGAATGGCATGTGACGGATCCAGCCCTTCACCCCTGCACCAGTTAGCAAGATCGGGTTGTGCACTCTGTTTTTTAGTGGCCATAGTTTAATCAGTTTCTTTCTTTCTTAATTATTTTATTTAAAATTTTTTTTTTTTTTTTTTTTTTTTTAATCAAGGGATGACAGTAAAGGTGGCTTTCTTAAAACTAGGATTAAGTTTACTAACTTATAAGTATACCATAGATTAAGGTTGAACTGGTATGACACAACAAAACTTTAGTATCCCAGCGGTGCCTCCAATTTGTGTAGCACCCAACCCAAGTAGTTAGGCATTAACTCTGTAATAATGTTATGGTACTACTATAGGTGGGGCCCTGGGTACGTTACTTACAACTAATATTGTTAAACAGTAGAAATAATAGGAAATAGTCTTTTAACTGTATGTAGTAATTTAGACTTTTTTTTTTATATTGACGGTGCCTCCACTTAGCAGGATTTATATATGCAACTCTGTATTTAAACCCACTAAGAATAATGAATTTATCTTTTAACGCCTTTTATCTTTCCTTCTTTTATCCTTGAATGCAACCAATACTTTTAAATCTCGGTAAATAATTACGACACAACACAAATAGATTTACATATATAAAGGCAAATTTTAGTAAAACTTAAATTATGATTTGGGGAAAAAAAATAAAAATAAAAGAGAAAATATTGAAAAGAAATTGTCCAAGTTTTTTTTTTTTAAGTGTCTCAGTACACTTACACTACTTCAAATGTCTTCACAGACTCAAAATAACAATAATTCAGAAAATTATATTCTATAAATTTCTTCCCCTTAACCAGTCCAGATACGTAACCTATCTGAGCTCAGATTTAATAAACTGTTGCAGGCCTGGTTGTTGCTTGGGTTCGTTGGGACCAGAAAACAGAAAAAGGCCGCTTCACTTGTTAAACAAGCAGAAAATAAAATGCACGTGCTTACTCACGAAATCCTTTTGGAATAGGTACGAAATCTGATGGAGGTCAAGCCATGTCCATGCCAAACTGAAACTCTTCAACTTGGTTGGAGTTAGCTTCACACTCGAGAGTCGGAAGTACACCTCGAAGAAACTGCGACAGGTCTATCCACAGCAGAAGAGTCCAGAGAATTCCTCCCGGTCCACTGTGCATTAGAAGTGGCTATTTAGTTCCATAAATTAAGTCAAGAGCTTATATACTTAGCATATATAGCTGCTATTAACTCGCGGCAAAATGCTAATATGCTAACTAGCGATTAGCATCATACATTTTATGCACTTACACATTCCGTCTAAGCACAAAAATCATCATATATCGAGTACTCACTCATCAAAGGGTAAAACAGTCCAAAAACAGGAACGTAGACTCTGCATCCACGGCTATGTTTTTTTTTTCATTCTCCCCTTAACTCTGATGAACAGCCTCCTCCAGCAAACTCTGTAACCAAGTGCTATAACCTAGATCCCGCCTTCAATACATCTGATTGGATATTCAGTTTACATCATCCAATGTGATACGAGAAATTACAAGATTGACAACTTAACAAGTCAGGTTGTAAACAAGATTCAAGGCAAACGAACTTAAGGCAACATTAACATTAGTATTCAACAAATAAATTGACAAAAAAACAAAAAAACCTGTTGTTTGGATTTAAACTATTTATGAACACTTTAATAATTGATGAACTTTTATTTATTGTTATTTTAAACAGATTTTAAATGCATTTTAACTCGATTTTTAATATATTTAACCTAGTAGTCTGAAATCGATTCTTTTTTTTTTTTTTTTTTTTTAGACCAGGCTACATCATGGAATCCAATTCAATTCTATTCCGTTTATTTCTATAGCTCCAGTTCACATAATGTCACTTTATAGATCCACATAAACCAGATCATCCAGTCAGATTAATTCAAAGTTTTCTATCTAAGGAAAACCAGCTGATTGCATCGACTCATTGACTCTTCAGCAATCCCTCACACTAAGCATGCTTGTAGCGACAGTGGAGAGGAAAAACTCCCTTTGAACAGGAAGAAACCTCCAGCAGAACCAGGCTCAGTGTGAGCGGCCATCTGCTGAGGCTGAAACTCTCCTTTAATGAGGACGAAGCGCCCCCCCCTGGATACAAACTGGACTGCACCCACTGAAAGGAGGAGTTCAGAGGGATTTATTCATAAGCATAATTAGGACTCGAAACAAAAGGTTATTAACCCTTTATTGCGGAGGATGAGGAGAAACTGTTGAATAAAATGTTATTGTATTTTATTATATCTAATATATTTTATCATTATATAAAAAATGTCATATGTTGATATTACCGTTTTGATGTATTTATTTTTTTTACTATTTTCCAAGGCTGCAAAGATTAAATCATCTGGAGAGCGAGGGTTAGGGTCTGTTGCTCCAATGGAGAAAATTTATTTTTCTTACACTTGTGTAAACAAAATGACAAATAAAATCTGTCTAAGTTTAAGTCTAATATTGAGGCACTGGGTAAAAATTTGGTACGAGGTTCTCAGAAATATTGGAAAAGAGGGACGGTCACCTGAAACAGAACAATGACGCCTTTCTTTAGAAGATTTTGGCCGTTTGGCAGCAAAAGGGAATCCAAGACTTTTCCAACCTTTTTCATGTCATTTGAACTGAAATAAAACCTGTTAAATCAAACCTTACTTCTTCTTTTATGTCAAACTAGGACGGTTTGCATGAGGCTAGAATGAAATGGAAGCTCAACCTTACAAGTGATGAACAGTTTTGGACAAAATTAGAACAACCGGTCAACTACTATCAATTAACCAGTTTGTACATCAGTTAAACCTAAATCTTTCAAATGTAATGTGTCACTAAGGTGCCTCAGATGTGACAGTGAGGGGATCCTTTGCATTGCAGCTGGCTGACTGAGAAAGTTCAGCCAGGATCACAGGATTCAATGATCTTTATTGATTGTTCCCTGAAAAGTGCACCAACACAAACTCACTGAAGTTGAAGGTGGTGTGTTGAGAAGAACAGCTGCACGACCCCCCCCCCCCCCCCCCCCCCCATAATAGAATAATTGTCCGAAAATGAGCAACCATTTAACTATTTAGATACTTTAAATACTCAATATAGTTGTTTTATTTGCCTTTGCAAACTGCTGACCTTTTTTTGTGTTGCTATGCATGGGGAGAGTGTTGCTATGGTGACATGTTTGTATACCTTATATATATTAAACTGAAGATAAAATATTTAAAAACAGCCTGATAATGATCTGCTATGATGAGGTTTTCTTTAAGGGGGAAATTAGTCATTTCAAACTCAAAGGTTACGTTTTTAACCAGACTTCTGAGGACATATTGGTGTTTTGGTCTCTTCTCCATCAGTTTGTTGAAATGATGTGAATATCTCTAAGGCCAGAAGAGCTGCCAGCTCCTGTTTCTGTGACAGAGGTCTGGAACAGAGAGGACAGCTGCCAGCTGCACTGTGCAGGACAGAACTCATACCTGCATGGGCACGCACCTACGGCCACACAGGATCTCACCCCCGTACATACACAATGTCTCCTGCTCAGTATTTGTGATGATATCTAACTTCCCGGCGTTTTGAGCTGCAGGGATGAAGAAAGATTCTAATTAAATGCAAATTCAAAAATGCTTTTTCATCCAAAAGGAAATTAAATTGTATCATAACTTCCAGGGTTAATTTATTTTACATGTTGATTGCTGTAGATCTGAAGGATCTCCTGCAGAGATCTGTGTTGCAGTGGATCTGGAGAAGCTCCTGACTGAAGACTCTCTGTTGGTGTCTAACAGTCTGATGAAGAGGATGCTCACAGTTGTCCATCATCTTCATCTCCAGAGGTTCTAGAGGACTACACTATGCGTATTACCTGTTTGGTACCTAATGGCAGAAACTCTGGCTGTAGCTCCGCCCACAAAGCCTGGCAAACTTCGGTCTCTATCCCAGACACCATGCAGGACGCTAGTTTGTAGCTCTGACGATCGGTGGGTTTGCACCCAAAGCCAAAACATGCAGCGCCACGGCCAGTCTTTGGGGAACACTCACGGGTGAACTGTATGTCGTCGGGCGTTGGATGAGGCGTCGTAGATGGTGAACAAGCTCGTCAAACCGACACATGGACGCCCACAATCCTAGCTAGTTCCAGATTGGCCCTCTGGTGTTGTGGCGTGGAATAACAGCGCAGACCACGCTCCAAAATTGGCCATAAGTCAGAAATATCTGCATCATACCTGCAACAAGCTAACTGCGACACACTGCTGCGGGAGGATAACTGGACCTTTAAGGGTCTTGCTCAGGGACCAGTGTGGCAATCTGTGGGAGTGGGTTTCCAACTCAGAACCTCAGGATTCTAACCTCTATGCGCTAACCACCAGGCCGTCACTCCCCTGACTGCTCTACGACTGCTCCCTCACTGGTGAACATGACATCTGTGTCAGAAAGATGCCGTGGATGATGTAGACACCTGTCAATCAAACATGTCTGACCAATAGAGAAGCACCCGCCCACTGCGGGACGATTGTGTCAAAATGATTCAATAAAAAAAAAAAAATCTTCAACTCAATTCTATTCAGTTTATTTCTATAGCTCCAATTCACATTATCTCAGGTCACTTTATAGATCCACATCAACCAGATCATCCAGTCAGATTGATTCAAAGTTTTCTATCTAAGGAAAACCAGCTGATTGCATCGACTCATTGACTCTTCAGCAATCCCTCACACTAAGCATTTTCTGAAGTCTCAAATAATTTATTTGTATTCAAATTTTATTGATTTTGTTGTTTCTTTGAAGCAACTTCTTTTTTAAAATATAATAATAAAGAAACAGATCTACCTTCATAGACAGGCCACCTCTCAATGTGTTTTCAAAGTCAGTGTTGAAACATTGGTAGAATCGAGCGTGTTTTAGTGCGTCAGCTCGGCACATATCTCCTTGGACATAACAGGACATTTCTGCTTGGACATAACAGGACATTTCTGCTTGGACATAACAGGACATATCTGCTTGGACATAACAGGACATTTCTGCTTGGACATAACAGGACATATCTGCTTGGACATAACAGGACATTTCTCCTTGGACATAACAGGACATTTCTCCTTGGACATAACAGGACATTTCTGCTTGGACATAACAGGACATTTCTGCTTGGACATAACAGGACATATCTGCTTGGACATAACAGGACATTTCTGCTTGGACATAACAGGACATTTCTGCTTGGACATAACAGGACATTTCTGCTTGGACATAACAGGACATATCTGCTTGGACATAACAGGACATTTCTGCTTGGACATAACAGGACATATCTGCTTGGACATAACAGGACATTTCTGCTTGGACATAACAGGACATTTCTGCTTGGACATAACAGGACATATCTGCTTGGACATAACAGGACATTTCTGCTTGGACATAACAGGACATATCTGCTTGGACATAACAGGACATTTCTGCTTGGACATAACAGGACATATCTGCTTGGACATAACAGGACATTTCTGCTTGGACATAACAGGACATTTCTGCTTGGACATAACAGGACATTTCTGCTGATGCATGCTGGTGACAGGTGCTAGCAGAGCCGCAGGCAGAACTCTGAATTCTGCTTTTACTCAATGCAAAAATATGTTTTATTTTGGATTAAACTCTTATTTCACAGTTACAGACTAAACCCCTCAATAGAATCGTCTCACAAGACCGACTGCAGATTGATTTGAAGATGTCAGAAGATGAAGCTCTGGCTGCTGAAGATTTTTTTATCTTTAAAATAAAATGTGTTTTGCTGCAGTGAGCCTGAGGACGTCTGTCTAAATCTTTTACAGTCCAACACTCCGGATCAAACTATGCCTTTCTAAAGTTTTCATGTCAGTGACTTCATACAAAAATACTAAAAAAATAAACCTATTCTGACATTCCAATTTGAAGAGCTTTCTTTTTCTAAAGAAAAAGATTAAGACAATCGTTTCCTGTCTAAATGAACTAAGGCAATCATAGCAAAGTTGCTCACAAACAGATTTTAAATATGTCCCTCCTCCTTTAATATATTTTGTGTGTTTTGATGCTTACATGATAGAACTTTATCTGTTAAGCACTTAACTCTTAACTGATAAAGCTTCTAGTTAGAGTGGCTCAGGTTATCCTGATCTATCTCTATAGTTCTGCTGCTATAGGCTTAGACTGCTGGAGGACATAGGGACCCCTTTTTCATCATTCTGCTTCATTCTATCTCTATTCTCCCACTCTGCAGAATCTGTTAGTTCAATCTCTAACGTTCTGCTCTCTCTGCTTTTTCTCATAGTAGCTTCATCTGGTCTGTTCCTGTTTAGTTGACAGTTGCCTTTTGTATCTATGCTTCTTTTTCTATGTCTGCTTCTGTCTCCTTGAACCCCAGTGGGCCTCAGCAGATGGCCGCTCACACTGAGCCTGGTTCTGCTGGAGGTTTCTTCCTGTTCAAAGGGAGTTTTTCCTCTCCACTGTCGCTACAAGCATGCTTAGTGTGAGGGATTGCTGAAGAGTCAATGAGTCGATGCAATCAGCTGGTTTTCCTTAGATCTATCTAAGGAAAACCAGCTGATTGTGAAGAATATGATTTCCTGTATGAATAAATTGAATCTTTTCTAATTACAGCTTTTCTCCATGAGTCTCTCTAGGATGAAAGTGATAGAAAAGCACATATATAAATATTATTTGGAACATAAAGAAAAGTGACTGGATGTCAAGAACTGGCGCTATAGAAATAAACTGAATTGAATTGTTTCTGTCAACGTGTGGTTGGAGGTTGCTTGAGACCCAAATGCAGAGATCAGTTCTTGCAGGTTCAATGAAGTAACTGAGGCAAAAATACAAAGAATCAAAAAACCAGAAAACATCAGGAAAAACTCACGTGGGGAGCCAGAGATGAGGAAGCAACAACTAACAAGGAAGCAGCCCTGAAAAACTGCACAGGGAGAATATATGGGAGACAGAACAAAGACTGGGCTAATCAGCTGATAGGGAGCAGGTGTGGAAGGAAGAGACTAGAAGAGAGCTAGAGGGTAGGAGACAAACACAACTAAACTAAATAAAACTAAGTAACTAAAGACTGCTTAAATATAACACAAAATGGAAAATAAACCAAAGATCAAGAAAACACAATTTCTGATAGAATTAAAAACTAAAAACTCAAAGTCAAAGAAGGGAAAACATAACAGTTTCAGGAACAGTGATTTCTTTTAGATGGAGCTGCTGAGTTTTGTGGGAACAGAAGGAGGACATTAATAGAGATCTGGGGTTTAAACCCCAAATACAGGTGCTGGTCATAAAATTAGAATATCATGAAAAAGTAGATTGATTTCAGTAATTCCATTTAAAAAGTGAAACTTGTATATTATATTCATACATTACATACAAACTCATATATTTCAGATGTTTATTTTGTTTAATTTTGATGATTACAAATGACAACAAATGAAAATCTCAAATTCATCATATCAGAAAATTAGAATATTGTGAAAAGGTTCAAAATTGATGGCCCCTGGTGCCACACTCTAATCAGCTAATTAACTCAAACCACCTGCAAAAGCCTTTAAATGGTCTTTCAGTCTAGTTCTATAGGCTACACAATCATGGGGAAGACTGCTGACTTGACAGTTGTCCAAAAGACGACCATCGACACCTTGCACAAGGAGGGCAAGACACAAAAGGTCATCGCTAAAGAGGCTGGCTGTTCACAGAGCTCAGTGTCCAAGCACATTAATAGAGAGGCGAAGGGAAGGAAAAGATGTGGTCGAAAAAAGTGTACAAGCAAGAGAGATAACCGCACCCTGGAGAGGATTGTGAAACAAAACCCATTCAAAAATGTGGGGGAGATTCACAAAGAGTGGACTGCAGCTGGAGTGAGTGCTTCAAGAACCACCACACACAGACGTATGAAAGACATGGGTTTCTGCTGTCGCATTCCTTGTGTCAAGCCACTCTTGAACCACAGACAGCGTCAGAAGCGTCTTGCCTGGGCTAAAGAGAAACAGGACTGGGCTGCTGGTGAGTGGTCCAAAGTCATGTTCTCTGATGAAAGTAAATTTTGCATTTCCTTTGGAAATCAAGGTCCCAGAGTCTGGAGGAAAAGAAGAGAGGCACTTCATCCACGTTGCTTGAAGTCCAGTGTAAAGTTTCCACAGTCAGTGATGGTTTGGGGTGCCATGTCATCTGCTGGTGTTGGTCCATTGTGTTTTCTGAGGTCCAGGGTCAACGCAGCCACATACCAGGAAGTTTTAGAGCACTTCATGCTTCCTGCAGCTGACCAACTTTTTGGAGATGCAGATTTCATTTTCCAACAGGACTTGGCACCTGCACACAGTGCCAAAGCTACCAGTACCTGGTTGAAGGACCATGGTATCCCTGTTCTTAATTGGCCAGCAAACTCTCCTGACCTTAACCCCATAGAAAATCTATGGGGTATTGTGAAGAAGAAGATGCAATACACCAGACCCAACAATTCAGAAGAGCTAAAAGCCACTATTAGAGCAACCTGGGCTATCATAACACCTGAGCAGTGCCACAGACTGATCGACTCCATGCCACGCCGCATTGCTGCAGTAATACAGGCCAAAGGAGGCCCAACTAAATACTGAGTGCTGTACATGCTCATACTTTTCATGTTCATACTTTTCAGTTGGCCAACATTTCTATAAATCCTTTGTTTTTATTGGTCTTCAGTAATATTCTAATTTTCTGATATGATGAATTTGAGATTTTCATTTGTTGTCATTTGTAATCATCAAAATTAAACAAAATAAACATCTGAAATATATGAGTTTGTATGTAATGTATGAATATAATATACAAGTTTCACTTTTTAAATGGAATTACTGAAATCAATCTACTTTTTCATGATATTCTAATTTTATGACCAGCACCTGTACATGTTTGATAGAGTTAATTAGAAGTATTAGTTTGCTTCTCTACAAAAATTATGATTTGGTAAAAGAATCCCAATATCAACATCTCTCTAAAACTGGTAGAGTTAATAAAATTAAACCAAATCCAACGATTAAAAAAAGTGGAAGATGATCTTTCTAGATGGAAATCCCATATCGCTCATTGGTGGAGTGGCTTCAATAAACATGGTGATGTTGCCAAAAATAAATGAGCTATTTTCAATAATTCCAAGCAAACCATCCCCAGAATGCGTTAAATCTTTAGATTCTTCCTAATTTCCCTCGAAAGATAAACCCCCAGCAATTAGACTTTTTATTAGACAGTTAGACAACCTTTATGGTCATTTTGTCTATTGTACAGCTTTCCGAACATTTCCATTCCCTAAAGTTCAGCCCTGATCAACTGTAAACAGTGTGGGAGAAAAACATGGTGCAAAAATCCCTCTATAGATCTGTTTATAGATCCGTCAATAGATTCATCTATAGATCAGTCTATGGATTCGTCTATAGATCCTTCTACTTTACTCAAGTCATAATTAAGACTTTTTATTTTCTATTTCTTACATTTTCAAAATAGACTCGTTAGTTTTTTTTTCATTTAAGCTCATTTTCATTCTGGCCTGTTGGTGTTTAAAAACAATAAAAACCATTAAAATAATTAGTTTCATCCAGACAATTAATTTCTCTGTAGTTGGACTCGGTGCTGCCCCAACTTGTTGCTCACCACAAACCAAAATAAATAGTTTTTCCAGATGAAGTTAAATGTGACTCTGTTACCACTAGTTAAAAAACTAAGAAAATTAATTATAAGGAAGTTAGGAAGTTATCAACCAGAATTATAGAAAAATGTTCCTTTAATAGAGTAGAGCAGTAAAGCTTCTGGCCTTAATAGTTTTTCCTGCATTACTTTTACTTTTATAACTTAAGAAGTTTTTAAAATGGTACTTTTACACTTTTCCTAGAGGAAAAAGCTGAAGTTGATCCTCTAGTAATAAACATTAATATTTTGACTAGCTCTATTCAGTTCAATTCTATTCAGTTTATTTCTATAGCTCCAATTCACATCATGTCATCTCAGGTCACTGTATAGATCCAGATCATCCAGATCATCCAGTCAGATCGATTCAAAGTTTTCTATCTAAGGAAAACCAGCTGATTGCATCGACTCATTGACTCTTCAGCAATCCCTCACACTAAGCATGCTTGTAGCGACAGTGGAGAGGAAAAACTCCCTTTGAACAGGAATCTAATCTCCGCCTCTGTTCTCCTTCACCGATGGACAGAAACTCTGCTTTCCTTCCTTTTTAGGATTTGGAATTTGTGGCTAATTTTCCAGATTCAGGGTTCAGTCTACAGATAATATTAAAACCATGTTTCTTTTTTCTCTTTGACACATTTTAGGATGAAACACTAAGATGCGGCGGTAAAGGTGGTGTTTGCTAAAGTATTTCTTTCTTATATATACAAACATTTTTCAATATTTCAGTGAATTTTCACTAAAGAAACCATGGGCGGTTCTAGACAGGGGCCAACGGGGGCCAGGGCCCCTGTAGATCAAGTCCTGGCCCCTGGAGTGAAGACATAATACTTAAAGAAATTCCAATGATGATATGCGCTGAAACAGACATGGTTACTGATAGATCCTTTGGATCTATTTTATTATTTTCTTTACTAATTCTGTTGTATTAACTGTTTAAAAACATATCATAAGTGGTATTGAGATAGGATCCCAGTTTTCTTCTGCTACATTTTTTTTCCAAAAAAATGTAAAAAAAATACTCTACTTTTTGCAGCTAATTTTAACAGTTTTTCTTAAATTCTAATTTAGATTTTAGAGAAAACTGTAATTTAAACTTAAATTAAGTAAAAAAAAAAGGTAAAATTCCTAAATTCTGAATGTATATTGACCTATTAAGACATTTAGAATTTTAATGAAACCTAATTGAATAGAAATTTGACTTCATGCAGCTATCTTAATTTATTTGAATCCCTTGGCCTGTTTTTTTATTTCACGCTTTTCTGGGCCCCCATGAAAACACGCTGGCCCCCTCCTGGCCCCCCTGGTACATTTGGTCTAGAACCGCCACTGAAAGAAACTAGGCTATGTCTCATCTGCCGATCTGACGAAACGTTTTAATTCCTAAACTTCAGACATTAAATGTGAAGAATTGAGTCGTTCATTTAGGAACGTTTTAGCTTCCATCGCCTGTACTGCCCCCCCACACACACACACACACTCTTCTCTGCTGGATCTGATATCATCCAAACAGGGCAGAAACAATAAAGTATTAAACTGTGTGTTTTAGCGTGTGGATGATAAGGCCTAATTAAAGCAGGCTGTGTCTGCATGTAGGACCTTATGTGACTGCACTTTTTAATTAAATCAGTTGACACCCATGGAGGAGCGTTACAGCAGAGGTTAATGACACCTTCTGGACAGTGACTGAACACAATGACTTTTTATTTATCCAGCGCTTCAGGATGGAAACTTTTCCTGGTGTCTAAGCTTCCAGTTTTATACTATCAGTCTGTCTTTTTATTAGACCCTGACTGCAGTTTGTAATTAACTTCCTGCCGAGAACGTGTTTGCTCTACGGCTGATGCCATAAAAACAGATATTAGCAAGCCACAAGTTCAACACATAAAACACTTTGAAATGCGACACAAATAAACGCTCTGCCTGCCCTTAAAGGTGGTTTTACTGTTCTAGATTATATAGCAGGTAAAGTCAGTTTGATCAGTGAGGAAGAAGCATTTATTGATTCGGGGAACTTCTTACACTTTTTCATTTGTGGATTAATCTACAGTTTCACTGAAGTGCAGAACTGAAAAATATGATTAAATCTAAAACCAAAAGTTAAGATGGAATAGATGAAGACTAAAATGTTGGGTTGATAAAGCGTTCAGTCTTTTGGTTCTGCTGCTATAGGCTTAGACTGCTGGAGGACATAGGGACCCCTTTTTCATCATTCTGCTTCATTCTATCTCTATTCTCCCACTCTGCAGAATCTGTTAGTTCAATCTCCAACGTTCTGCTCTCTCTGCTTTTTCTCATAGTAGCTTCATCTGGTCTGTTCCTGTTTGGCTGTGACTCCATCCTGGAGAGAAATATCAGCTGTGCTGCTGCCATCAACACCTTTGTTTCTAGATGTTGGAGCTTGGCCTGTTTTCCAGTGTAGTCCTGTTTCTCTGACTGTGACTAACTGGAAGTGCTCTCTTCATCCTCTGACATGGGAGCTGGCTCGGAGCTCGTCTGCCTGGCTGTGTGTTTCCTGGACGGGTCCGCCTGTGGAGCTGGTTGACAGTTGCCTTTTGTATCTATGCTTCTTTTTCTATGTCTGCTTCTGTCTCCTTGAACCCCAGTGGGCCTCAGCAGATGGCCGCTCACACTGAGCCTGGTTCTGCTGGAGGTTTCTTCCTGTTCAAAGGGAGTTTTTCCTCTCCACTGTCGCTACAAGCATGCTTAGTGTGAGGGATTGCTGAAGAGTCAATGAGTCGATGCAATCAGCTGGTTTTCCTTAGATAGACATTTTTTCTGTGTGAGTCTCTCTGGGTTAAAAGTGATAGAAATGCGTTATTATTCTTTGGAAGCCTCCATTAGAACCAGGCTCAGACGGAGCGGCCGTCTGCTGCTGAGGCCGACTCGGGTTCAAGGAGACAGAAGCAGATAAAGAGATAAATGAAACAAGTCATTTGGCACTCGGGTCCCGGCAGAAGTAAGAGTCTCCCAGATTGAATTAAGGCTTAAGCTGCATTTCTGCTAAATTAAAACATAAGAAATAAGTCCAAATTATTTTTTCTAATTATCAAACGCTAACATGATTATTAAACATAACATATAACCCTAACTAACCCTCAGGAATCTCAGAGGATAAAGCTTCAATAAAACACACAATCACGGTTGAAAGTCCAGAGAAAGTGAAATATTACTGTAGAGGGTATATGATGGGGGGGGGTATGATGTCATCAGAAGAGATGGATCCCACTATTAGCAGATATCACCTCTGATTATGATCTGCAGAGCGTCTGGTTGAGCAGATTGACTTTATTTCTGCGGTTTGTGGGTTGCCTGCCTGAGGGCAACGTTCCATCGGATTGCTGTAAATGTTCCCGTTGGTGGAGCAACAGTCTGGGGCCTAAAGGTTGCCTCATGCAGGCCAGATGACACTGAAAGCCGGTGGCCTTTTTTCTCATTTCAAGCTCTTTAGTAACAGAAACTCCTACAGGTTTGGGGCCCAGGAAGGAGTTTGGAAGCTTTTAATAGAGATCATATTAATTAGGAAGCTACTAGCTCACCTCTTTCTGCTCTGCTGGGAAAGCACCAAGTTGCTGCATTAACCAGCTGTTGCAGCTGCAGGCATGAAAGAAGATGCTAACAAAAATAAAAAGTGAAAACTAAACTAATCTGGCTGTTAGAGACGCTGCAGACCTCCTCCCCTGGGAGGAGGAGGTCAGGGGTCAGCTGTTAGCCCCTCCCCTAAGATGAGGAGGTCAGGGGTCAGCTGTTAGCCCCTCCCCTGGGAGGAGGAGGTCAGGGGTCAGCTGTTAGCCCCTCCCCTGGGAGGAGGAGGTCAGGGGTCAGCTGTTAGCCCCTCCCCTAAGATGAGGAGGTCAGGGGTCAGCTGTTAGCCCCTCCCCTAAGATGAGGAGGTCAGGGGTCAGCTGTTAGCCCCTCCCCTGGGAGGAGGAGGTCAGGGGTCAGCTGTTAGCCCCTCCCCTGGGAGGAGGAGGTCAGGGGTCAGCTGTTAGCCCCTCCCCTAAGATGAGGAGGTCAGGGGTCAGCTGTTAGCCCCTCCCCTAAGATGAGGAGGTCAGGGGTCAGCTGTTAGCCCCTCCCCTGGGAGGAGGAGGTCAGGGGTCAGCTGTTAGCCCCTCCCCTGGGAGGAGGAGGCAGAATCTGCTATCAAAAGCAACATATTGCAGGTGAAATCTGGCTGAGAAGGCGTAGAGCTTCATCTCTAGATTGCTCTACTTCCACACACCTGAGTCCAATAATAAGGCGGGCTTCACACCAAGGTGAGACCCAAGAGTGAAAACAAGAGCTGGAGGTCATTAAGGAGGTGCACACAAGGAGACGCCACCAGGAGAATCCAGCAGGGGATAAGGAGGACCCTGTTACTAAGGCTGGCTCTGTGGACTGAAGAGGACATTTATGAGGAAAAACAGAAGTTGGAGTTGGAGAACTTTCACTTCTGAACTAAAATATATGAAGACTGGTTTAATAACCGTATCCATCCGTCTTCTCCTGCTTTGTCCCTGTCAGGGTGGTAGTGGGGTGGTGAGGGGACAGACAGGCAGGGTGCACCCTGGACAGAGAGGAGGGGTCCACCCTGGACAGAGAGACAGAGAGGAGGGGTCCACCCTGGACAGAGAGGAGGGGTCCACCCTGGACAGAGAGACAGAGAGGAGGTGTCCACCCTGGACAGAGAGGAGGGGTCCACCCTGGACAGAGAGACAGAGAGGAGGGGTCCACCCTGGACAGAGAGGCGGGGTCCACCCTGGACAGAGAGACAGAGAGGAGGTGTCCACCCTGGACAGAGAGGAGGGGTCCACCCTGGACAGAGAGACAGAGAGGAGGGGTCCACCCTGGACAGAGAGGAGGGGTCCACCCTGGACAGAGAGACAGAGAGGAGGGGTCCACCCTGGACAGAGAGACGGTGTCCACCCTGGACAGAGAGGAGGGGTCCACCCTGGACAGAGACAGAGAGGAGGTGTCCACCCTGGACAGAGAGGAGGGGTCCACCCTGGACAGAGAGACAGAGAGGAGGGGTCCACCCTGGACAGAGACAGAGAGGAGGTGTCCACCCTGGACAGAGAGGAGGTGTCCACCCTGGACAGAGAGGCGGGGTCCACCCTGGACAGAGAGACAGAGAGGAGGGGTCCACCCTGGACAGAGACAGAGAGGAGGTGTCCACCCTGGACAGAGAGACAGAGAGGAGGTGTCCACCCTGGACAGAGAGACAGAGAGGAGGTGTCCACCCTGGACAGAGAGGAGGTGTCCACCCTGGACAGAGAGACAGAGAGGAGGGGTCCACCCTGGACAGAGAGACAGAGAGGAGGTGTCCACCCTGGACAGAGAGACAGAGAGGAGGTGTCCACCCTGGACAGAGAGGAGGTGTCCACCCTGGACAGAGAGACAGAGAGGAGGGGTCCACCCTGGACAGAGACAGAGAGGAGGTGTCCACCCTGGACAGAGAGGAGGTGTCCACCCTGGACAGAGAGGCGGGGTCCACCCTGGACAGAGACAGAGAGGAGGTGTCCACCCTGGACAGAGAGACAGAGAGGAGGGGTCCACCCTGGACAGAGAGGCGGGGTCCACCCTGGACAGAGACAGAGAGGAGGTGTCCACCCTGGACAGAGAGACAGAGAGGAGGGGTCCACCCTGGACAGAGAGGCGGGGTCCACCCTGGACAGAGACAGAGAGGAGGTGTCCACCCTGGACAGAGAGACAGAGAGGAGGGGTCCACCCTGGACAGAGACAGAGAGGTGGTGTCCACCCTGGACAGAGAGACAGAGAGGAGGGGTCCACCCTGGACAGAGAGACAGAGAGGAGGGGTCCACCCTGGACAGAGAGACAGAGAGGAGGTGTCCACCCTGGACAGAGAGACAGAGAGGAGGTGTCCACCCTGGACAGAGAGGAGGTGTCCACCCTGGACAGAGAGACAGAGAGGAGGTGTCCACCCTGGACAGGTCTCCAGTCCATCGCAGGTCAACACAGAGACAAACTGGAGAAACAACCATTCACACCTAAGGAGAATTTAGAGAAGCCAATAATCTAACAGTCATGTTTTTGGACTGTGGGAGGAAGCTGGAGTACCCAGAGAGAACCCACACATGCTCAGGGAGAACATGCTAACTCCATGCCGGGAATTGAACTCAGAACCTTCTTGCTGCAAGGCATCCCCATGCAGTCCTAATAAACTTATTTTCCTTCTAAAGTTACGTTTATTTCCCAAAGAGCTAAAATTTGCACGGAGCTAAAATGCTAACATGTTGGTTAAACTATAGACCTGCTCTCCTTAAGGCGCCCTAACAGCGTGTTTCCATGACGATGATGTCTGATGTCATGGGCACTAACGTGCAGATTTATCAAATGGTTTTATGAAATTCTGCTCTGGTTAAATTCTAACATTGTTCGTTTCTGCTGACTTCCTGTTGTTGGTGGAATTAATATAATAATCTATATGATTTATTATTAAAGGTGCAGAGCTGCTCTGTTCATTAACGGAACGATCAGCGAATAAAGCAGAGCCTCAATCTGCTGCTGTCAGTTTCCCTTTTTCTCACTAAAGAGCAAAGCCATGTGAGCCGTTCACAGGGCTGAACAGCAGAGGGCGCTGTCCTCCATCTCCTGCAGTGTTTCATCACCTGAGAAGAAGTTGATCTGAATTCTAGAAAACAGCCAATCAGCTGTTAGGAAACGATGACGTGTCCTTTGATTGAAGATCCCATTTAAGAACTCAAAACATCATTTGTTTTATTTTGAATTTGAAGAAATTTATTTCAGATAAAAATATTCAGTCAAGCTGATAAATGTTAAAACTGCCACTTTCTAGTTAAACTTAATTCTTACTAGAATTATTGTTTTTGTTTTTTTTACTTTTTAAAATGCAGTTTTTGCTGCTAAAATGTAATTTAGAAAATCTATTATGACAGTTCAGTCTAGTGTGATTCTTATTTTAGTTTTCTATAAATGGAACAACAATCCAGAAGAGGATTGGGGCCACTGGGAAAAAAAAAGTTTACGGATTTTTACATTTTATTTTAGTATGAGAAAAAAATCTGAATTCTGACTTTTTTTCCTGCAGAATTCTGTCGGCTAACCAACCTGCTAGCATCCAGCCGTAGCCATGTCTGTTTTAGAGTCTAGCTCTCTGGTTTTAATCACCTTCTGCTCTTCCATTAATCAAATAGCATCAGCAGGGACGGAAAAAAACTCTCCTAATTCCATCATTTTCCACCAATGTGTTCCTGTTTCTCCCAAACACCTGAAGCTGTCCATCAGCATTAAGATCCATTATTCTGAGATCAAAGTCAGAATTTCTCATATTTTTCTGAAATAAAATGTAAAACTCAGTAAACTTTTATTCATTTTTTCAGTGGCCCTAATCCTGTTCTGTTCAACAGACTGCTTTGAATAAATGTAGAAACGGCCTGCCATAGGCCTTCATATTAACCTGCATTAACTGGAGCATCGATCTCCATCTTTCGCTCCTTTGCAGCTGCAGCCTGATTCTCTGTCCATTAAACACATTCTCCTTTTTTTCATTCCTTTATTAAAATCTCTCGGCACTTCCTGTTACCTGTTGTCATGGTGACTCGTAGAATCTGTGCTCCACTGATGATGGCTTTCCGTACCTATTAAGCACGTGTTTAACTACTTGGAGCTGATTGAACGAACTGAAAAGTCAGAGTTCCCGACCGGAGGACAGATCTATTTAGAGATGAGGAATCTGAGTTTGTTAAACTGGCTTCTTGAAACAATCAAAGCCTCTGATGTTTAACTTGCTCATTAACGCAGTCAGCAACCCTTTGCCGCCATATTTGGCGTCTGTTTCCTGCTGCCACCATGTTGGACTTTTCATTCAGACTGTTTTCCTCTTCGTTTTTCATTCAGAGGAGTTTGAAATACGGCGCTCTGCCTTCAGCTCTCCTGGTTCTGATTGGTCCGCTAGCTTGACCCCGCCCCTTTATAGGTTCCCAGGTTCAGGATCAGTTCAGCTGGATTTTTGGAGCTTTAATGATGCAGACGGATGACAATGAAAGAACAACAAGTGAAGGAGGGCTGCAGGAAGAAGGTTTAATAGAAAGAGCAGAAAACAGCTGATGGACAGCAGGAGCGTTTAACTGTGACTGAGCTGCTGGATCCGCTCTGCCAGCTCAAAGCAGTGCAGGATCCTGGTCTTCTCTCTGTCCAGCTCCTCAGGACTCACTCCCCCCGACAGCTTGGAGGAGAAGAGGACCAGATCCTGCATAAAGAGTCCAACGCTCCCTCTGGGTGCAGGAGGAATCTGGGTCAGAACCAAGCCGTCAAAAACAAAGTTGATCTTCTTGGTCCTTGGAAGGCCCGCCTGCCGCTCCTCCACCCACGTCAAACATCTGACAAAACACAGGAAACCTCAGTTTTAGGTCTCTACGCTTTATAATATAAATATATATATATAAATAACTGGTATCTGATCCTAAAGGAGCTTAAAATAACGGCCTGAACATTTCCATCAGCTATGAAGATCAGAAGATAAGATGGGCACGAACAGAATCCTGTTTTATCTTTAGCTGCAGCTCTAATAGACTCAGACTGTTCTGCAAAAATTATCTTGAAATGAGTAAAAAAATAGATAGATGATCAATGGAATGACTTTTATATAGATAATTAAGACATTATGGACTTGAAATAAATGTGTTATTGTTTTATTTTTTCCTATTTTAAATAAATTGTCTTGTTCTATTGGCAAAGTGTCTCACTTCCTCAATTCAAGACAAAATGCACTTATTTTAAGAAACTCATGAAACTAATAAGAAACTTATTACTAATTAACCTGCAGGAAGACATTGCTGCCTTCAAAGCATGAACCTGAACTAAAGAACCTGACTAACCTGATTTTAGCGTTTTAGCCGCTAACAGCTAGCCTGCTGCTCCGTTTATATTTGATATGTTTGATGCTGCAGGTTTTATTTAAAGATGTGTGACAGGAGTAGAATCCAGGAAGGCGGGACTAAAGGACGGCATGTTGATCTGGACTTTATGGTCTAGCTGAGATTTTCTAGAAAAATGGAGCCAGTTTGCAGCAGCAAATTAAATTAATTCAGTTAAAGGTCTCTTCTTGTTTTTGAATGTGTCAGAATCAGGCTGTTAATGATAGATGGTGCATGGGGGGCGGGGGGGGGGGGCTGCAGAGTTATGTCCAACCTGCTATCAGAGGTTAGCAGCTGCGCCGTCATCTTGGTGTAGCCTCTGTCAGCGTCCTGCTCAAAGGTCGCTGCCGTGACTGAAAGCTCACCGAACAGGTCCACCAGCCAACAGAGGCGAGCGATTCCACTGAATGCTGGGAAACCAAACCCGGGTTTCAGAGCGCCGCCTGGATCAGAACAGGACTCTGGTTAGAATCAGGGAATTTACTGGATCACCTTCACTAAGCAGCTGCTGGAGTCCAGCAGCGCTTTATTTATTAGATGAGACTCTGATGAGTAGAAACCAGCGACCAGGCTGAGTCTGAGCAGCTGCTGGTGGGTCGGCCAGGAGGTGGAAAGGCATACGGGCAATCACACACACACACACACACACACACACACACACACACACACACACACCCCGGTAGCTGATAGACTAAACAACTTCTTTGGAAGATTTGAGGCCCTAAACAACGTGGGCTACATTAATAATTGGCAATCCTTTTGGGGAAAGCCTGGTCTGATTCGGAGAGACGGCATCCATCCCACTTTGGATGGTGCAGCTCTTCTTTCTAGGAATCTGGCCACATTTATTAGTCCTCCAAAACCCTGACCCCCCAGGGTGTAGACCAGGAAGCAGAACCCTGAGCCCCCAGGGTGCAGACCAGGAAGCAGAGTCCTAGTTTAACAGACCTCTCTGCAGCTTCTCTACTGTTACCCACTCTTTACTCCATCCAGACAGTGTCTTGCCCACGACCAAAATCTAATAATTAGCAAAGATTCCCAAAGGAGTAAATCATGATAATCTAATTAAAATCAAAATAACTCCAATTGGGGAAAAAGTTAAAATAATTAAATGCGGTCTGTTTAACATAAGATCTCTTTCCTCTAAAAGTCTGCTAGTTAATGACTTGATTTGTGATAATCACATTGACTTGTGTTGCCTTACAGAAACCTGGCTGCAGCAAGAGGATTATGTGAGCATAAACGAGGCAACTCCTTCAAGCTATTTAAATTTTCACATACCCAGAAGTTCTGGGCGAGGAGGAGGAGTAGCAACAATCTTCCAGTCTGACTTACTGATTACTCCCAAAACAGTTAATACCTACAACTCTTTTGAACATTTAACCCTTAATTTCCCTCATCCAAATTTCAAGGCAAGAAAACCTCTTCTTCTTGTAACTTTGTATCGTCCGCCAGGTCCTTACTCTGAATTTTTAGATGAGTTTTCAGAGTTCCTTTCTGATTTGGTATTAAATACTGACAGGGTCATCATAGTGGGAGATTTTAACATCCATGCTGACATTGAAGGCGATAGCTTAAGAGCAGCCTTTAATGCTATCTTAGACACTATTGGCTTTGTTCAAAATGTGAATAGTCCCACACATTCTCATCTTCATACTTTGGATCTTGTGCTGACATACGGCATAGAATGTGAAGAAATAACAGGATTTCCTCACAACCCTGTCCTCTCTGACCACTTTCTAATAACCTTCAGGATTACTTTAACAGAGTTCTCCTCCCCCAAAAGAAGGTTCAATTTTAGTAGATCTTTATCAGATAGAGCAGTTATACATTTTAAAGAATCTGCTTCACTTTCTCTCTCCTCTGTGTCGCTGAGCAGTGCTGCAGAGTGCAAAAGCATAGCTTATTCCCCTTCACAGGTTGATGATTTTGTTGATGGGGTTGCTAGTTCTCTGCGTACTGCCTTAGACAACGCAGCTCCTTTGAAAATGAAAACCGTTGAAAATAGAAAGCTGGCTCCTTGGTTTAATGCAGAGCTGCGTACTTTGAAGCAAAATGCTAGGAAACTGGAGAGAAAATATCGCTCCACAGACCTGCGGGAGTCCTTCCTAGTCTGGAAAAATGGTTTACTGCTGTATAAGAGGACCCTTTGTAAAGCAAGAGCAGCATACTTCTCCTCATTAATAGAGGAGAATAAGAATAATCCTAGATTTCTTTTTAATACAGTTGCCAAACTCACCCAGAGCCATAGCTCTGTTGAACCGTCCATTCCACCTGCTCTTAGCAGCAATGATTTTATGGGATTCTTTATAAATAAGATTGATCTTATTAAAAATAAGATCATAAGCACTCCTCTATCCGCGATTGTACCTGAGGTAGTCATGGAATCTGAACCGGGTTTAGACCGCTTTGATCCAGTTGAACTTTCAGAGTTAGCAAAATTATTGTCTTCATCTAAGCCTTCAACTTGTATGTTAGATCCAGTTCCAACCAGGTTATTTAAGGAGGTATTCCCTTTGATCTCCTCCTCCATTTTAGATGTGATTAATCTATCTCTGTTACAGGGATATGTACCTAAAGCTTTTAAGGTTGCTGGAATTAAACCTCTGCTTAAAGGAGTCATAGAATGATTATATATAATCTGTAATTTCCCTCTGGGATTATTAAAGTATGTCTGATTCTGAAATAGGGTATTTGGTGCTGGTCCTTAAGGAAAACAGAACCAATCCTGGTCCAACACTTAAAATGAGTCTTTGTCCTGCAAAGCTTAACTGCTGGATTTAAAACCTAGTTCAACATGTTGCTTCTTACCAGTGAAGTGAAGAGAACCTTCCAGCAGAGTTTTTCCCTCCACTTCTTTCTTCAGCTGTTTGTAATCTTCTGTCAGCAGCTCAATGTGCTCCTCATGTAGAACCACTCCTACAGATAAACAGAAAACCAATCTATATGTTCTACAACTATCTTCACTGTTTAGGAATATAAGCAATCATTATTAGTTTTCTGTCCCAAAAACAAAAGTTTCCATTTTTCATTTCTTAGATAATTTATTGGAGTGGATTTATGACACATTTAGAGTCGGCATGTTTGGAAGGACCCACTCCCCTCTTTGAACCCAACATGGTGGAGGGGTTTCAGAGCCCGGATGACCCCAGAGGTTTAAATCACCCTGATAGGGTCTCCCAAGGCAAACATGCTATGGTTGACGTCAGACTGTACAAAAAGCTGTTCAAAAGAGCTGGGACCCCAACCTGGAGCTCTTCCTGGTGGCGGGGCCCATCCCGAAGGAGCCAGGCAAGGTCCATGTCTGCAGAGAAATACCGGCTTCAGGAGTAGAGTGTCGGGGGGGGGGGGGGTTTTGGGGGGTGCTTTATTAAGGGCCGTCTGGTCTCTGTGCAACAGAACTAGAGTTTGCTCTATATTGCCGGCATTGAGTCGGACCTGTTCCCTGTGCGTGTCGGACTGTAAGAGGGCTCCCTCTCTCTCCAGTCCTGTTCAGACCTTTTCTAGGATCAGTAGTTCTGGTTTGTGGATCTTCCTCCATTCTGAGGATGACGTGATCCTACTGGCTGAGACCGACATCATAAACCGGTTTGAAGCAGAATGTCAAGCAGCTGCTCTGAGCTCTGGACCGGAGAGGAGGCTGTTCCCTTCAGGTTGGAGGAGAGTTCCTGCCTCAAGGGGAGGAGTTTGAGTATCTCCTGTTCATTAGTGGGGGGGATCTATAGACTGATCTATAGACGGATCTATAGACTGATCGATAGACGGATCTATGCACGGATCTATGCACGGATCGATAGACGGATCGATAGACGGATCGATAGACGGATCTATAGACTGATCGATAGACGGATCTATGCACGGATCTATGCACGGATCGATAGACGGATCGATAGACGGATCGATAGACGGATCTATAGACTGATCGATAGACGGATCTATGCACGGATCGATAGACGGATCTATAGACGGATCGATAGACGGATCTATAGACGGATCTATAGACGGATCTATAGACGGATCTATAGACGGATCGATAGACGGATCTATAGACGGATCTATAGACGGATCTATAGACGGATCTATAGACGGATCTATAGACGGATCTATGCACGGATCTATGCACGGATCTATAGACGGATCTATAGACGGATCTATAGACGGATCTATGCACGGATCGATAGACGGATCGATGGACGGATCTATGGACGGGTCTATGGACGGGTCTATAGACGGGTCTATAGACGATTCTATAGACGGGTCTATAGACGGATCGATAGACGGATCGATAGACGGATCTATAGACGGATCTATAGACGGATCTATAGACGGATCTATGCACGGATCTATGCACGGATCTATGCACGGATCTATGCACGGATCTATAGACGGATCGATAGACTGATCGATAGACTGATCGATAGACGGATCTATAGACGGATCTATAGACTGATCTATAGACGGATCTATGCACGGATCTATAGACGGATCGATAGAAGGATCAATAGACGGATCTATAGACGGATCGATAGACGGATCTATGCACGGATCTATGCACGGATCGATAGACGGATCGATAGACGGATCGATAGACGGATCTATAGACGGATCTATAGACGGATCGATAGACGGATCTATAGACGGATCTATAGACGGATCTATAGACGGATCTATAGACGGATCTATAGACGGATCGATGGACGGATCTATGGACGGATCTATGGACGGATCTATGGACGGATCTATGGACGGATCTATGGACGGATCTATAGACGGATCTATAGACGGATCGATAGACGGATCGATAGACGGATCTATAGACGGATCTATAGACGGATCTATGCACGGATCTATAGACGGATCTATAGACGGATCGATAGACAGATCGATAGACGGATCGATAGACGGATCTATAGACGGATCTATGCACGGATCTATGCACGGATCTATAGACGGATCTATGCACGGATCTATGCACGGATCGATAGACGGATCTATAGACGGATCTATAGACGGATCTATAGACGGATCTATGCACGGATCTATGCACGGATCTATAGACGGATCTATAGACGGATCTATAGACGGATCTATGCACGGATCTATGCACGGATCTATGCACGGATCTATAGACGGATCTATAGACGGATCTATAGACGGATCTATGCACGGATCTATGCACGGATCTATGCACGGATCTATGGACGGATCTATGGACGGATCTATAGACGGATCTATAGACGGATCGATAGACGGATCGATAGACGGATCGATAGACGGATCTATAGACGGATCTATGCACGGATCTATAGACGGATCTATAGACGGATCGATAGACAGATCGATAGACGGATCGATAGACGGATCTATAGACGGATCTATGCACGGATCTATAGACGGATCTATAGACGGATCTATGCACGGATCTATGCACGGATCGATAGACGGATCTATAGACGGATCTATAGACGGATCTATAGACGGATCTATGCACGGATCTATGCACGGATCTATAGACGGATCTATAGACGGATCTATAGACGGATCTATGCACGGATCTATGCACGGATCTATGCACGGATCTATGCACGGATCTATAGACGGATCTATAGACGGATCTATAGACGGATCTATGCACGGATCTATGCACGGATCTATGCACGGATCTATGCACGGATCTATGCACGGATCTATGCACGGATCTATAGACGGATCTATAGACGGATCTATAGACGGATCTATAGACGGATCGATAGACGGATCTATGGACGGATCTATAGACGGATCTATAGACTGATCTATAGACGGATCGATAGACGGATCGATAGACGGATCGATAGACGGATCGATAGACGGATCGATAGACGGATCTATGGACGGATCTATAGACGGATCTATAGACGGATCTATAGACGGGTCTATAGACGGGTCGGTCTGCTATAATCCGGACGCTGCTCCGTCTGCTGTGGTTCAGAGAGCAGATAGAAAAGGCAAAGCTCTGATTTAGTCGCTCGCTCTACCTTCCTCCCCTCACCTCTGGTCATTAACCTGGATCAGGACCCAAAGAACCAGATCCTGGATCCAAGCTTCCTCTGCAGGGAGGCTGGACTCTCGCTCAGAGAGAGGGTGAGGAGCTCAGCCAGGGACAGTACACCACAGAGGGACTATGCCTCCTGCTGGCCTGGGAGGAGCAGGAGGAGAAGTCTGGATGGAGGGAAGTCTGCGAGTCTCTGGTGAGACTGCTGCTCCGCAACCCGGTGCCAGAGGAAGCGGGAGACGACGATCACCATTATAGTAGATTTATGCCACATTGGACGTGGCTGCATTTGAAATGACTCATTAAACATGGAGTTAATAAGATTATAAACCTTTTTTCTGGGCCAAATCCCAAAGGTCAACAGCAGCCTGGTAGGACAGCGTCATGGGATACTCCACGCACACGTGTTTCCCAGCTTGCAAAAACTTCCTGGGAGAGGAAAAAGTCAAACAGCAGAAAAGTAACTAAAGAAGAATAAATCCATTTAATTTAAGTTTTTTGCATTAATAAAGATGATTAATCTGATCTGTTGATAAACTAAAATTCAAGGTTTCTCATTTTTCTGCGTTTTCTTCTTTCATCAGCAGACGGAGGCTCACCTTTCCTGTTTCTGTCTTCACTTTAACCCTGCTGGACTTTTTGAGTCCGATGCTGATGCTGTCAATAGTCTCTGCTGCCACCCTCTGGTTTAGGAGGGAACTGCCGTTTATGCCAAATCATGTTAAGGAATCCTTGAATAAATTCCTTCATCCAGATTATAATTCAGATCTTCACCAAAATGTTCTGGATAGTTCATTGGACTAAGGAGCAGCTTTGGTGAAAATTCTGTTAAATTGACTAAAATCAGTTCATTACTTTTCTAGTAATCCTCTATGAATAGACGGACAAACGTGACTAAAAACAGAACCTTGGTTTTTAATGATCAGTTAGACTCAGATCCTTGGTTTATGAAAATGAAACATCTCTCCTATCCTGGCTTCTCTTCATTGGCTTCCTGTTAAAATCCTCCTTCTCACATATAAAGCCTTAAATGGCCAAGCTCCATCTGGTGTGCTATGGAGACACCTAGTGGCCAGCAGCCTACAGCTCAGGATTTATTAGGCATTTCATGATTAAATCAGAGCAGATATCAGATGCTCGACTAAATGAGAATAAAAGTGAATAAAATTAATCTGGAGGCCGATTGAAGTAAAACAAAGAAACGGATTCTGGGAATCTAAAGGTAAACCCAGAGATCCGGACAGGAATGTTCTGAATCTGCTGTTTGGGCTCCAGATCTAACATCTTCTCCACCTGACAAACTCCTCATGAGAGTCGTTCTCAGTACAGATGAAGGCAGCGTGGACGTCCTCCCTGCTCAGCGCCTCCTCCACCGACATCTGACTCACATCCTGGTGGCTGTCCAGCTTCCTCCTGTTGGAAACAAACCAGGCGTGAAGGTTTTCCTCCCAACCGGCTTTAAGGGACAGAGACCCGCTTTTAACAAGATGCGGTTCCACCGCATGTGGAACCAAACGTTAGGAAGCAGAGTTTATCTTTTATATTTCTGCACAAACTCCTCCAAAACGTTTAACACCAAGAAGGCGGTTTAAGGCCGAGACAAACTCACGTGTTGGGATGCTGCGCCGCCCTGTGCCGCCGCTCTGTGGCGCCACGGGGGAGGGATTTACCATTAGGCAATACTAGGCAGTATACTGGGCAGTTTTACGGGCCCCTCTGTTTCCATGTCTGGTTAATACAACTATTCCTTATTTGTGCATTAATTATGTTTTTGATATAAATCCTTTGGCTAAAATGCCATCAGAACGCTGATAACATCAAGTGAGTCCTAATGTCTATTCTATTAACATTTCTCTATCTGTATAACGGGTCTGTTTTAGGTGTCATCTTCTCCATTCAGAGGGCCCCTGCCTGTCTTTGTCTAGGGCCCCAGATCTCCTTAATCCGCCCCTGCAGACGGCGAAACCAGCCTGCTGTGAACCAGAAGCAACTTTTTGTTTTCAAATAACCGATATAAAAATTGTGGTTTTACTAAATTAGATCTGAATGGATTATAGACTACGGATAGATATTTCAGTCTTTATTATGCAGTCTTTATTATGCAGTCTTTATTATCCAGTCTTTATTATGCAGTCTTTATTATGCAGTCTTTATTATTCAGTCCTTTTTGCTGATTTCAGTCACTGAATAAACGCAGCATCTAACCAAACTGTGTCTCTTGAACCTTCTGGGTCATTCGATGTCATTAAAACCAACCTTGCTCGTTAAGGGGAACCTTATATCTTCCCATTTGGAACAAGGCTGGTCGGTGCAGTTCTGCTGGAGGTTTCTTCCTGTTCAAAGGGAGTTTTTCCTCTCCACTGTCGCTACCAGCATGCTTAGTGTGAGGGATTGCTGAAGAGTCAATGAGTCGATGCAATCAGCTGGTTTGCCTTAGATAGAAAACTTTGAATCGATCTGACTGGATGATCTGGTCACGCGGGATGATGGGGGGGTAGCAACCAGGTAAGCTGCCCCCCCTACATTTAAATCCTGGTTGATGCTAAGATCGTGAAACCTGCCGCTGCACTGTGCTCCTCTGGAAATAAAGGAGGTGCTGGAGCGACTTCTGCACCGGATGAGGGCCTGGTTCTGTGCAGCACCGGCAGGCTGTGGGTCTGGGTTAGTGACCCGTTCATCCCTCACAGCAGGTCTATCAATTAATGCGTTGCTGTTATTTAAAAAATTCGGTTTAATTCATCTTTTTAAAGAAGTTCTGCCCCCCCCCCCCCCCCCCCCCCCCCCCCCCCTCACTGAATAATGTGTCTTTGATCTGCTGCCATCATCATGGGCGTCCTACCTGGATATGAATCCTCGGACGCTCAGCTTCTCTGCGGCGCTGCCAAGTAACGGGTTCAACATGTCTCTGATCCGCACGGCGCCGGCTGTGCCGATGCCGACCACCACCGCCCCCCACATTCTGCCAGAGACGCCAAACAGAGGGAAACACCTTTGGTGTCAGAACAGGTTTCTGTGGCATCAGGTGCATCATCAGCATCCACTGGAAAAGCTTCTTAACCAGCAGACGACCACAAAGCCGCTTCTTCAGACTCAACTTTACAAGATTTATAAAAATATAGAGATTTTACTTTATTAGTTCCAAGATTTAACTTTGACCCATGCATGGGCTAGATTAAAGAGTCAGCGACTATTTGATGACACCGAGTCACATCCCAGAGAGAAGAGCAGGAAGGAAGTCCCTATAAGGCCTGTAGCGTGACGGAGCACTAACAGCTGAGGAATGGAAACCCCACCTGCTGCAGGACAGGTGGAAGTCAACCCTAAAGCCATCAGGCTGCTCCGTCAGAAGGTCTGTGATGTCAGCCTGTGTCTGCGCTTCACTGATAACTGAAACATTTACGCCTTTCAGCCGACATGTTTCTCTGCTGCGGGGGAGGGACCCGAACCAGAGAAACATCCAGTCACTGACTTGGCAGGATTCGCTGTAAACCTTAGAACTGGTTTCCCTGCAGGTCCTCCGGTCTTTCTAAAGAAACATGGAACCCAGAGCTGCAGGACAAACGGCTCCAGTCCATCTTATTGTCTGGTTTCCACACTGAGGTTTGCCTCTTGTTGCCAAACGGATTCACCACCAATGAAAGACCGTAGATCTGATGCCAAGCCGCCCCACTGTGGCGCCATTAGAAGAAAACTGCTTTAACCGTCTCCCTTCTGATGCCACCACTGCAGTTTAACTGGTGTGCTCCCAGTACTCCCTGCATCCCAGTAAGACCAACCATACTGAGACTATGAGACCACCAACAGGATCAACTTTCCTCCTATTAAAGATAAATGAAGATTCAAGCTCCTCAGCAGCAGTTTTATGTAAAGAAGAATTAGCAAAGAAGCTAATTAGTTCTGTCCCGAAACAAAAGACAATTAGTTTGTCTAAAACCAACTAAAGTTAAACAATTAAGGTTAAAAAGTCCAGATTAAATGGATTCAGTTTCTGAGATAAAATAATGAACACCACAAACAATATTTAAACTAATAGATAATATCTGACATTTTTATTACCAAAACAAACAAACATCATCAGCTGTTTTTGGCCTTTTATGGAGGGATGATCATAAACTGTCTTTCATTTCAAATTATTCCAAATATTTATCTGCTGAAGGATTTTAGAGCAGGAGAAAACAGAAAGTTTCCATCAGTGTGAAAACATTAGAGCATTATTCATTAATTAATTAACATTATTCATCCCTGATTAAAGTTCAAACAGTTATTTTCTGTCAAAAATCTTTAACTCATTTATTTCTGAAGGATAGAAAACATTTTATGATCAGCAGCAGGTTTCATAATAAACTTTCTCTACCTGGAATCAATTATTCTTTCTTTCCAGATGTCTCCATCTGAAGGAACCAAACTCTGAAAGATGGTGGAAATTAGCAGCTTTTATTCATAATAATAATAATAATAATAATAATAGGAATCAAAGCCATTAACATGATTTTCATGAACAGATTCTTTAATGCTCTGTTTCAGGATGACCTTCCTCTCTACTGTTATTTAAGGCTGTTTGTTCACATTGCTATTGTCAATAAAGTTTGGTGACGTCACCTCCTGTTAACAGCCTCCTTTCATCTCTGGGCTTCAATCAACATCACAGCAGAAAAGAAACAAAATAGAAAGAATAAGGCCCCGTCCACACGAAGTCAAAACGAACACGAAACGCTAATATTTTCCAGAACGTTTGTCGTAAAGACGGAGACGTAAAATAAATGTGATCGTCCACACGAATGCATGAAAACGCTGCAAAATGTATGCCAGGCCTGTAAGTGGCGCTGTGGTGCCAAAGCAAAAATAGGCGACGAAATGTTGGGCATGCGCAGTAATATTTATACATGGTTGCCCTGCGGGTCCATTTTGGTGGTTCAGTCAAATTCAGGTGCTGAACTATGTGGTCGATATTGCTCTGTTCTTCCTGGAGATATTCCAGAAGAAGAAGATTCTGTTGTAAGCCCGACAGCAGGGTGAGTAGCATGAGCAGCAACCATTCAACACAGTACGGCGCCATTGTTGTTATGATACTGTGTCGCGCATGCGTGTTTAGAGGCGACGCTATGACGCATGCGTGTAAAAAAAACAAAAAGCGGTTAGAGCTTAAAGATGGAAACGCGAAAACGGCGTTTCAAAATCTTGCCACTCTGAAGGCTGAATAAAAAAAATATAGTTTACAAACCCCCGAAACGCCGGCTTCGTATGGATGAGAGGCTGGTTTGGTGAAAAATTAGTGCGTTTAGGCCAGGGTTTGACTTCGTTTGGACGGGGCCTAAAAGCCGCCCGAGCTTTCATCTGCAGAGTAACCCCGCAGCTCCTTTCTCCTCCTCCTTTCTCCTCCTCCTCTCCTACCTGCTCAGTGGTCCAGTGATGGCAGCAGCCCTGCAGTCTCACTGAAGCGTCGGTTGAATTTGTCTGAAATGCCGGTTGTTGCTGTTAGATAAGGAGGCTCAACATGTGTGGGTGGGGTTATCTTTAAGGGTGCGCCCCTTGCCGGCATGCCGGCTGCAGATACGACAGAACCTCTTCTAGGCTTCGGGAACACGTGATGTTATTGTATGGTGGCCTGTTAGGTTCAATCATACGGATAGCTTCTTCTTCTTATGAGATTTTATGGCGGTTGGCAAACTTGTGAAATGTGCATTACCGCCACCAATTGATATGGTGTAAAGCAAGGAAATAGGAAACGATTCACCCCAAAAAAAACAAAAAACCTGTGTAACTTAAACCCACATGATACTAAATCACATTTGCCCGTATAATTTTAATTTACTCTAGGTCATCATAACTCTGCCAGTTTCTGATGGTCCCATCGGTCCTCCCATCATGCTTCCAACCATCTCCCAGTTCAAATCTTTTACGTCCAGATATTTTTCTGCAGCCTTCACTATTATTTTGATTTTTTCTGTTTTTTTTTTTGTTTTTTTTTTGTCGTCTGTGCAGTACAATTAATCACTTCCACTGTGAAAAGAACAAAATCTGTCTTTTTAACAATTAGTGAGTCTTCATCAATTTTTGGAGATTTCTCTAGAGGTTTGAGATTTGCCGTGTGTTGAACTGTAGGTTTGGGTTTTTCTAGCTGAGATGGGATCCTTTTTGCAGCTTCAGCATACACTGTAAGCCTTTGATGTAAATTTACAGTTAAAAGTCTTACAGTGTAGGTTATTCCGAGCTCAAATTTCATTTTTTTTATTTCCTCAGACCTTTTGCTTGCTTCACAGCCGCGATAAGCAGCAGTATGTTCTCCACCACAATTACAGCATTTTATTTTAGCTTCTTTTCCACATTTACCATATTCGTGTTCTCCTGCACACCTTCCACGCCTCTGTTTCCCTTTACAAACTGCTGCAATGTGTCCGAATTTTTGGCATTTAAAGCATCTCAATGGCGGAAGATTGTAGATTTTGACATAACTGATGTAACCAATGAAAACTTTGCTGGGTAATTGCTCTTCCTCGAATTTAATTAGCACAGATAAACTGTCAGATCTTTCTCCGTTTCTTGTTGTTTTTAACCGTTTTACTTTTGCACCGCTTATGTTTTCCAGAATCTCTTTTTCAGAAATTTTCAGAGGAACTCCTCCAATGACTCCCCTGCTGATCTTTTTGTTCTCCATTAAGCTGCACTGAACTTTTATCCCGTCAATGTTGTTGATCCGTATGGCTTTGCCTTGCTGGCCGCTGTCTCTGCAGTTAATTAGCAGGTCTCCACTGTACAGGATTCTGGCTCCTCTGACTTCTCCAACAAGTTTATTGATGGTTTTTGTTCAGTGAACCGGATTCCAGTTTGTAAAAAGATTCTGCCTGATTAACGACTTTGAATTCATTTTGTTTTGCTGTGGAATGTATGGATCGATCATCACTGGATTGTTCTGAACTAGATTCCCCTTTAACTGATCTCTGTTTTTTCCGCTTTTTCTCATTTTTTGTCGTTGCTATCTTCCAACCTTCATTGTCACTATTTCCTTCTTCCATCCCACAAGAATCGCTTCCTGTTTCCTCACTACTCACTGCCCAGGACATTTCTCCACAAGCAGCTTCAAAACACGCGCCATGCTCCAAACGACTATTCAGGCGTCTCGAGGATGATGTCCTGCGCCTTCCTCAGTGACGTCATATATAGATAGCTATTCTATGGAGAGCCATTTCAGCCAAAATTAAATAAATAAATAAATGGGTGAAATAAATAAAAAATGAGTAAAATAAATCAAAAAATGAAGAAAATGAGCGAAATAAATAAATAATTTAGCTTTTTCATTAAACCAATTTTTTATTTATTTATTTTTCATATTATCAATTTCCCAATTTCATTTTTTTCATTTATCTATTTTTCATTTATCCCTTTATTTATTTACCCATTTTTCATTAATCTATTTTTTTATTTAACCATTTTTCAATTTCCTTTTTCCATTAACCCGATTTCCTATTTCCCGGTTTCATTAATCAATTTCTCATATATCCCTTTTTTATTTACTAATTTTTCTTTTATCTATTTTTCATTTACCATTTGTTTGGAAAAAATTAAATTTTCCAATTTCCCTTTTTCATTAAGTATTTCCTTATTTTTTAATTTATCACATTCTATTTTCCCCTCTTCGCTTCTGCTTTAATATGATAATGAGGGGGCGGTGTCTTCAGGCTACGAAGGCAGCCTATTGGTTGGTTAGATGCAACTGCAGCGCTCAGTTCCTGTTCAGTAGCAGTCGAAGTTGAAGCTGTTTTTTCAAAAGTAAAAGTTAAACAAAACTCAAAGGACCATAAAACACGTCGGATATTAAACTTACTGCGTTCTAGTTCATCTATTCGTTCGGCAGCTTCCCTAAGAAGAACCGATACTGTGGACTTTCCCTCCGAAAAGCAGTCTAGAAATGGCGAACACAGAGGGTGCAGCACGTTCTGTATCGGTTCTTCTTAGGGAAACTGCCGATCGAATAGATGAAATAGAACGCTGTAAGTTTAATATCCGACGTGTTTTATGGTAGACTGCTTTTCGGAGGGAAAGTCCACAGGAACTGAGCGCTGCAGTTGCATCTAACCAACCAATAGGCTGCCATTGTAGCCTGAAGACACCGCCCCCTCATTATCATATTAAAGCAGAAGCGAAGAGGGGAAAATAGAATGTGATAAATTAAAAAATAAGGAAATACTTAATGAATAACGGAAATTGGAAAATGGGAAAATAAAATTTTTTTCCAAACAAATGGTAAATGAAAAATAGAAGATAAATGGGTAAATAAAAAAGGGATATATGAGAAGTTGATTAATGAAACTGGGAAATAGAAAATCGGGTTAATGGAAAAAGGAAATTGAAAAATGGTTAAATAAAAAAATAGATTAATGAAAAATGGGTAAATAAATAAATGGACAAATGAAAAATAGATAAATGAAAAATAGATAAATGAAAAATAGATAAAACAGAAATTGAGAAATAGATCATCTGAAAAATAAAAAAATTGGCTTAATGAAAAAGGGAAATTGAAAAGTGGTTAAATGAAAATTAGATTAATGAAAAATGGGTAAATGGATAAAGGGATAAATGACAAATAGATAAATGAAAAAGAGAAATTGGGAAATTGATAATATGAAAAATAAATAAATTAAAAATTGGTTTAATGAAAAAGCTAAATTATTTATTTAACAAATTTTTTATTTATTTCACTCATTTTCTTCATTTGTTATTTATTTCATCCATTTATTTATTTTATTTTGTCTAAAATGGCTCTCCATACTACAATCAAAGACGGAATTGAAACGATTGAGTTTAAAGTAAAATTTTTAGCAGAATAAAGATGCAAATTAAAAATCTAAGACGAAGAGTAGAAATAATAATAAGAAAGAAAGAAGCAAAGTTAGGAGGCGCATGTTGAGCCGCGCCCGGCAGGGGGCGCTGCATTCTTCCTGCTGAGGAAACATTTATCTGAGGATCAAAACTGGATTTTTAAATGAAATGCACAATTAAATCTATAAATAATTATAATAACTTAATTTAATCTCACATTGGAGAAATGCCCTCTCTGCATTTAACCCCCCCCCCCCGGGTAGCAGTGGGCTGCCGGCGCCCAGGGAGCAGTGGGGGGTTAAGGGTCTGGCTCAGGGACCTGCACCCTTCTCAGAGCACAAGTGCACTGCTTTACCCACGAGGCCCTCACTGAGGTTTCATTAGAGGTGGACAAAGTATCCACGGCCCCAAATGTAGTAACTTTACTTCAAAAACTAGTAAAGTTCTAAATAAACTAATCATAATATCTGATGGTAAAAATTATAAAATAAAAAGGCATCAATATACAGGAACAGGTTGAATGGAAAAAAATAAACCACAGATCAACAAAACAGAATAAATAAAAACTCAGAATTCCAAAAGGAGAGAATCGTGACACCTATAGCTAAGTATAATAATAATAATAATAATAATAATAATAATAATAATAATAATAATAATTATTATTATTATTATTATTATTATTATTATTATTATTATTATTATTAATATTATGTCTTTTTCTAAATCTTTTAAACCTTTTCTGGAGAACAGAACTAGATAAGATCCGTACTACAGACCTTACAGTGTTGCTCTGGTGACAGATTACACCCAATTAGTTTTTATGTGTTTTGTCCTGTTTCTCTTTGTGATACTAATTGCCTGTTTATCTGCATTTAAGGCAATAAAACAAAAAAAAATGCAATCAGATTTCAGATTTGATAGGAAATAGATTTTTCTGAGCATCGCGCCCACGCTGCCAATGTGTCCCAACTACAGGCGGTACGTCTGCTCACTGATCCAGGATCACTGATCCTCACTCATCCAGGCCATGATGGCGACATGGCGCTGGGATCATGGTCAGTATGCAGCCGTCAGGAAGCCACTCAGTCATAGAGAACATCTCACCTCCTGCAAAGCTCCTCTCAGATCCCACAACATCTTCCTTAAGATGCGTTTTTCTTCCAGCTTTCCTGAACATCAAGCCACAAAACTTTTAATTTTCCACTTTTTTATTGTCATTCCACCGTCACAGATCTACAGTGGACAAAAAAGGAAAAGAGGAGCAGAAAAATGTCCTCACTTTGATACAAACAGTCCTCACTTTCACTGTAAAATCAGCGCAACGGTCCTCACCTTGATACCAAAACAGGAGCTGGCACACACACCTATGCATGTTTGGCCCTAAACTAACTCACACCTTAGTCTACAAACTAGCAGCACCTTTTCCCATCGGGCCAAGGGTCTGAGGGCCCCTAAAGGTGCAGGGGCCCCTCAGAATGTGACATATGTTCACACACACACACACACACACATATGTGTTGGCTGAAGTCCAGCCCTCTGTGAATTCTCCACTGTCAGAAGCCCCAGAACGTTTCCTGTGACTCTTTCAGGTCTTAACTTCTGTCCAGATCATATCTGCTCTGCTGCTTTGGTGAGTTTAACCTGGTGAGTTTAACCTGGTGAGTTTAACCTGGTGAGTTTAACCTGGTGAGTTTAACTTGGCTTCAAACATTTTGGATGCTGTTGTTGTTTTTTATAACCATAAAAGAAGTTCTATCGGTTTTATAACCATAAAAAACTTGAAATGAATCCAGATTATTTGCAGCTTTAACTTCTTCTGAATCTGATGGAAGCATCTAAGCAGCAAAGAGGCCAAAGTCTCACAGACGTTTCAAACTTTTATTTATTTCCTTATTATTATTTTGGTGTTTTTTTTGTTAGTTTTTTTATGTAAAATCGGGAAAATGTCCTTTTCTTTTACCATAACATCTTCCTTTGGACTTTTCTGACTGCAGCCTCTTTTTTGGAAATAAGTTCACTTTTTACAGTTGGTGAAAAAAAAGTTTAATGTTTGTTAGAATTATTAATAATAATAAACTAAATTATCCCCATAAAGTCGTCTAAAGTCTAATCGAGCTGCTCTTTACAAACAGTAAAGATTCTCAACTTTTTACCGACTTGTGAAAATAATGACCTGATCTAATAACTAGGGAACAAATATACAACATATAAAATATGAATTAATATATTCCTGATATTAATTATTTATATATTTTTTAAAAAGAAAAACATTTGTTCCTGCTTTTTCCCAGAAGCAGATGTAGGACGGATGTGACGCCTCTAGAACTCCGTTCATTTCAACCTCAGAAACTGAGACATTAACTAAAGTCAAGGATTGGACAGTTTGCCTGGAAAATAAAGAAAATAAAGGTTTGTAGAACAAAAAAAACATGAGTAAAAAAACAGGAAAAGAGGAAAGAGTAATTCCCATAGAGCGAAGATCCCGATGCTCCTACATGCTTTTAAATATTGGGTCGTTTAACGTTTTTTTTGTGTTTTAAAATCCTCACAATCTAAAAGAGCAAACTGTCTCTATTATATCTCGATCTGATCTGAAAACAGGATGTGGTTTAATAAGTAATACTTGTTTCTGGTAAGACGTAACTAGTGTTGCTTCATCACAGAATCATCGCAGTCAGGAGCTTTTCTTTGCTGCTGTTCAGCACTTTCTGTTCTTCATTTTGGTTCCAAGGAGTCGGAAATGATTCACTCAGAAAAAAATCTACACTTTCAAAACTCTCAGTGCTTTAAAGCAAGGCTTTTCAAGGTTTTCCAGGCCAAGGACCCCCAACTGATGGCGAGATGGAGCAGGGACCCCCTGATTATATATATTGTATGAAATAGTGTTCTATCAAACTGGTCCTGTAGTCACTCTATTACAGATGGAGTAATGTAACTAAAGTAATCCCTCCCTGGGATTATTAAAGTATTTCTGATTCCTGGTTGATGGGACAGGTGTTGTGAATCAAACGGTGCCCAGCTTGATGTGTGTCTCTGAATGTGAGCATTGATGACTGAAAGACATCTTCTGCCTCCATTGATCTGTTTACTACAGTCTGTTGATTCATGTTAATGTGGATTTAAAGACATTTCAATTAGTGGACATAATTGTAGGGGGAATATAAAAAAAAAGTCTAATCAACCAAAACTTTTGTGACCCCCATGCAGTACCTCCCAGGACCCCCTAGGGGTCGCGGACCCCCTGTTGAAGACCTAGGCTTTAAAGAATTAATCTGATTTATGTTTAATTTAATGAAGAATATCATTGAGCCAAACTAGAACATGAAGCTGTAAGAAACTCTATGTGTTTTAGGTCTATAAGTGATCTTAATACGTTTAACAGTTTAAACATAAATCTCTGATGCAGTATTTGTTTAATGCAACTCTAATCTGGAAGCTTCTGGAATCTGTTGGTTGCATCTAAATGTGAGCTGCAGTCATTAGAAGGATAATTCACTAATCCGACTAACTGCTCCTTAAAAACACAGAAACAGGCGAAATCAAACATCCTGAATCAACACTTGAATATTATCTAAAAGTTTATCTCAACTATCAAAATATTGACAAAGATTTCGCATAAAATAAAGCATAAGTTTTTTAAGGTCTCATAATGTGCAGCTGGATGTTCGGGCTGCAATGTTTGCTTTTTATTTGCAGAATAAATTGGAACTGAAAGAAGGAGCCATGCAGACTTTTCACTGTTTAAATCTATTTCCTAAATGAACTCCATTTTATTCAGTCTTTAATTCAGGGAACTATTCTTTCTATGTGCAGCATAATGTAGAGATTCATGGTGAAAAACAGCAGCAAACTGATCCTAGTTATTTAGCAACGCAGTTAAATTCATTACTCTTAATATCGGTTAAAGTTCTGTTTCTATGGAACCTCAGCAGATGAAACCAATAATGGCCGACCTGCAGCAGACAGGATGCTGAGGATGAGAATGAAGCAACACTGAGGATGAACTTTCACTGAACATCCAAGACTGAAGCTGTTTTTATAGAATCTGACAGAAAATAAAAAACGCTCCATCTTCCACCAGCCTAATAGAATAGAATAGAATTCAACTTTATTGTCATTCCACTGTCACAAGTACAGAGCAACCAAATGAATTTTCTGCATTTAACCTATTAACACCTCCCCTTGGGGAGCAGTGGGCTGCCATTGTGCGGCGCCCGGGGAGCAGTGTGGGGTTAAGGGTCTTGCTCAGGGACCCAGAGTGGCAGTCTGAGGGAGTGGGGGATCCAACTCACAACCTCAGGATTCGAAGCCCCGTGTTCCGACCACTAAGCCTTTAGCAGCATAACTAACCTGAACCACCATGACTATAAGCTTTATGTGACATCAAAGCATCAGGAAACACAGTATTCTGTCAGTTCCATGGAAATATCACATCTCTGATCTTAGCTAGATTATTATTCTATTCTAGATGTCATAGAAAACCACTGAGTAGACGAAATGTTGCAGAGATATGATCTGTATTTGATCAGCAGAGCGCTCTCTGCAGCTAAAGGCTTTCTGCTGTATTTTATTCACCTCCTGATAGTTTTGCTCAGATGGAAAAAGATGTTTGTCTGCATCACTTGTGTGTGTCTGTTATGGAGGTGAGATAACACCAAAACAAATACTGCATATCTGCACCATATATATTAATGCTCTGAACTTCCAGATCAAAACGTTTTTGCTCCATATTTGTTTACATTTGATCACTGCTGCACTTTATGGATGGAAATGTTCCTTTACTGTCTGAAAAGCTGCACTAAACGGAATTTCATTTTGCATAAACTCTGTGGGTACCAGCTGACAATGACAGTTGTCTAAGTCTAAGAGGAGTTGCTGCCCTCTGCTGGTGGTTCTGTGATACTGAGGAAATTCCAGCTGAAGCAGTTTTTGGCTTTTTGGATGAGGAAGAAATGCAGCTTAGATTTACTAAAGCCTGGCAGCTGGATTCCTCTCTAAAGATGGCTGCTTATCCTCAGCCAGCACTTTCAGGGAAATTTAAATTTAAAAGAGAAATACTTATAGAATCTTTCTGCTCATTTCTGAAACAGATTAACGTCAAAGTGAAGCTTTTTTAGAGAGAGTTTGTTTCTGTTTCTGTAATAGTTTTTCTCTGTTCAGAGAAAACCTGACGAATGTCTCTTTTAAATCTGCTGCTCTAAGGTTTGCTTTTAAACTATTACATTTGGTTGAAAATGATCTTGAACATTTCATCCCCAAAGCAAAATGGAGAAAAAATGTATCATGAGTGTTATAATAACCAATGGGACAATCTTTTAAAAACAAAGTGTTTTTTAAATGTACATATCCTAAAAGTCTCCCAGGTCTTAGTAATTAGCTTTGGATTCCTTGCTCATGACTTTGTTGTTTGTTTTTTTACTGGGTCTTTGTTGCCCAACTCAATATCCACCAAGTCTATAGTTTTTGGAAATACTTATAAATGGAGTTTAAGATCTGATGCTTGTTGTTGATTTGGAGGAAGCAGAAACCTGCAGAACAATCAAAAAGGCATAGATCTGTTAGGGTCGACTGCTTCAATAAAACATGTGCTAACATGTTAGCATGCACAAAGCTGCTGCTCAGTCATCAAGGTCAAAATAATTAGAATAAAACAAATCATCGAATTCTATAGGAAAAGCTCTCCCACAGACCAGTATCTTCTTTCTAACCCACTGGAACACAAACTCCCAGTCATCAGAACCTTCCAGCAGGAAGGTAACAAAGTGCAGTGGATTGTTTTTTAACTTTCTTTTTTTTGAGGAATATCCTCTTATTGTTTGTCTCTTTAAAAAAACAATTTTTGCAGAGCGGCTTTTAATGAATGTGATGTTTATGGATTCCTCATCCAAACAACCAGAAACTGCTTCTACTGCCCAGCAGGACCTTCCATCCAATCTCTGGATCTTTTATCACACATTTTATCTGCTTTACGGTTAAATACTGACCAGTCTTAATTTCCTCAGTATCACAGAACCACCAGCAGAGGGCAGCAACTACTCTTAGACCTAGACAACTTTTATTGTCATTTTGTTTGTCATTTAGTTTATACAAAAATGAAGTTTAATTTAGTACAAAAGTAGAGCTTTTTCATTCCATAAAGTTCAGCAGTGATCAAATGTAAACAGTGTGGGAGAAAAAAATGGTGCAAAAAAAGTGCATTGATCTGGAAGTTCAGAGAATGAATATTTATGGTTCAAATCTGCAGTAATTTGGTGTCATCAGTGAGATGCGGAGTCTGAGACATTGTTTAGTTTCATCAGTTCATCAGTGCGATGGCGGTGGGGAAGAAGCTGCTGCAGAACCTGCTGGTCCTGCATTGAATGCTGGGAAGCCTCTTCCCAGAGGGCAGCATGGTGGGGGGGTGAGGGGTCATTGATGATGTCACGGGCTCGGGACACGCAGCGCCGGATTATCGTTATGGTTCATGTTTAATGAGGCACTTTTTTAATTTTATGAATTTGTTAAAAATCTTATTTATAAGAATAAGTTTAGACAAATTTAAAGTAGGAATATCGAACCCATTTTCTTCTTTAGATGTGTTTTAAAACAAATAAATGAATCTGTGTTTTAAAGCGAGGCTCTCTCTATACCCGACCGTCAGTCAATATATAAATGAATGAATTAGTGCCGTTTCATTTGTTCTGATTCATTTCGTCGTGTCTGAATGTTGAATTCAAACCTTTTATTTCCAGCTGGTCTGACTCTTCATTGGTTCCATTTTCCACAGGTAGAAGATCAACATGGATGAAAACCAGGCGGATGACCAATATAGTTTGTTCCTGGATCTTCTGGATCAAGCTGCCAACGCCACCGACCCGAGCTACGTGGTCAGCGAACAGGTCAAGCTGTGTGCGAAAAAGACTGTAAATCAGTTTGGTGCAAAGTTTGTTCCAGTTTTCTATTACATCAACTTCCTCCTCAGTTACTTTGGAAACGGTCTGGTCCTTCTCATCATCTGCAAGTATGAGAAGCTAACCTCGGTGACCAACATCTTCCTGATCAACCTGGTGCTCTCTAACTTCCTCTTTGCCTCCAGTTTGCCTTTCTGGGCTGAATACCATTCGTCTGAGTGGATCTTTGGACAGGCGCTTTGTAAAATGGTCAGCAGCGCTTACTTCATAGGTTTCTACAGCTCCATCCTCTTCCTCACCCTCATGACCTTTGACCGATACCTGGCTGTGGTGCACGCCATCGAAGGAGCCAAGCGCAGAAAAAAGATGTACGCCATTGTTTCTTCTGTTGCCGTTTGGTGCATTAGTATCGCAGCGAGCGTTAAAGAGTTAGTCCTTCGAAACGTGACGAAGAACTCGCTTGACGGGTTGCTGTGTGAGGAGTCTGGGTTATCGCCACACATCATGGCGAGATGGCGTCTGGTCAGTTACTATCAGCAGTTCCTGCTCTTCTTCCTGTGCCCTCTGGTCATGGTCATGTACTGCTACGCCAGGATCACCCTGCGCATCCTCTCCACCCGCATGAAGGAGAAGTGTCACGCCATCAAGCTGATCTTTGTCATCGTCTTCACCTTTTTCATCTGCTGGACGCCCTACAATATCGTTTGCTTCCTTCGAGCGCTTCAGATTTCCTCCTCAGAATCCAACATGGGAGACGAAAGGTGTTCGGAGGCCCTGGATTATGCCTTCTACGTCAGCCGGAACATCGCCTACCTGTACTGCTGCATCAGTCCCATGTTTTACACCTTTCTAGGGAAAAAGTTCCAGAGTCACTTCAACAGACTGGTGGCCAAGAAGATCCCATGTCTGTCCCGCCACATGAGCTTCACCTCCCACAGCACCAGAAGCACGTCACAGAGAACGCCTCACTCTCTGGATGAATGAAGACCACAAATAAAGACCTCCTTATAGACCTCAATCTCAGTTGGTCAAAGTTTTATGCATAGAAACGCAGCATTCTGCTGTTATCAGCTGCGACGCTTTAACCTGCAGCTCGGTTCAAACCGCTTTCAATCTGTGAGATTTAAAACTTTATGTAGAGAGAAAGTTAACCCTTTATAGGACAACGTTTTTATTCCTCAAACCCCCCGTCCCTCAGTGAGGTAGTGAGGTCTAGTAGCACAACATCTATATCCATCCATTCAGGCTGCACATCTGATTGAGGCTTCTGACCAATCAGATGAACTTTGAATGATAGATTATCTACTGGGAATTAAAAAGTTAACAAGTTAAGAAAAAAAGGTAAAAAGTTAATTAGCCTCGTTAACGATTATATTTAGGTTTATAAACTAAAAAATGTCAGTTTCAGAATCAGCATTATTGTTTCTTTCACTCTGAGTGTTTTTCATAATTTTCTTCTAGAAGCACTTTTCTTATTCTTTTTAATATATTGGTGCAAATGAGTGATTCTGGTTATTATATTGATTTTAATTTTACCATCATTACCACATTTCTGAAAGTTCCAAAGGTAATAAAGTCTCATCCTGGATTCCAGGAACCTTATCGGCTGAAAATGTTGATTTCAGAGGATTTCTCTGAGTTCCTATAAAGGGTTAAACTGCAGCTGTCAAATAATTTTACTGATTTTAAATAAACTGATGCGTTTCCTGTTGTCTGCAGACGCCTCAGAGGACAATTTTATGATAGAAATATATCGATATTAATGAACAACTTATTTGATGAATTTCACTGTAAAAGAAGTTTTTTAAAAGCTCTGGATGATCTTAGCAGTTTATAAATAATTAGCGATTCATTGATTGTAATAGTTTAATATTCATCTCCTGATTTTTTATCCACAGAAACGTTCATAAAAAATGAAGGAAATTTATTCTCGACAGATTTTAATTAGAAGGTTTTGATCTTTTCCTGATGTGTAGATTGTTTTCTAGGAATAAGAAATCTTTACGTTTGTAACCGATCATTTTAAAGTGTTTTGTTTTATACGTTTATATGTTATTTTTTAAATCATCAGTCGTGACGACGCGCTTTATGTGCTTTTTTTTCCGCTCCTGTCCTTCATTAAATCTGCGGCGCCTCTAATCACAGATGAGTCTGAGAAACAATAAACAGAAAGAAAATGTTTTATTTAAAGCATGAACCAACAGGAGGAGAAATAACACCAAATATTCTTTAGTTTCTGTATTTTGATTCCATGATGCTGAACTCTGTTGAACTCTTTGCTGTCAGTAAAATAGCTCCACCCAGCCTGGTGTCTGTGGTTTGATTATCAGAAAATCATTTATTTAAATATGTTTCATTTCACTGTTACTGAAAGTGGTTCATTAGTTCAGGATCGCCTCACTTTGCTGTCAGGCAGCCAAGAGAGAATCTGCCTCTTTCCTTTTCTAGATATTTCAGATGTCAGGAAACCTCAGAATGTAGGAGGCAGTTTTTATTGGTTTCAGGCAGCAGGAACATTTTAAAACAAACTGAAAGGCGGAGCTGAGTGGATCTGCAGGGACTGTGGGGGGAGGCGGGGCACAACCATCACTGGCTCTCTGGTTCAGCAGGAAACACGTTGATCTGATGGAAGATGATTATCAGAGTGAGTCACTTACCTGGTTTAACGGTTCAGTGCATCAGAGGAAGGCGGGATCAGCCGATGGACCCAGAACGATCCTGATGCTGCAAACTTCAACAAACAGGCAGGAGTTCTGCTTCGTTCTATCTCTATAGTTCTGCTGCTATAGGCTTAGACTGCTGGAGGACATAGGGACCCCTTTTTCATCATTCTGCTTCATTCTATCTCTATTCTCCCACTCTGCAGAATCTGTTAGTTCAATCTCTAACGTTCTGCTCTCTCTGCTTTTTCTCATAGTAGCTTCATCTGGTCTGTTCCTGTTTGGCTGTGACTCCATCCTGGAGAGAAATATCAGCTGTGCTGCTGCCATCAACACCTTTGTTTCTAGATGTTGGAGCTTGGCCTGTTTTCCAGTGTAGTCCTGTTTCTCTGACTGTGACTAACTGGATGTGCTCTCTTCATCCTCTGACATGGGAGCTGGCTCGGAGCTCGTCTGCCTGGCTGTGTGTTTCCTGGACGGGGCCGCCTGTGGAGCTGGTTGACAGTTGCCTTTTGTATCTATGCTTCTTTTTCTATGTCTGCTTCTGTCTCCTTGAACCCCAGTGGGTCTCAGCAGATGGCCGCTCACACTGAGCCTGGTTCTGCTGGAGGTTTCTTCCTGTTCAAAGGGAGTTTTTCCTCTCCACTGTCGCTACGAGCATGCTTAGTGTGAGGGATTGCTGAAGAGTCAATGAGTCGATGCAATCAGCTGGTTTTCCTTAGATAGAAAACTTTGAATCAATCTGACTGGATGATCTGGTTGAACTGGAAAGTGACCTGAGGTGACATGATGGGAATTGGAGCTATAGAAATAAACTGAATAGAATAATCTTAATAAACTGCCTGCGCAAACCACCAGGATTCTCTCAGGTCTAAATGTTCTAACTAGCATTTCCAAACTCAAACAGAACCAAGCTTCTCTCTGACTGCAGATCAGAACAAACGGAGAAGCAGGATGTTTCCAGCAACCTACAGCGTTTCCACTTTCATCGCATGCTTTCATGGGGGTTTCCTTTTTTACTTTGATAAAGATTTCCTCCAGTATTAGTTTAGAGTTTCCCAGTTCTCCTCCGTCTCCACCTGAGCCTGGCACACCTGGAGCAGAACACCCACCTGCAGATGCTGTTCCTGGACTTCAGTTCAACACCTCCTTCATAGCCTCAAGAGGCCCTCCTTTGTAGCGGCCGGAGACTTTCGGTTGCCCTCCCTGGGTGGGTTGTTGTTGGTTTTTAGACATTTGAGGGGACGAAGTGATCAAAAAGAATTGTAACTGGGACTGGTCATCAAAGTCTCTGAGATATTTGGGAGTAGAACTGCCCCGTAACCTATCTGACTTAAAAAGTTGCAACTACAACCCCCTAATTACCAAAATAAAATCAGACATGGGGAAATGGAGTTTAATCCCATTTACAAGCTTTTCCTCCAGAATAGAAATGATTAAGACAAATGTGTTACCAAGATTAATGTTTCTTTTTACCACTCTTCCGGTTGGGGTGACAGATAAAGAGTTTATAGAATGGGATAAATTAATTTCGAGATTCATTTGGCAAGGGAAAAGACCAAGGGTTAAATTTAGAACATTACAGCTGGCCAAGGATCGTGGGGGCTTAGCCCTTCTTTGTCTGAAAAGTTATTACCAGGAGCACAGCTAAAACCTCTCCTGAATATATGTGATCCTCAATAGAAATCAAAGTGGAAAGACATAGAATGTGCTATGTCACCCAAAATACCTCTACAGGCCATAATTAACGACAGCAAATTGAAACAACATTAGAGAAGGCTATGAATCCATGGACAGAACTGTCAATTAGTACATGGCATGAAATGATATCAAAGCACGGCTTGACAGAGCAGACCAGTCTATTAAGATGGATAGCCCATGATTCAGATTTTAAACCGAACACAATGGACAAAACATTTGGAGAGTGGGCGAGGGGTCCGAAATCATATTGGGAACTGATTGAAAAAGGGAAAGTAATAAGCTTCGAAGATATAAAGAGAAAATTTGGCCTTGAAAATAAAAACCTCTTTAGGTATTTGCAAGTAAGGCATGTTATTGAGGAAATAAAAAAAAGATAAGCTTTGAAGAATTGGAAACAGGGATAATTCAGATGTTTATCAGAGCATATGAATCAAATTTGGGCAAAAAAGTAATATCAAAATTATATTCAGGAGTGGAGAACCTGAAAGGAAGAAATACGTTATATATAAAAGAACGATGGGAAAAAGAGACGGGAGGGAGGTGGACGGTGGAGACATGGGAGGAGATATTTAGGCAAAACTGGAAAACATCATCTTCCCCCTCGTGGAGAGAATTTGGCTGGAAGAGCATTGTGAGATATTTCTTTTCTCCAGCGCAAAAGAAAAACCAAGATACTAGATATATTTTATATTTTCAGGATCATGTTGGTAGCCAGTAAGAAAGCTATAACTAGGAAGTGGCTGAAAACAGAGGCTCCAACAAGGAATGATTGGGTTGAAGTAATGCATGATATTTATATAATGGAAAGGCTAACTTTTTCATTGAGGTTAGAATCTGGCAAGTTCAAGAAAAATTGGGAAAACTGGGTGAAATTCATATCACCAGTGAGATCAGATTTTGTTGTATGATTAAAATTAGGGCTGAGAACCTCCTATTGCCACACAGTTAGTGTTGTATAGTTTTAGTTTCTTTTATCTGTTTTTGTTGTTTTTTTTTGTTTGTTTTTTTTGTTAAAGAAAAAAAAAGTGTATTTCTATTGAGTGGACACTTGTAGATATGAACTAGAAAAAGCTGTTTCGGAGAAACAGCAAAGTGGGAATGCTTTTCTCTGCTGAATGAAAAGAGAAAAATTAGCTAAAGAAACTGCGAGAAGGAAAAGAAGCACAAATTAGCTGAGGAACATATGAAAATGTGATAGGAAGTCATCAGAAGCTTCAAACTGCAGAAAACAATTGAATCATCTGACGATTTTGTAGGGTAAAATCATTTGGCAGTAAAGTGGCAGAAACAGACACAGCCAAACCACACATGATATCAAAAAATGTGTTTGATGTGGGCACTAGACGGGTCTAAATGTAATGTCTCCCAAGTTTCTAGAAAAAGTTCTAAAGAAATTTTGAAGGGGGGCCACCAACTTTCCAGAAACATGTCAGGCATGTTATGAATGAGCAGCAAACAGAAAAGCTTAATTCCTGTCCAGAAAGAGAGCAGAATGAAGCCAAAGTTCACAACATAGGCTGAAATGTATTAAATTAGCTGAATCAGAAAAAAACACAATACAGAGAAAAACTTGAATCTTATCTGGTTGAAGAAAAAATGAGCAGCTTAAGGATGGAAAGTAAAATGTTGAGGAAGATGGTATTGAATAAGTATCAAAATTTTGAAATCATATGTGGAAATGTAAAGACTTGGCAAATCTATTTGAAATGATTTAAAATGTGTCGGTTGATAAGCATAAAGAAAACAGTGTCATCCTTAGAGGATTGAAAATCTAAAAACCTATGTACAAGACTGACCATGAAAAGCAGAGGAAGGACACAGAGAGAAGCTTATAGAAAGACAGCTAATACCCCTCAAGGAGCTGAACTTATCAAAAAAACTAACCTGCATGTTACGAGCCGCTGTGGTGATGAAAGCACCGTTGGCAGGTTTAGGCTGCATGTTACGAGGTTAGCAGATGCTTTATTACAGTATAAATCTAAGAGCCTTATTAAGAAATGTAAACTGAGGTGTGTGGTCAACAGGCCTTGGTAGTGTAATTTGAAGAAATTGGTGGACTTGGGTCATACCTACAAGCCATACGACACAATGAATGAGTGTGCATAAGGAAGAGGCTTTTATTTTGTAGGATCCCTTTATGTTGTATGTTGAAAGTCTATCATGGATGTGTTTCAAGGGAAGGGTCATGCCCAGCAGTGATATGGAACCCATTTCTAAATATAAAATCACTGGTTTTCCATGTTATTTGGTGAATAGATAATGTATGAGAGGATAAATGGGGGACTTTTATTGTGAAATTCGCTCTGGGGTATGTTGTGAAAAGGTCCCTAGAGTCTAATAGAATCAAGCTGGTAGAGTTTGGGTCATAATGCTGAGCCATTTGCATCAATTAATAGGTGAGTTTAACATGGAGGCTTTTATTTTGTAGGGTCACTGGAGTCTTATTTTGAAAGTCTAGCAGGGTTGTGTGTTGAGAAAAGGGTCAGACCCAGCAATGATACTTGATGACTTTCCAATCGTTAAATCACTCTTTTCCCTTGTTATTAGGGCAGTAGATAAAGTGGCAATGGGAGGCTTTTATTTTGAAATTTCCCTAGGGGTGTGTTTTGAAAACCCCCTAGAGTCTCATTTTTTAAAAAGTGGTTGAGTTTGGGTCATAATGTTCAGCCAGATGCTGGGAAAAAATATGAGTTTAATGTAGGGGCTTTTATTTTGTAGGGTCCCTGGAGTCTTATTTTGAAAGTCTATCAGGGTTGGGTGTAAAGGGAAGGGTCATGGCCAGTAGTCATATTGTATCCATTTCCAAATGTTAAATCAGTGTTGTCTCCCTCCATTAGATTAAAATGTGCTGTTTAAAGTGGCAGAGGTAAAATCCCTTTGAAGCTCGGTTACCTTGACAACGCTTAACCAGCCTGTCAGTGAAAGAGAGAAAAGCACTTCACTTTCGTTCCTTTCCTCTCAGGCTTTATTGAATGGGAAAATCGGCTCCAAACAAACGAGTGCTGAAGACCAACCGTAACTGGTATCTAGAAAATTCTTTCAGTCTAAGCGACAGCTATCCTTTGTCTCCAATTGGGATAACGTTCATGGCTGTAGCTCCTTCATAACCTTAATGGGAAGGAGAAATAAAAAGGTTTTTCACACCTGCTGGTCTCATTAAATAACATGGAGTTCCATGGTAGAGCTGAGCTGTCAAAAGCAAAACTTTCCCTCCGAACAAACGAGTGTTGAGCCAAAACCGTAAAAGGTATTAAAAAAATTATTTCACTGTTGGCGTCAGCCATCCTTCAGCTTCGACTGTGCCAACTTTCATGTTTCTACTAAAAAACTATTTGGCCACGGTGACGATGTAAAAATTTGTATTTTCTGAGTTTGAGGATTATTCTCAGAATCAGCGTTTTCCTATGCCCGAACAAGTCAGCTAAACAGATAAACCATAAATGATATTGAAGAAATTCCTTCAATGTGAGTGCTAGAAGGTTCTGAAGATGTTCTATACCAAGTTTCATGTTAGTACATCAAATTGTTAATAAATGGAAGCGATACAAAAATATGTATTGTTTTGGATTTTGTCTGTGATTTTTGGAAAATCTCTCATTGGATTTCTATTCGGGAAGTGTGGACTTCTTCATGGTCTGGGCCAAACTGTCGGAAAACCGTAAATGCCACACAAATGAGGGTTATATTTCCTGAATCCTGACAAAAATCCCTACGTTTTGATGTATAATTTATTTCAATTGAGTTAAAAATGAGGGACTGAGAAGAATTTGTTTGGAAAAACCAGAACAGCTCAAAAGCTAGAGCACGCACTCTAGCAGTTGAAGAATTCCGTCCATAGACTTCCATTATAAATCTGAAAATCTTAAAATTTTCTTTTAAAGTTTGAAGCTTCACTGAAGCAAAACTGTAAAACTTAGCAAAAAGCCGAGTTAAACAGTAATAGCAGAAAGACACAGAAACATTTTAAAACTTGAATGGTGTTTCTAGCTGAAAGTATGCTGAAGTAGTTAAAGGTCAAAGATGATGAAGCTTTAGCTGAAGTTTGCTGAAATCTAAGAATTCTACATGCATTTCAATGGGACAAAAAAATCGCAGAAAAAGTTGAATATCGCTAAAACTACAAAAAATATCTTTACCAAAAGCCATAGCAGAATTCTCCTTAACAAGCTGAACGTTTTGATACCAAAATAGTTGAAATCGGTTGAAAACTGCGGGACTAGTTAGAGTCAGAAAAATTTAAAGTGAACAACAATAAGTGGGAAGCATTCCCACTTGATAAGGAGGAAAGGAAGTGTTCTTTCTTTCTCACATGCAGGCACGCGTGTTAGGATAAAATGGTAAGATTACCAAGAATATAATTGTCATCTAATTCATCCATGGACTGGTTGTGAATTTAACTTGGTTATGTTAAGTCTATGTCGGAAATGGATGTGTTGAATATATAAGATCTTTGGAATGCACTTAATAAAAATGTTATTTAAATAGACATTTGAGGGCGTCTGGAATCTGCCCTTAATTGGGGGGCTCTGTAACGATCTTGGTTCTGTTGTTTTCTCTAAGTTTTCAGTTTCAAGTTCATCGTCTTTCCTTGTTTTCTAGTTTTATTGCTGTCTGGATTCATTTAAGTTTCTCAGGTTTTTCTTTGTCCTCTGTTGCCCCCTTGTGTTTTCTTTTCCCTTGGCTTCCTTATCAGCTCTACTCACACCTGCTCCTCATCAGCTCTACTCACACCTGCTCCTCATCAGCTCTACTCACACCTGCTCCTCGTCAGCTCTACTCACACCTGCTCCTCGTCAGCTCTACTCACACCTGCTCCTCATCAGCTCTACTCACACCTGCTCCTCATCAGCTCTATTTACACCTGCTCCTCATCAGCTCTACTCACACCTGCTCCTCATCAGCTCTACTCACACCTGCTCCTCGTCAGCTCTACTCATACCTGCTCCTCATCAGCTCTACTCAAACCTGCTCCTCATCAGCTCTACTCACACCTGCTCCTCATCAGCTCTACTCACACCTGCTCCTGATCAGCTCTACTTACACCTGCTCCTCATCAGCTCTACTCACACCTGCTCCTCATCAGCTCTACTCACACCTGCTCCTCATCAGCTCTATTTACACCTGCTCCTCATCAGCTCTACTCACACCTACTCCTGATCAGCTCTACTTACACCTGCTCCTCATCAGCTCTACTCACACCTGCTCCTCATCAGCTCTACTCACACCTGCTCCTCATCAGCTCTACTCAAACCTGCTCCTCATCAGCTCTACTCACACCTGCTCCTCATCAGCTCTACTCACACCTGCTCCTGATCAGCTCTACTTACACCTGCTCCTCATCAGCTCTACTCACACCTGCTCCTCATCAGCTCTACTCACACCTGCTCCTCATCAGCTCTATTTACACCTGCTCCTCATCAGCTCTACTCACACCTACTCCTGATCAGCTCTACTTACACCTGCTCCTCATCAGCTCTACTCACACCTGCTCCTCATCAGCTCTACTCACACCTGCTGATGAGGAGCAGGTGCTCTACTTACACCTGCTCCTCATCAGCTCTACTCACACCTGCTCCTCATCAGCTCTACTCACACCTGTAAGAGGAGAACCTCTGTCTGAACAGCTCCAGGAGGAGAACAGACGAGGAGAACCTCTGTGTGAACAGCTCCAGGAGGAGTACAGAGGAGGAGAACCTCTGTCTGAACAGCTCCAGGAGGAGAACAGAGGAGGAGAACCTCTGTGTGAACAGCTCCAGGAGGAGAACAGAGGAGGAGAACCTCTGTGTGAACAGCTCCAGGAGGAGAACAGAGGAGGAGAACCTCTGTGTGAACAGCTCCAGGAGGAGAACAGAGGAGGAGAACCTCTGTCTGAACAGCTCCAGGAGGAGAACAGAGGAGGAGAACCTCTGTCTGAACAGCTCCAGGAGGAGAACAGAGGAGGAAAACCTCTGTGTGAACAGCTCCAGGAGGAGAACAGAGGAGGTAAACCTCTGTGTGAACAGCTCCAGGAGGTGAACAGAGGAGGTGAACCTCTGTCTGAACAGCTCCAGGAGGAGAAAAGAGGAGGTGAACCTCTGTGTGAACAGCTCCAGGAGGAGAACAGAGGAGGTAAACCTCTGTGTGAACAGCTCCAGGAGGTGAACAGAGGAGGTGAACCTCTGTCTGAACAGCTCCAGGAGGAGAACAGAGGAGGTAAACCTCTGTGTGAACAGCTCCAGGAGGTGAACAGAGGAGGTGAACCTCTGTCTGAACAGCTCCGGGAGGAGAACAGAGGAGGAGAACCTCTGTCTGAACAGCTCCAGGAGGAGAAAAGAGGAGGAGAACCTCTGTCTGAACAGCTCCAGGAGGCGAACAGAGGAGGAGAACCTCTGTCTGAACAGCTCCAGGAGGCGAACAGAGGAGGTGAACCTCTGTCTGAACAGCTCCAGGAGGTGAACAGAGGAGGAGAACCTCTGTCTGAACAGCTTCAGGAGGAGAACAGAGGAGGAGAACCTCTGTGTGAACAGCTCCAGGAGGAGAACAGAGGAGGAGAACCTCTATGTGAACAGCTCCAGGAGGAGAACAGAGGAGGAGAACCTCTGTCTGAACAGGTCCAGGAGGAGAACAGAGGAGGAGAACCTCTGTCTGAACAGCTCCAGGAGGAGAACAGAGGAGGAGAACCTCTGTCTGAAAAGCTCCAGGAGGAGAACAGAGGAGGAGAACCTCTGTGTGAACAGCTCCAGGAGGAGAACAGAGGAGGAGAACCTCTGTCTGAACAGCTCCAGGAGGAGAACAGAGGAGGAGAACCTCTGTGTGAACAGCTCCAGGAGGAGAACAGAGGAGGAGAACCTCTGTGTGAACAGCTCCAGGAGGAGAACAGAGGAGGAGAACCTCTGTGTGAACAGCTCCAGGAGGAGAACAGATGAGGAGAACCTCTGTCTGAACAGCTCCAGGAGGAGAACAGAGGAGGAGAACCTCTGTCTGAACAGCTCCAGGAGGAGAACAGAGGAGGAGAACCTCTGTGTGAACAGCTCCAGGAGAACAGAGGAGAACCTCTGTGTGAACAGCTCCAGGAGGAGAACAGAGGAGGAGAACCTCTGTGTGAACAGCTCCAGGAGGAGAACAGAGGAGGAGAACCTCTGTCTGAACAGCTCCAGGAGGAGAACAGAGGAGGAGAACCTCTGTGTGAACAGCTCCAGGAGGAGAACAGAGGAGGAGAACCTCTGTCTGAACAGCTCCAGGAGGAGAACAGAGGAGGAGAACCTCTGTCTGAACAGTTCCAGGAGGTGAACAGAGGAGGAGAACCTCTGTGTGAACAGCTCCAGGAGGAGAACAGAGGAGGAGAACCTCTGTGTGAACAGCTCCAGGAGGTGAACAGAGGAGGAGAACCTCTGTGTGAACAGCTCCAGGAGGAGAACAGAGGAGGAGAACCTCTGTCTGAACAGCTCCAGGAGGAGAACATAGGAGGAGAACCTCTGTCTGAACAGCTCCAGGAGGAGAACAGAGGAGGAGAACCTCTGTGTGAACAGCTATAGGAGGTGAACAGAGGAGGAGAACCTCTGTCTGAACAGCTCAAGGAGGAGAACAGAGGAGGGGAACCTCTGTGTGAACAGCTCCAGGAGGTGAACAGAGGAGGAGAACCTCTGTCTGAACAGCTCCAGGAGGAGAACAGAGGAGGAGAACCTCTGTGTGAACAGCTCCAGGAGGAGAACAGAGGAGGAGAACCTCTGTGTGAACAGCTCCAGGAGGAGAACAGAGGAGGAGAACCTCTGTGTGAACAGCTCCAGGAGGAGAACAGAGGAGGAGAACCTCTGTGTGAACAGCTCCAGGAGGAGAACAGAGGAGGAAAACCTCTGTCTGAACAGCTCCAGGAGGAGAACAGAGGAGGAGAACCTCTGTCTGAACAGTTCCAGGAGGTGAACAGAGGAGGAGAACCTCTGTGTGAACAGCTCCAGGAGGAGAACAGAGGAGGAGAACCTCTGTGTGAACAGCTCCAGGAGGTGAACAGAGGAGGAGAAAATCTGTGTGAACAGCTCCAGGAGGAGAACAGAGGAGGAGAACCTCTGTCTGAACAGCTCCAGGAGGAGAACCTCTGTCTGAACAGCTCCAGGAGGAGAACAGAGGAGGAGAACCTCTGTCTGAACAGCTCCAGGAGGAGAACAGAGGAGGAGAACCTCTGTGTGAACAGCTCCAGGAGGTGAACAGAGGATGAGAACCTCTGTCTGAACAGCTCCAGGAGGAGAACAGAGGAAGAGAACCTCTGTCTGAACAGCTCCAGGAGGAGAACAGAGGAGGAGAACCTCTGTCTGAACAGCTCCAGGAGGAGAACAAAGGAGGAGAACCTCTGTCTGAACAGCTCCAGGAGGAGAACAGAGGAGGAGAACCTCTGTCTGAACAGCTCCAGGAGGAGAACATAGGAGGAGAACCTCTGTGTGAACAGCTCCAGGAGGAGAACAGAGGAGGAGAACCTCTTTGTGAACAGCTCCAGGAGGAGAACAGAGGAGGAGAACCTCTGTCTGAACAGCTCCAGGAGGAGAACAGAGGAGGAGAACCTCTGTGTGAACAGCTCCAGGAGGAGAACAGAGGAGGAGAACCTCTGTGTGAACAGCTCCAGGAGGAGAACAGAGGAGGAGAACCTCTGTGTGAACAGCTCCAGGAGGAGAACAGAGGAGGAGAACCTCTGTCTGAACAGCTCCAGGAGGAGAACAGAGGAGGAGAACCTCTGTGTGAACAGCTCCAGGAGGTGAACAGAGGAGGAGAACCTCTGTCTGAACAGCTCCAGGAGGAGAACATCTGTGTGAACAGCTCCAGGAGGTGAACAGAGGAGGGGAACCTCTGTGTGAACAGCTCCAGGAGGAGAACAGAGGAGGAGAACCTCTGTCTAGGAGCCAGAGAGGAGGTGCCGTCTGAGAGGAGGATAATTTCTCCTCTAATATTTTTTAATGTGATCCTGTCTAGAGTTCGTATTTCTGGATTTATTTTTTATTCTATATTTTTGCAATTTTCCCAATTCTATTAAAATGTTTATTTTAGTCTGTAAAACAATTAAAATTCCAAATGTTTTTTTTTTCATGTTTTCTTCATTCCTCAGAATAAATCGTTTCCTAGAGGTGAAGTTTCCTGGTTGATTATTTTAGAGCTTTAGGAGTTAATTTCCTCCACTGTTCGTTAAGATCAGCCAATCAGCTCGCTGTTCTTCTTCTTCTTCTGCTGGACGAGCTCTGAAAACCTGAAGCGCTTAAAGAACAACTTTTATCTAAAGTCCCAACAATAAACCTTTTTTTTTATAAACTTAAATGCTTTATAATACAGAAAAAGTACAAATTGCCAGGAAAAAGTAATAAATAAATAAAAAGTGACTGAATAAAAGTAAAAATATCAATAGTAAATAGATGCATGTAACATAAATACTTTAAATTTAGAGCATAAAGATAAAGTTTTAACAGCCTTTTTCTAATTGGAGGAGGGGCAATGTAGAAAAATAAATAACTTCCTTTAAAAAAAAAAGAGATAAATGAGGGTTTAGTCATAATTTTACATTTATGGATATAAAACTTGGCCAACAGTAGCAAACAATTACATAAAAAGAAACGGTCAGAAAGTCATTTTTTATATTTTGTTATTCAAAATAAACATCTTTAAAATAAAGGTCAAATTTATCATAAATATTGTCCAGAATGAAGCGACAGAAACACCTGGTCGACTCGCAGGACCAGAACATGTGAGTCAAAATGTTACAGAAAGTTAAAGTGCTATAAATGTCTTCTTTATATTTAACCCAAAAGGACTTTCTGGAATAATCTTAAAGGAAACTTCTTTAACCTCGTTTACTAGGAAATATTTATTTAAGACCTTGTTTTGCTCCAGCAGACCTCTGAAACCAGACCAGACTGAAATCACGTAAAGAACTGAGATGCAGTTTGCTTGGAATAAAGTACAAATATGTTTGTTATTTTTAGGAGATTTGGGTTGAAAAGACAATTTACCTTCTTAGGTGTCAGTTAGTCACCGGTCAACAGAGAAGTCTGACCTTTAAATAACATTTTAACAGCATCAGAAACAACAGCAAACTGTTTCAGGAATATTAAAATATCACATTTCCTTTTTCATTGAAAGGTTGTCTCACCAGTGTGATGTCATTCCTAATCCAGGTTTTCTTATTATATCTTTGTTATTCCAAAGAAAGTTCCTATTAGGAGAAAAATTATGTTTGGAAATCAGTGACCGGGCTAAAAGAGTTTGTTTATGAAAACCAGAGAGAGCGACAGGAAAACACAGCAAAACAAACCAGCAGATCACCTGATTTAGTGAGGAATATAATTCCAGATTATAGTCCAGTTAGTTAGTATGGAACCGGTCCAGTTAGTATGGGATGATCAGAACCGGTCCAGTTAGTATGGAACCGGTCCAGTTAGTATGGGATGATCAGAACCGGTCCAGTTAGTATGGAACCGGTCAAGTTAGTATGGGATGATCAGAACCGGTCCAGTTAGTATGGGATGATCAGAACCGGTCCAGTTAGTATGGAACCGGTCCAGTTAGTATGGGATGATCAGAACCGGTCCAGTTAGTATGGAACCGGTCCAGGTAGTATTGGATGATCAGAACCGGTCCAGTTAGTATGGAACCGGTCCAGGTAGTATGGAACCGGTCCAGGTAGTATGGGATGATCAGAACCGGTCCAGGTAGTATGGAACCAGTCCAGGTAATATGGAACCGGTCCAGGTAGTATGGGATGATCAGAACCGGTCCAGGTAGTATGGAACCGGTCCAGGTAGTATGGAACCGGTCCAGGTAGTATGGGATGATCAGAACCGGTCCAGGTAGTATGGAACCGGTCCAGATAGTATGGGATGATCAGAACCGGTCCAGGTAGTATGGAACCGGTGCAGTTAGTATGGAACCGGTCCAGGTAGTATGGGATGATCAGAACCGGTCCAGGTAGTATGGAACCGGTCCAGGTAGTATGGAACCGATCCAGGTAGTATGGAACCGGTCCAGGTAGTATGGAATGATCAGAACCGGTCCAGGTAGTATGGAACCGGTCCAGGTAGTATGGGATGATCAGAACCGGTCCAGGTAGTATGGAACCGGTCCAGGTAGTATGGGATGATCAGAACCGGTCCAGTTTGTCAGAACCAGGTTAAAGTTCCAATCAGTTTATAAGGCAAGTTTTAATCCAGATCACTTTGAATGTATTGTTGATTGTCATAAAGTTGAGAAAGTTAAGACCTCCTGCATCATAACTATTCATTAAAACAGATTTTTTTAATGTAATGTTTTTTTTTTCCAAATAAATCAATGCGGCGTTTTGTTCAAAATGACGTCACTAAGCGGTACCTATAGTCGTTGGATGAAAGCATCCCTGGAGCTCTGGATCCCCCTGCTGGTCACTGAGAGGAACTACACCAGAAACACCCCCCATCAGTGACTCCCCCTCCCCAAATGGAACCAGCCTCATTGTTCTTCTTCATGGACTGAACCAAAGCAGGTGGGGGGGGGGGAGAAACAATGGGGCCGGAGTAACGGAGGGAGGGAGGTGCTGATCCATCTGCTGCTGTGAGGAACAGCCTGATTCACCGCTGAGGAACCAGAACACACACCTGGACCCGACCGGACCGGAACCGGACCGGAGCCGGACCGACTGTGTTTCTGTCTTTGTTTGAAGATGTCTGCTTTGTTTGCGATGGTCCTGCTGCTGATGGTGACCTGGGCCTGCATCTCCTCCTGCAGCGGAGCAGCATCCAGTGAGTACAGCGGGACTGGGACCGGCCGGTACCTGGGCCCGGTCACTGGGCCAGGTACCGGGCCGGTCACTGGGCCAGGTACCGGGCCGGTCACTGGGCCAGGTACCGGGCCGGTGGCGGCATGGTTCTGGTGGAGGAGCAGCATCTGCAGCTCCGCTTTATTTACCTCCATCAATGAGGAGAAGATCTGCTGCTTCTGGTTCCGACTGGGCCAATCAGAACCGGTCCAGTTAGTATGGAATGATCAGAACCGGTCCAGGTAGTATGAGCCGATCAGAACCAGTCCAGTAACTATGAACTGATCAGAACCGGTCCAGTTAGTATGAACCGATCAGAACCGGTCCAGTTAGTATGAAACCGGTTGAGTTAGTATGAGCCGATCAGAACCGGTCCAGTAACTATGAGCTGATCAGAACCGGTCCAGTTAGTATTAGCCGATCAGAACCGGTCCAGTAACTATGAGCTGATCAGAACCGGTCCAGTAACTATGAACCGATCAGAACCGGTCCAGTTAGTATGAGCCGATCAGAACCGGTCCAGTAACTATGAACCGATCAGAACCGGTCCAGTTAGTATGAGCCGATCAGAACCGGTCCAGTAACTATGAGCCGATCAGAACCGGTCCAGTTAGTATGAGCCGATCAGAACCGGTCCAGTTAGTATGAGCCAATCAGAACCGGTCCAGTAACTATGAGCCGATCAGAACCGGTCCAGTCCGGTCCAGTTAGTATGAGCCGATCAGAACTGGTCCAGTAACTATGAACCGATCAGAACCGGTCCAGTTAGTATGAAACCGGTTCAGTTAGTATGAGCCGATCAGAACCGGTCCAGTAACTATGAGCCGATCAGAACCGGTCCAGTTAGTATGAAACCGGTCCAGTTAGTATGAGCCGATCAGAACCGGTCCAGTAACTATGAGCCGATCAGAACCGGTCCAGTTAGTATGAAACCGGTTCAGTTAGTATGAGCCGATCAGAACCGGTCCAGTAACTATGAGCTGATCAGAACCGGTTCAGTTAGTATGAGCCAATCAGAACCGGTCCAGTAACTATGAGCCGATCAGAACCGGTCCAGTTAGTATGAACCGATCAGAACCGGTCCAGTTAGTATGAAACTGGTCCAGTTAGTATGAGCCGATCAGAACCGGTCCAGTTAGTATGGGATGATCAGAACCGGTCCAGTTAGTATGAGCCGATCAGAACCGGTCCAGTTAGTATGGAACCGGCCCAGTTTGTATGGGATGATCAGAACCGGTCCAGTAACTATGAGCCGATCAGAACCGGTGTAGTTTGTATGGAAACGGTCCAGTTTGTATGGGATTATCAGAACCGGTCCAGTTAGTATGGGCCAATCAGAACCGGTCCAGTTAGTATGAAACCGGTCCAGTTTGTATGGGCCGATCAGAACCGGTCCAGTAACTATGAGCCAATCAGAACCGGTCTAGTTTGTATGGAATGACAGAACCGGTCCAGTTAGTATGGGCCAATCAGAACCGGTCCAGTTTATCAGAACCAAGTTAATGTTCCAATCACTGGCGGCTGGTGCAGTTTTCTCCGGGTGGGTGGGGGGGCTATAGATACAAAATTGACAGTTATCAAAAACCAATCAAACTAACCTACCACTAGGTGTAGGTTCTTGTTGGTAGTTACTGGACCGGTTCTGGTATGCAGCTTTGCTGCATTCAGTTACCCTCACTGCACGCAGACAGCCTCGCTAGATGCAGTTAGCCTCACTGCACACAGTTAGCCTCTCTTCATGCAGTTAGCCTCTCTGCACACACTTAGCCTCTCTTCATGCAGTTAGCCTCACTGCACACAGTTAGCCTCTCTGCACACAGTTAGCCTCTCTTCATGCAGTTAGCCTCTCTGCACACAGTTAGCCTCTCTTCATGCAGTTAGCCTCTCTGCACACAGTTAGCCTCTCTGCACGCAGTCAGCCTCACTAGATGCAGTTAGCCTCACTGCACACAGTTAGCCTCTCTGCACACAGTTAGCCTCTCTTCATGCAGTTAGCCTCTCTGCACACAGTTAGTCTCTCTTCATGCAGTTAGCCTCACTGCACACAGTTAGCCTCTCTGCACACAGTTAGCCTCTCTTCATGCAGTTAGCCTCTCTGCACACAGTTAGCCTCTCTTCATGCAGTTAGCCTCTCTGCACACACTTAGCCTCTCTGCACGCAGTCAGCCTCGCTAGATGCAGTTATCCATACTGCACATAGTTAGCCTCTCTGCACACAGTTAGCCTCTATTCATGCAGTTAGCCTCTCTGCACACAGTTAGCCTCTCTTCTTGCAGTTAGCCTCTCTGCACAGAGTTAGCCTCTCTTCATGCAGTTAGCCTCTCTGCACACAGTTAGCCTCTCTTCATGCAGTTAGCCTCTCTGCACACAGTTAGCCTTTCTTCATGCAGTTAGCCTCTCTGCACACAGTTAGCCTCTCTTCATGCAGTTAGCCTCACTGCACACAGTTAGCCTCTCTGCACACAGTTAGCCTCTCTTCATGCAGTTAGCCTCTCTGCACACAGTTAGCCTCTCTTCATGCAGTTAGCCTCTCTGCACACAGTTAGCCTCTCTGCACGCAGTCAGCCTCGCTAGATGCAGTTAGCCTCTCTGCACACAGTTAGCCTCTCTTCATGCAGTTAGCCTCTCTGCACACAGTTAGCCTCTCTGCACGCAGTCAGCCTCGCTAGATGCAGTTAGCTTCACTGCACACAGTTAGCCTCTCTGCACACAGTTAGCCTCTCTTCATGCAGTTAGCCTCTCTGCACACAGTTAGTCTCTCTTCATGCAGTTAGCCTCACTGCACACAGTTAGCCTCTCTGCACACAGTTAGCCTCTCTTCATGCAGTTAGCCTCTCTGCACACAGTTAGCCTCTCTTCATGCAGTTAGCCTCTCTGCACACACTTAGCCTCTCTGCACGCAGTCAGCCTCGCTAGATGCAGTTAGCCATACTGCACATAGTTAGCCTCTCTGCACACAGTTAGCCTCTCTTCATACAGTTAGCCTCTCTGCACACAGTTAGCCTCTCTTCTTGCAGTTAGCCTCTCTGCACAGAGTTAGCCTCTCTTCATGCAGTTAGCCTCTCTGCACACAGTTAGCCTCTCTTCATGCAGTTAGCCTCTCTGCACACAGTTAGCCTCTCTGCACACAGTTAGCCTCTCTGCATACAGTTAGCCTCTCTGCACACAGTTAGCCTCTCTTCATGCAGTTAGCCTCTCTGCACACAGTTAGCCTCTCTTCATGCAGTTAGCCTCTATGCACACAGTTAGCCTCTCTTCGTGCAGTTAGCCTCTCTTCATACAGTTAGCCTCTCTTCATACAGTTAGCCTCTCTGCACACAGTTAGCCTCTCTTCGTGCAGTTAGCCTCTCTGCACACAGTTAGCCTCTCTTCATGTAGTTAGCCTCTCTGCACACAGTTAGCCTCTCTGCACACAGTTAGCCTCTCTTCATGCAGTTAGCCTCTCTGCACACAGTTAGCCTCTCTGCATACAGTTAGCCTCTCTTCATGCAGTTAGCCTCTCTGCACACAGTTAGCCCCTCTGCACACAGTTAGCCTCTCTGCATACGGTTAGCCTCTCTTCATGCAGTTAGCCTCTCTGCACACAGTTAGCCTCTCTGCATACAGTTAGCCTCTCTGCACACAGTTAGCCTCTCTTCATGCAGTTAGCCTCTCTGCACACAGTTAGCCTCTCTGCATACAGTTAGCCTCTCTGCACACAGTTAGCCTCTCTTCATGCAGTTAGCCTCTCTGCAGACAGTTAGCCTCTCTGCATACAGTTAGCCTCTCTGCACACAGTTAGCCTCTCTGCATACAGTTAGCCTCTCTGCACACAGTTAGCCTCTCTTCATGCAGTTAGCCTCTCTGCACACAGTTAGCCTCTCTGCATACAGTTAGCCTCTCTGCACACAGTTAGCCTCTCTGCACACAGTTAGCCTCTCTTCATGCAGTTAGCCTCTCTGCACACAGTTAGCCTCTCTTCATGCAGTTAGCCTCTCTGCACACAGTTAGCCTCTCTGCACGCAGTCAGCCTCGCTAGATGCTGTTAGCTTCACTGCACACAGTTAGCCTCTCTGCACACAGTTAGCCTCTCTTCATGCAGTTAGCCTCTCTGCACACAGTTAGTCTCTCTTCATGCAGTTAGCCTCACTGCACACAGTTAGCCTCCCTGCACACAGTTAGCCTCTCTTCATGCAGTTAGCCTCTCTGCACACAGTTAGCCTCTCTTCATGCAGTTAGCCTCTCTGCACACACTTAGCCTCTCTGCACGCAGTCAGCCTCGCTAGATGCAGTTAGCCATACTGCACATAGTTAGCCTCTCTGCACACAGTTAGCCTCTCTTCATGCAGTTAGCCTCTCTGCACACAGTTAGCCTCTCTTCTTGCAGTTAGCCTCTCTGCACAGAGTTAGCCTCTCTTCATGCAGTTAGCCTCTCTGCACACAGTTAGCCTCTCTTCATGCAGTTAGCCTCTCTGCACACAGTTAGCCTCTCTGCATACAGTTAGCCTCTCTGCACACAGTTAGCCTCTCTTCATGCAGTTAGCCTCTCTGCACACAGTTAGCCTCTCTTCATGCAGTTAGCCTCTATGCACACAGTTAGCCTCTCGTCGTGCAGTTAGCCTCTCTTCATACAGTTAGCCTCTCTGCACACAGTTAGCCTCTCTTCGTGCAGTTAGCCTCTCTGCACACAGTTAGCCTCTCTTCATGTAGTTAGCCTCTCTGCACACAGTTAGCCTCTCTGCACACAGTTAGCCTCTCTTCATGCAGTTAGCCTCTCTGCACACAGTTAGCCTCTCTGCATACAGTTAGCCTCTCTTCATGCAGTTAGCCTCTCTGCACACAGTTAGCCCCTCTGCACACAGTTAGCCTCTCTGCATACAGTTAGCCTCTCTTCATGCAGTTAGCCTCTCTGCACACAGTTAGCCTCTCTGCATACAGTTAGCCTCTCTGCACACAGTTAGCCTCTCTTCATGCAGTTAGCCTCTCTGCACACAGTTAGCCTCTCTGCATACAGTTAGCCTCTCTGCACACAGTTAGCCTCTCTTCATGCAGTTAGCCTCTCTGCAGACAGTTAGCCTCTCTGCATACAGTTAGCCTCTCTGCACACAGTTAGCCTCTCTGCATACAGTTAGCCTCTCTGCACACAGTTAGCCTCTCTTCATGCAGTTAGCCTCTCTGCACACAGTTAGCCTCTCTGCATACAGTTAGCCTCTCTTCATGCAGTTAGCCTCTCTGCATACAGTTAGCCTCTCTGCACACAGTTAGCCTCTCTGCACACAGTTAGCCTCTCTGCACACAGTTGGCCTCTCTTTAGGAGGAGGACCGGGCCGTTAGGAGGAGGATCCAGCATATCAGAAGTTCTTTGATGTTCCTCGAATCTCCTTCTTATTTCTTTGTGGTTTTAATGGTTCTGCTAATTTCCCCAATGTGGGACATTAAAGGGATTTTCTATTCTATCCTATTTTATTCTAATGTTGCAAAGTTTTCATGGTTCCGTTCCTGGACCTCAGCCCGGGTCCCAGAACGTCTGCAGTCCACCATGTTGAGCTGGTTCCCTGCTGCTTAGAGCGCTGGTTGGACCGATCCACGTTGAGGTCAGAAGGTCGTCAGAGATCCGCTTGGTTCCGGTCTGAGCCGGTTTTTCCGGCCTATCATTGAGCAGCCTTCCTGAGTGCAGGTGAGCAGCAGGTGACCCGTGGCGTCTGTGTTCCTGCAGGGAGGTGTGAAGACAGCTTGGTGACGCCTCTCCTCAGCAGAGCCTTCAGCAGCTCATCAGAGTACGGCCGAGGATACGCTGCAGCTTTCGCTAAACTCAACGGCGTGCAA